>CM035426.1:46504216-47094216 GCA_020310875.1 Ceratopteris richardii | reverse complement strand
CCTCAACTGAGAACCTAAATCTTGTTTTGACTAGTGAAGAAACTAGCTTGCAATCTTCAAAGTCAAAATGCTGAAGTAGTTTTTGAACATACTTTGTTTGATGCATAACAATTTCCCCCTCAACGGATACAAACTAGATGCCAAGTTGTTAGCTCAAAAGACCAAGGTAAATGAAATCAAAATTATGTTGCAAACCGTCCATGAGAATGTCAAGTTTTGCATCACATGAACCATTCAAAAGTATGTCATAGACATAAAGAACAAGCACTGTAACATCAACCCCATCTTTGCATACATAGAGTGTGCTTTCAATTGGACTACATGTGAATCCAAGAGCAATCAAGTGCTTATAGATTTTGTCATACCATGCATGTGGAACTTGCTTGAGATCACACAAGGCTTTAGGCAAGTGACAAACCGTATTTTTTTGCCCTTTCATGGAAAATCCAAGAGATTGCTTCACATAAACCTCTTCTTGCAAATCACCATTCAAGAAAGTTGTTTTTATGTACAATTGATGTACTTTCCAACCTTGATGGGTAGCCAATGCAACTAGGGTATGAATGGTAGTCATGTCTAAAGTAGGTGCAAAAGTCTCCTCATAGTCATGCCATATTTTTATGCATATCATTTGGCAACCAATCTAGCTTTGTAACGATCAATGCTACCATCTGACTTTCTCTTAATCTGGTAAACCCACTTTGTATCAATGACATTTTTTCCTTTTGGAGATTTACATAACTCCCAAATACCATTCACTATGTATGAAGTCCATTTGTTATTGCATAGAACTCATCCAATGTGGATCATCACATGCATCTTCAAAAGTAAGTTGCTCTTCATTACATCCGGTTGCAATAAGAGAATAATCCATAGAATTACTTGATGCATGGTGAGAGCTTGATCTTTTTCTACCAAGTATAAGTTGCACTCGATTTGTTGTCTTGCAAAGCTTGTTTCACTCACTTTGGCATAGTTTGTGCACTCTTGATAGACATGTGTTGCTTATGCAATACATTGTCTGTGGAGAATGAGTTCTCCTATGTGCAATGGAAATGTGTAGTGAGCCACCCTTGTATGTCCAGTACTTGGACAAATAGCTGCACCTTAGATAGCTTGCTGCTCTCAATACAAAACTCAGATGGACTTGTGCCTTTATTAAATAAAATTAAACAAAGAGAGCTTTGCAACAAGCTATAGATAACTTAATTTGGACAAGTTTTGATTAGGAAACTCAACTAACAAGGATGAACTATTTGTCCACACAAGTATGCTGAAGAACTAAACTTCACTCTTGGACAAAAAAATATCTGAATATATATCCTTTGAGAACGATATTTGGTACAAAGAAAGTAGACACAAATAGCTTTCCAACAAGTGAAAAAACAAGTAATTTGGATGAGCTTTGGTCAGGAAATTCAACTAACCAAAACAGACCACCTCCACACATAAGTACACTATAAAACTAGACTTCCCTCTCTGACAAATATCTCATAGAATATAAATCTTCTCACTATGGTATTTAGGGAAAAAAACATTCATGCCAAGAGCTCTCCAACAAGACAAAAATCAATCAATTTCGCTATGTGTTGGTTGGGAAAGTTGACTAACTAAAATAGACTACCTGTCTATATAGGTATACTGAAAAACTAGAGTTCACTCTTTCACTGATACCTCAAAGAATATGTAAGTTTTGTTAGAGATATTTGAGATAGCAAAAGTGAACGAGATACGCTTTCCAATGAGTGTTTAAACACAAGAAATGCTTACATATACACTGAGATATGAGCTTCACAACAGAGCTCTATACAAATTGATGTGCGGCTGGGAGAAGTCTAAGGGAAGACAAAATGAAAAAATGGGCAGATCCGACTCTTGGGAGCTCTTGCCTCTTTCTCTCCTTTTTTTGAACATGCTCCCACTTCACTTTTATAACCAATGAGCATGTGAAGAATTTTGTGCCTCCTTCTTAACTCACCACTTTCCCACTACATGCCACTAACTACAAGGCAAGATAATGTATCTCTTACTCATCATGAATTTTGACTAGACTTTTTTCTTTTTTTTTTAATTCTTTTTTTATTAATTCTTTTTTTATTCTTTTCCTTTATCTTTATGTTTAGTAAATTTATCCAAGCATAGCTCATATGAAAATGAGCTTGTACATTTATCTTCAACACTCGCCCTCAAGCTCATTTGGGAGTTATCTTCAACCATGTCTTGCAAATTTATCACATCCTTGAAACCTTTGAGTTTAGAAGCATCCAAGAACTTTGTAAACATATCTGCAACCTACTCTTTGGTTCTGATGAACTTTATCTCCACATCTTTGTTGAATACCTTCTCCCTTACATAATGGTAGTGGACCTCTATATGCTTGCTCCTTGCATGAAACATAGGATTGCTTGCCAAGTAAATACTTGACATGTTATCACTGTATATAGGGACGTTTCCAACTTGCACTTCAGGTTCAACCAAAAGCTTTTTAATCCACATTGCCTCACATGTTGCAAATGATAATCCTCTATATTCAGCCTCCATGGATGAAAGTGCAACAGTAGGTTGTTTCTTTGAGCTCCATGTGATAGGTTTGCTTCCTATCATGAACACATAACTTGAGGTTGATCTTCTATCTTCCTTTGAACCTGCCCAATCAGCATCACTAAATCCTTTGACCTGCAATTCTTCATCAAACTTGTAAAACAAAGGATGATTAACTATATGCCTTATGTATCTCAACACTCTCTTGGCTGAATTTAAATGTTCACTTGTCGGAGCTTGCATAAACTGAGAAAGTACACCAACAACATAAGATAAGTCTGGTCTTGTAATGTTTGCATAGATTAATGATCCTACAATGCTTCTGTATGTTGTTACATCTTCCAATGGTTCTCCACCATTTGAACAAATTTTTGTATTTGTGTCCATGGGTTGAGTGAGTGGTTTGCATCCACTCATTCCCATACTTATGCACATGCGTTTATGCATTCTACATTTATGCACATGCATTCAGTCTTGCCTATATATGCATGTGCTTATGCACACATTCATGCACAATGCACAATTTATTATATGTACATGCACTTTAAAATTAGCTTACACTCATAAATGCACATGCATTCTCCTATATATTCTTATTCGTATCAATTCATAGCATTCAAATTACACCATTTACCAATGATTAGGAGGAGATAGCAAAATGATAAGCTGTTGGAAAGCAATTAACTTTGGGGACCAAAGTACACTATAGAGGGAAAAAAGGATTATTCAGGAATGGGAGGAATCCATTAAAGGCACTATGAATTGTGATGGTATCCAGAATCCCTTTTACAAGCGAACATTAACAGAGCCAACATACTATGCTATCATCAACAAAGAATTTTTCAAAAATTAAAAGTTCATCTTAAAAAATAAAGAGAAAGTGACAAAGTTCTTCATCAAGATTGAAAATTAATATGCATTGTATAATGTGTAGTCTGTAGTGTGCATTTGTTTGCAGCATATGAGAGAGAATATGCTGTTGTGTAATAAAAAGCATAACTCATTTCCAAGGTTCCACTCTACCCCTTACATAGCATTGAATAGTTTATTAATGAGTTCAAAGGAATAACAAAATACAATATACAAACTAAATATGAAAACTATGAAAAGGAACAGTATCTATTGTCAAAAGGATTTGCTATATTAGAGGTGGTTTTAAATAAGTCACACATACCTCTTATTCACGAATCCATGAGCAAATGAACCAACTTATCACATGAACTACAATCAAAAGCATGGTACATATAGATACTTCCAAAGTTGCGCCTTCCATTAAACAAAAGCCAAAAAGTTATTGAAGCTTTTACATGACATCGAGAAAACACTTGAATAGATATTCTAATCATCATCATAATATCTAAAATAGATTTTAGGAACTCTACTTCAAAATAAGTTTGCCTTATGCATATAGATAAACTTAATAAGGGCACCAAAGGATTCACGTGGAAAACTCATGCATATGTCTGTTTCTTATATATACATGCACTTATGCACTGATACATACATTCATGCATGCCTTAGAACATTCATGCATGCATTCACTTCCACTCATATATATTCATTCATCCATACATGCTTGGATATGCTCATATACTTATGCACATACACATGCATTCATGCACACTTATGTACATGCATTCATGCACACTTATGTACGTGCATTCATGCATTCTATATTCATGCATAATCATGCTCTCACACTCACATACATGTATACATACTCACACATACATGCACTCTCATGTACTCCCATGCATGCATACCTCTTACATGCATACACACACATGCATTCATGCATGCATCTAAGCATACTTATTCGCTTACATACTTACATGTGTGCACACATTCACTCTTACATGCATGCATACTCTTTCACATATGTATTTTTACTTATTCGATGCATGTAAGTACATATACGTAAGTAAACATACATACTTAGTCAAATGAGTACATACATAAAACCCTTTTTCTCTTACTCTCTCATTCTCTCTCTCTATCTCTCTCTTTTCTATCCCAATTTGCGCATTACTTTATTTCTGCTACTATGATTCCTTATAGCCACTCCTCTCTCTCTCTCTCTCTCTCTCTCTCTCTCTCTCTCTCTTTGTCGATCTGGGTGCTTTGTGTGTAGTAGCCAAAAAGGGGGTTTCGAAGTAGGATCATTCTCTGCTTTTCTTTTTCTCCGCCCATCTTCTATGCATGTGTTTGATCTCTATGTCTCCATATCTCTCTCTGATGCGACCTAAACCCATGGGAAAAATGCCTACGCACAATGAAGTTTTTCCCCAAACTTACTAAGTTTAGGTTAGCTTTTATCGCCCTAAATCCACAATTTCACTCCTAGGTATCTATGGAGGAGGCGGGAAAACACATGCACAATTGGTTATCCAACTCCATTGATCACTTTCTGCAACCTCCCCTTCTTCACTCACACTTCCTGATTTCACTTAGTCACTTGCCCCCCCTCTTACTTGCCCTCTCTTTCACAAGCCTTCTTTAACCCTCACCCCTCTCTCTCTTATTCACCCACTCACTTACACCTATCTTCTCACACCTTTTCTCTCTCTCTCTCTCTCCCTTTCACTGTCACTATTCACACACGTGTACTCATGCATACACACATGCTTCCACCCACTTGCACACATATATTCAAATATACACACACCCACCTCCCCTTTTTCTTCAATCTCTCCCTTTCTCTCTCGCTCATTTGCATACATCCGCTCTCACACACTCCCATGCACTCACACATACACTCACTTACTCATTCACATACATACCCTCACATACACCCGCTATTCTACCCCCCCCCCCCCCACTCTCAAGAGGATTTCGAAGGAAGGAGGGTGCATCCTAATGATAAAATCTCAGCGATTCACGTGGTCTCTCTAAGAAATCTTCCTCCACAACAACGATTGTAGGTAAACAGTGCCTGAAACAAAGCAATTTTTTCAATGTGTTAATGTTCTCAATGTTTCCAAGTATGTCAAGCAGGAACCATTTAGGACAATCACTAGTAGTCAATGCTATGCAATCCTAGGCATGGGTTTTGAAGCACACAACCTTCAATGAAATGGGTTTGCATTAACCACCTATTCTTGGCCATGGAATACCATTCCGTGATTTATGGATCCCACATCAAATAAATATATGCAAATATAGAACTTGACAAAATCTATAATGTGAACTCCAAATGAGACGTGTCCCTTTGAAGCAAATCCCCTTTGGACCTTGAAGCCTTTTTTGTGAATTTTGAAAATTCATTCATGAAAGAGAGATATGATGCGGTTCATCTTAACTCATGCTAAGTATATTTTGTGAATCGCAATACCTTGTCGCAGAACTACAGTTCATCATAGAGTTCGTTGCAAAACAAGTTTAAACAGGTGAAAATCCACAGCTACGAGCTTTATGCAAATCCCTTGCGAACAAAATTTCTTCAATCTTTCAGCAAAACGCATGTGCGGCAACACAATAAGCCCCTTTTTTATGAAAACTTATGAACAGAGGATCGCTGCACCCTTGCAATGTCCTTACATCGAGAAGTTGAAACCATATTAATTCATAGGTTCCAGTATCTCCACCGGCAAATAGTTCATTGCACGCCTATTCTATGGGAGAAGAGATTTTATATCCTTTGACAAGGACCTGTAACGGTAGTGGAACATAGAGGATGCAATGCCCTCCACACATAAACACAACAGTATGTCGAAGATGATGTGGCCACTTGCTAATACAGAATGTCAGAGTTTTAAATCATAAATTTTTTTGGCCATTAATAAAGCAATCGCCTACGAATAGTTGGAAAAAAAACATTTTGCTTTATGCCTTTGTGTGCAGAAGTGGCGGTACTATACGGTATGAATCTTTAAGCAGAGAAAGAGACCAATGATAGAGAGTACTTAATCCAAAAATAAAAATCTCTCAAAAGAGAGTACCGTGACTGCGGATATACTTCAATATGCACAGAAATTCAGATCATTGCTTACTTCTTTGTTGGTTCCCCCCTTCCCGGCTGTAGCATATAATACTTCACCAATCGTTAAAAGCTTTGCTTCAGTCCGATCCGATGTTGTTGCATGTGCCAACTTCTTGAGGCCTGGGCAATGCTTCATCAATGAGGCATCAAGGGAGTGGCAGTCAAGGCTTCAAGATAGCGCTGTTGTGTCTGTCATAGCTATGACGGCCCAAGAACTCCAGCATACAAATTTCGTTAGGATAAGGGCAAGACTGTTAAGCAAATTCTAGCAGTCTCCGTGTCCTTTCTCCTCCCTTGCCTCTATGAAGCGATTCGGCCATAACTCCCCATAAGGACATTCGAGTTCTTTCAGCCTTTCGAACCCTAAAAACTTGGCCACAGTCAACAAAAAATTTCTCCCCTCCTCTTCGACTTCCCTCAGCTCACGGAAAAGAATCTTCAAAAGACCCAAAGGGAAATTTCCCTCTTCTTCATGCCGCCCCATAGCGTCGCTCCGAGTCTCCCCTCCTGTTCTCTGATCTTTCCACAAAACAACGAAGAAGGAGAAGAAGGGATGCAAGCTCCGCTGCCCTAATATGAAAGGCCCCCCCTCGATACGTTCACAGAGTCCTTTCATCAAAACTCCCCCATCAAAACTCCCCTTTTTTATGAAATTCTTCCTCGTGGTGTGTCCTCTTCTTTCAAAAAACCCCCCGCCCCTACTGCTCTAAAAGACAGGCAAAACCTGACAGTGCTCCCCACTCGCGTGTGTATTTAGATGCCTTCAAACCCCCTGTAAGAACTCCTGACAGTTGGCTCCACTGTGCAACATTAAGTCTCCCGTGTGAATGGAATGACCATCACTCCCCTGCCGTCTTCTTCTCGTCCTCCCTTAATGTCCAAGCTCTCCTCGATTGCATTCCCCCTCTGTATGCATTGAAGGGTCATACCCCCCCCTTTGGTCTGCTGCTTTGACAGCCACCTGCAAAACCACCGCCACTGCCTTCCTTCATCGCTCTGTACCTCAAAATCGTTTGAAACTTGACAAGATCCTAAAAATGAACTTAGTATCAAAAACTATAACCATAAGCCAAATTCTTTAAGGGCATTGTCACACCTTATCCTGTTTTGATCATGCTTCCAAGGGAAACCCCTTTGGCCAAGTACCAATATTTATAGATGTTAGTGGTCTCCCTTTCTCTCTTGCTCATTTGCATACATCCACTCTCACACACTCCCACGCACTCGCACATACACTCACTTACTCATTCACATACATACCCTCACATACACCCGCTATTACCCCCCCCCCCCCACTCTCAAGAGGATTTCGAAGGAAGGAGGGTGCATCCTAATGATAAAATCTCAGCGATTCAGGTGGTCTCTCTAAGAAATATTCCTCCACAACAACGATTGTAGGTATACAATGCTTGAAACAAAGCAATTTTTTCAATGTGTTACGGTTCTCAATGTTTCCAAGTATGTCAAGCAGGAACCATTTAGGACAATCACTAGTAGTCAATGCTATGCAATCCTAGGCATGGGTTTTTAAGCACACAACCTTCAATGAAATGGGTTTGCATTAACCACCTATTCTTGGCCATGGAATACCAGTCCGTGATTTTTGGATCCCACGTCAAATAAATATATGCAAATATAGAACTTGAAAAAATCTATAATGTGAACTCCAAATGAGACGTGTGAGGATTTGAAAATGAAAGACCTGAAAGAGAGAGACATCAAGCACATAGGCAACAAAGAGATGAACAGGATTTTCCATTGCCTAGACCCCGAGAGCACCCAAGAACCCTTAGACCCACTCAAGTGATCAAGGCAATGAAGAATTATTTTGACGGGTCAGGAGATCCTTATGATCATGTGGCCGAGTTTAAACAAGTGTTAAGAGCTGAACAGGTTGAGGATTTGTTCACCCAGTACGAGGCATTTGGTCTGACTCTTAAGGGCACTGCCTTAGCTTGGTTTCAACCACTGAGTAGTCGCAACTATCACGATATAGGTCAACTGCTAGACGAATTCATTGTAGAATTTTCCAAGAGTGGTATCAGGCATAACACTTCATCTTTGATCCACAGCTTCAAGCAGACACCCCAAGAAATAGTGCGACTAGCAGGTAGAAGGTTTAGACAGTACCTAGAAAGATGCCCTGCTCCAGAGCTACCCACACCAGCCAAACAAATGGCTTTGTTCTTAGATGGCTTACTGAGCACAAAGTTAAGATCATATGTATACTTGAAAGAGCCTAGATCCATAGAAGAGTGCGTACGGACATGCATTGACATAGAAGATAACTTGGGTGAGGAGTTAGGATTATCCAAACTCTATAAGGATTCAGATTGTTCTACTAGTCATACTTCAAAAATCTCCACGGAAATAGAGGAGATAGTTGAGCAAGTTGCCAAGAAGCTGGGAGTCCAAAATAAACAAACACACAGAGTCACTCCATTGAATCGGTGTTATACTTGCGGAGGCGACCACATGGCTAATGTATGCCCATTGCACAACCAGAACATGAGAGAAAGGAATGCTCCATATTGCACTATTGAGAGAAAATATATGAACCACACGGCTCAAGATTGTCCCTATAATAGGCAGGCTGTTAGACAGAATTATCAACAACCTTACCAACCAGGTAGGTATCAAAACCAATACCAATAGCCATATTATAGACCACAACAGCAATATGAGGCACAATATAGGCCACAACCAGTCTTGGGAAACCAACCACCAGCTCCTGCCAACGTGATTCCAGTAAAATATGCTGTGGGAGAGGAAAATCCAAATATAGCATTGGTGCCACTAACCCCATTGATACAAGATAATGACTCTCATGCTCAGTTCAGACTACTCCCATGAAGGTAGTCCACATGCTTATTACACAGAGTCACCTGAACATAGTGAGATTTACTCGTATCAATATGAGGCACCACCTATGGAGCAAAATTGGGAGCCAGAATACTCCAATGTCATGTACACAAATCCTAACCCTAGGCCCCAATTGAGACAAATGAGACCACAAGCCCCTAGAGGATCTTGTTTCAGATGTCAAGGTGACCATTTCATTCGTGACTTTCCCTACCCACCATCTCTGAGTCAAGGACAAGCTATCACAATATAGGCTTTTTGTCATGATTGTGGCAAAGACCATCTCCCTAGAGATTGTCCAAGAAACCCCTCCAGTGCACCCAAGATTACACCCATTAATGTGGTAGGCTTAGTGGCAGATTCAAGTTCAAGTAGTAGCAATGTGGCTCCTATACAAGCTGTCACTAGAGCACAAGCCTTAAAACAGGATAAACCAGCAGAACAATCAGATTCAAGTGAATCAGGAGAGGCTAGTAAGAGGAAAACAAGAACATGGAAGGATACCAGAGAGAAGGCCAATCGCAAGTGGAATAAAAAGTTATCGGAACTAGAAGAAAGCTTAAAAGAAGCGAAAACAAAAATGGAAGACATTGCATCTCAAAGCCCCTCGCATGCCGAAACTCCATCCACTCCACCTCATCCCACCCCACCACCCATTGTAAATAGACCGCAACCAGGGTCTGTTCTTGCAGATCCAACCCCAGAAGGCTTGGACATGATGTTCAAGGCCTACCAGGCTCGACTTCAAGAAGGGCCTACAGCTGCAAACCTAGACAAGAGTTACCCTAGAGCAGATTTAGAGATTGAACAGATGAAAATGTGCATGAAAACGGTAGAACAAGCTCAAGCCATACTTGAGACTAGTCAAAAGTTCAATCATACAAACTCTATCAAATCAGATTTGCATTTCCAGGGCTTACTAGAAAGATTAGAGCAATTGGTAAACAAACCACGAGTTTCCTTACCTCCACAAGCTCAACCAGTTATTGAAAGAGGAAGCTCACCACCAATGGGAGCTTATGTTCCTAATTCCACATATGCTGGAATACCTCCTTCAATTCAACAATACTCTCAAGAGTTCTTGCGGGAAATACAAGAAGAGAAATGGGCCAAGGAGAAGGGTAATTCCCCTCCTATTCCTGAGATTGATGATCTTCATGATCAATTTCCCCAAGACATTCCATCTATTTACGGAGATGAAGCAGAACAACAAGAAGATGAAAGGTTAGATTTTGAATCTAATACCTTAGAGGAACTGCCTCAATTTCCAGGCCCATGGGAATCTGAATCTCTTCAGATCAGAGCTCCCACAATACTGGTCAGACATGAAGACTCAGTGGTCCCAAGGAACACTGATGTCGTGAAGAACACTAAGGTTCAATGTCATCTCACTGTAGAAGAGCTGCTCAAAGCAAAACCCGAGCTATGGAATCATGTGAAGGATCAGGTTCCAGAACTTGATTTCAATATGTCAAAATCAGGCTCTAAGCAAAAAGTGCCAGAGATACCTCTAGACAAAATAGGGGACATGTATGAGGGTGAGGAAGGTAATACTTATCTTCCAATCACTTACCAAGGTTACACAACCAAAGCAATCATAGATTCAGGTGCTGGTGTTGCCATTGCGACCACCTCTTTGTGGAAGCAATGGGGCAAACCCACATTAAGACCAACTAGAATGAAGCTTCAAATGGCTGACGGTCATTTTGAAAGACCTCTAGGATTGCTCGAAGGGATAGCTCTAACCACTTGTGGTGTGGAGTTTGAACATACATTTGCTATATGTGACTTTGAGAAAAATAATGTCTATGAGATGATCCTAGGAAGACCCTTCCTACGACAATTGCAAATAGTACAGGATTGGGGAACTAACTCCTTGTACTTATAGCACTTAGGGGTCACCACCAAGGTCAATTTGAAGGATTACACCTTTAGAGATGTACCACCCCTACAGTGGAATTCTATCCACAAAGCGAAAGAAGATTCCATCTCTGTGCATTCTGAAAGTTCACCTGATCCATCATGGCTGCATGAAGATACTCATTTGTGGATGTGCAAGGTCGCAGAGGAAGAGGAAAAATGTTTAAAGGCAAGAGAAGAAGGAACTTCGCCAGGAGATAGACCAATTAGAGACCCAGCCTATACACCGATGATCTTTCCAGATGACGAATTTGAGCCTCATGGCTGGCCAGAAATCTTAGCCACCATGGACATTGCTGTCAATGAAGAACAATGGACACCTCATTGTGATGAGGAGGGTTCTGATATCTCAGTGTTCATGTGTCAGCCCTTGCTAGAAGAATGTGACCCTAGTGATGTCATAGAAGAAGAAGAGAATGACGATGATATAGAGTCCATTGTGATGGATAGTTGCTTTAACTCAAAGCAGCACTATCTAGAAGATATAGGAGTGTTCACCCAGAAAGAAGAAGAACCTCTCACAAGTATTAAAACGGTAAATTCAAAGGATGGAAGTGAGAGTAGTCAAAAGAAAAAGAAAAGAAAAGCAGTGAAACAAGAAGAGGAGGAATCATTGTTTGAAGTACCAGAAAACTTCAAGAAATATGAAGTTGACGACCGCAAAATTTTGGTACGAATGCCTAAGAGAGAGGCCATCATAGGAGAATCATATGATAATAAAGAAAAGACCAAGAAGATTGTAGTGACCATCGAAGAGAACGAAGAGAGATGCACATATATAGGAGATGACCTAAGTGCAAGAGAAGAAATGGAGCTTGTAGCTCTATTAAGGGAATATAGGGATGTGTTTGTGTGGCACTATAGAGACTTGAAAGGGGTAGATCCAAGAATTTGCTCGCATACTATCCCCATGACTGTTGATGCCAAGCCCACCAAACAGAAGCCCTACACATATAATGATACCTATGCAGCCAAAATAAAAGAAGAAATTGATAGGTTGATTGAAGCTGGATTCATCTATGAGATTGAGCATACTGAATGGGTGTCCCCCATTGTAGTGGTTCCCAAGAAGAACAGAAAGTTGCGAGTCTGTATTAACCTTGAAAAAGTTAGTGCCGCTACTATCAGAGATAGTTATCCACTTCCAATCACGGAACACCTTTTGGAGCGTGTTGCAGGCAAGGAAGTTTATAGCTTCCTTGATGGGTTTTCAGGTTACAATCAAGTAGCCATTGCCCCAGAAGATCAACACAAAATAGCTTTTGCTACAGAGTGGGGAATCTTTGCATTTCGTGTGATGCCATTTGGGCTCACCAATGCACCTGCAACATTCCAAAGGCGCATGTGTCATGTCTTCAAAGAGTTCTTGCGAAAGAGCTGAGAAGTGTATGTGGATGATTTATGTGCTCATTCCCAAGAAAGAAGGTTCCAAATCCCTGAGCTCAGACAAATCTTCAACAAGTGTAGAGAATATCGAGTGTGTCTGAACCCAGAAAAGTGTGTGTTCATGGTGCGTGAAGGTAAAATCTTAGGTCATATTGTTTCTAAGAATGGAATCTCAACAGATGAAGATAAGGTACGAGCCATAGCGGAGCTACCAAGGCCAAGGAATGTTAAAGAGGTACAAGCCTTTATGGGCCATTGTGGATATTACCGTAGGTTTATCCACATGTACGCGATCATAGCTAGACCCCTTTATGCCTTGTTGTCTAATTTTGAGTGGAACGACGAATGCGAGAATTCTTTCAACGAACTGAAGAAACGTTTGTGCACAGCACCAATACTGACAACTCCTGATTGGAATAAACCATTCCATGTCCATGTGGATGCATCCAATCATGCCATAGGATGTGTGCTTGCACAACCCACAAGTGAAGGAAACTTAGATTTGCCCATAGCATATGCTAGTAGACAACTCACTACAGCTGAATGGAACTATACCACAACTGAGCGAGAGGGCTTAGGCATGGTATATGCTGTGAAGAAGTTTAGACACTATTTATTGGCCAACAAGTTCAAGTTTTTCACTGATCATCAAGCTTTGTTATATTTGGTCAATAAACCTTGCAATACTGGACGCTTAGTAAGATGGTTCCTCTTACTAATGGAATATGACTTTGAAGTTGTTGTCAGGAAAGGTAGAACCCACCTTCGGGCAGATCACCTTTCTCGCATTACTTGACGAGAGTCACCGCAAGGAGTGTCTGATGAACTACCTGATGCTTATCTGTTCAATTTGGAAGTTGTTCCCAAATGGGAAAATAAGTTGGTACCAGTCCTAACCTTTGGCCCTGCAAATAAGAATGTGAAAACATCACAAGAAGAAATTGTAAGATCACAAAAATATCACATATTGGCAGGAAGCATGTATAAACAAGATACTGAGGGTGTATTAGCTTGTTGTGTCAAGGATGATGAACATAGTAGTTGGTTGCAGCAAGCTCATGAAGGATTGAATCACTATTCTAAACAACGAACATTGCAGAATCTGAAG
Source organism: Ceratopteris richardii (assembly GCA_020310875.1). Lineage (NCBI taxonomy): Eukaryota > Viridiplantae > Streptophyta > Polypodiopsida > Polypodiales > Pteridaceae > Ceratopteris > Ceratopteris richardii. The sequence continues at coordinate 47,080,420 of CM035426.1, read as the reverse complement.
CGTCTAGGAGTGTATTGGCCTAGCATGGACAAAGAAATACATGAGTGGATTAAGAATTGTCCAATGTGCAGAGAGAGATCCCCAGTGGAGCATGCGACCCTTTATCAAGTGTCATTAATTCCAGATTGGAGTGCTCCATTGGTAGAGTTTATGAGGTCGGGAAGATTACCCAAAGAGGCTAGTCTAGCAAGAAGACGAAGCATGGAGCAAGAAGCTCAAGGCTATGCCTTAGTAGGAGACAACTTATACCGAAGAGGCAAAGATGGTTACTTAAGACTATGCGTTCATGAATCAAACTATTTAAAGGTCTTAGAGACTGCACACAGTGGTGTTGCAGGTGGACATTTTGGTCCTGACCGAGTGATCAAGACCATTCTATTCTCAGGACTTTGGTGGCCCACTCTTCATATGGATGCACATACCTATGTGAAGAAATGTGACACATGCCAACGTGCACAATATCCAGTTAGAAAAGACGAGATGCCCTTGAGGCCAATGATGAGAGGGCGTGCATTTTCCAAGTGGGGCATAGACTTCATAGGTCCTATTAACCCCCCAGCTAGAAACTCCCATGCAGAGTATATTATTGTAGCCACAGATTACCTTACAAAGTGGGTAGAAGTGAAAACCACAACAAAGAATGATGCTCAGACTATGGCTAAGTTCTTATTCGAGAATGTGTTCACGAGATATGGGCTACCAATAGAGTTAGTGAGCGATAGAGGCACACACTTCTTGAATGAGGTCATTGAAAATATTCTCCAAGAATTATTAGTGATACATAAAAAGTCTGCCCCTTATCACCCACAAGCTAACGGACAAGCCGAGAGCACCAATAAGATCCTCTGTAATGTATTGACAAAACTGGTAAATAATAAACGCTCTGATTGGGACAAACAACTTCATCATGCTGTTTGGGCTTATCGAGTTGCCTACAAAACGGTACTCAACGCCACCCCATTTCAGATGGTCTTCGGACAGAATATTGTGCTACCATTAGATTTCTTAATCCCTGCCTTAAAAGTAGCACAAGAGTATGAGTGGAATGGACATGAATTGTCCTCTAGGATCTTTGATCTAGAACGCTTAGGTGAGACAAGGCTACGCGCGGCAGCAGGCATTTATGCTGCAAAGAAAAGGCAAAAGGCATACTTCGATGCACACATTAAGGATAAGGGATTGAAAGAGGGAGACCTAGTGCTGGTTTATACGCTAAAGCAACATGCCCGTAAGTTGGAGAAAAGAGGATATGGACCCATGATCATTAATAGAATTTCCACTAGCGGTGCTGTTCAATTGGCTACTTTAGAAGGTGACATGTTGCCAAACTATATCAGTGGTTGTCGAGTCAAGTTATATCAAGAACCTCTTACAGAGGACATGCTAATGAGACTCAACACTGCTAAGAAACGAAAAGAAGAAGAGATGAGAGTCAGAGAAGAAGCACAAGCAGAGGCTAGAGAGCGCATAAGGCAAAATAAGTTAAGGTGATTAGGCTTAGATGTCAACTCAAACGCCCCAAAATATCACATGGATATGTGCCAAAAATCAGGCATAGCGATTTCTCCAGTTATTGACCGACGTCCCTTTGTGATGATAAAGATAGGACAAGGAAAGGGTGCAAGGACTGTGAAAGCATTGATTGACTCAGGTGCAGCAAGTAGTGCAGTTCGACTTTCCTACTGCCAAGACTTGCAGTTGAACATCAATCCCATAGAAGCTTATCTCATAGGATTGGGAGGTGTGGAAACCCCTTGTTTGGGCGAGCTGGAACTTCCCATCTACCTGCAAGATGTTCCAATGAAAGTCAAAGTGCTAGTGTGTCAAGATGAGAACCTTAGAGAACCACTTGTCTTAGGACAAGATTGGATTTATGACAATGCAGTCAACTTAAACCTAAGAAGTCAAATTCTTCAAGTTTGGGTACATGAACAATGCATTACATTAGAATTAGAGAACTGCATGCTCCCCGATCATGGCACCACACACTCTCTTAGCTCTTCTAAGACTAATCATATGGAAGAAGATGTTGTATGTGTCAAAAGCTCTATGATGCAGAAGGAGTCAATCGTGGAAGAACAGGTTCGAAGGCGGGTGGATCTTTCTTCTTCTCCAAAGAATCAAGTAGCCACACTAGTAAGTCCACCACAGAGGCAAACACAACCGATCACGACAATTGCTACATCAAATAGAAAGACACCATTCGATAATAAAGCAGTTCCGAGCATGACGCAGATCTGGGTACGCAAAGGAGAGAAACCACCAGCCTTGCCCCCACAAATCCCATCCAGGCAAGCCAACCAGGTCAGAAGACAAAGGAAGCAGCTCGGACAAGCTCAATCACAAGGTATCCAACAAGTTTGGGTGCCTAAGAAACTAGCTGCAGCTCAACAAGGGCGATTACAGATGTGGGTACCTAAGAAGCTCTTACATCTACAACAACCTATGTTCTCCCACATGCGAAAGGTCTCAACAAAGAAGCCATAAAGAGAAGAGGGTAAGAACCACGTACAGAGACCGAAAGAAGATCAAATTAGCTCTTCAACAATAGTAGGAAGACGTGCAAAAAGGATATGGGTTTGGAAGCCAAAAGTACAAGTAGCCTCCATCGAACCAAAGCGCCAACCACACGGGATACCACAGTTCAGAACGCATCCAAAGAGGAAGACGCCTAAAGTAATCTCTACAGTGCCAAATGCTGTTCTAAAATGGATCCCTATAAAGAGGAAGGATCAGTGGTCATCTCGAGATCCAATGGATACCTCCAACAAAGATGACACCAACATCTGCAAGTGACATCAGGCCTTGACGAGCGACAACCATGTGCTCCTTGTTGGAGGATAAACACTCCTATGTGCACAACAAAAGCAAATGAACCCTCCTAGGATCCTAAAATTTTTCAGACATAGGTTCTATATTTTCTGAGTTTCTCTGAGTATATGCAGAGATTGAAAATGAAATTTTGCAGGCATAAACTAGACTTTAAGAGCTTTCAAATGAGAGTAAAATCACTCCATTTGGATACTGGATGATGCCTCAACCAGCTGTAACAAAACAGATAACTTGATCTCTTCACAGAGTATGAGCTAACTGGACAGACACTGTTCTGGACATTTCTCTGCACTTGTGCAGGCACTGAACCTGAGACTTATACCAGACAAAGTAGACCTTATAAGCTTTCCAACAAGACAAAAATCATTGTAAATGGATTCCGGATGAAGGAGAAACAACAATTACAAGACCGGGGGGTCTGCCAAAAACATCTAGATAGATAGAGTGTGTAAAAGTGAAATTTCTGCAAAATATGCAGAGAACAGCTAGTAGGGGGTGTGCTTAAGCAAGGGGGCAGCTTGGGCACGTATTTCCACGACTCTAAGTCATAATACAACTCATTAGAGGTTTTAAAGACCTCATACTAACCTCTTTAACCAATCAAAAGCATATACATGTCAAAAGTGAGGTCCAATCACATCAAGAGGTGAGCTAAATCTTCTCTAATCAACTTCTTTCCATTATGGGCATAATTGGATGCCTCAAACTCGTGGAAATCAGCCTCCTTTGATTGTGGATGATGTGGAAGGTTCAATTTGGGGCATGTTCCCACACTCTTGAGCTTGAAAAACTTTCAACACTCCCCCTCAAGCTCAAGTCTTTTCCTTTGTTGCTTCAACCTATGTCTCTTATGTTGATAGCTTCCTTGAATCCTCCAAGCTTTGTACCTTCAAGAAACTTTGTCATCATGTCTGCAACCTGCATTTTAGTGTTCACATACCTTATATCTAGCTCTTTTGCCATCACCTTTTCTCTAACGAAGTGGTAATGAACCTCTATGTGCTTGCTCCTTGCATGAAACATGGGATTGTTAGCTAGATAGATGCTTGAAATGTTGTCTCCATAAAGAGGAAACTCCTGCACTTCCACTTCCAAGTCCTTAAGTAGCTTCTTAAGCCATAATAGCTCACATGTAGCCAATGCTAAACCTCTGTACTCAGCCTCTGTGGATGAAAGAGCAACAGTGGGTTGCTTCTTAGAGCTCCAAGAGATCACTTTTGTACCTATCATGAAAACATAACCCGATGTACTCCTTCGATCATCCTTGCTACCTGCCCAATCAGCATCACTATATCCTTTGACACTTAGATCAGCATCATATGAGTAAAATAGACCTTGGTTGATGGTGTGCTTGATGTAACGAAGCACCTTTCTTGCCGCCATAAGATGATCATGAGTAGGTGCATGCAAAAATTGAGAGAGAACACCTACTACATATGCAAGATCAGGTCTAGTGAATGTAGCATAAATTAATGAACCAATTATGCTTCTATATAGTGTAATATCTTGTATAGCCTCTCCTTGACCTGCAACCAACTTTGTATTGGGCTCCATGGGCTGAGAAAGTGGCTTACAACCACTCATACCAAACCTGTATAGCACATCCAACAAGTATTTTCTTTGAATCAAGAAGATGCCATTGTGTGCATAGATTACCTCTATTCCCAAGAAGTACTTTAGTGTTCCAAGATCAGATATCTTGAACTCCTTCCCTAGCTTTGATTTGATATCTTTAATACCTGCAATATCACTTCCTGTGATGATCAAATCGTCCACATAGATGCATATGTATACCATCTTGTCTCCTTGCTTCTTCATGTAAAGTGATGGATCTGCAACACTTTCTTTGTATCCACAACTTGATAAATAATCCACTAACCTCTGATTCCAGGCCCTTGGGGCTTGCTTTAGTCCATATAATGCTTTCCTTAGCTTGCAAACATGATTTGGGTACCTCATACTAGCAAATCCTTGAGGTTGGCTCATGTAGACTACTTCTTCAAGCTCTCCATTGAGGAAGGCATTCTTCACATCCAACTGATATAAGCTCCATTTCCTTGATGTGGCCACTGCAATCAAAGTCCTAATTGTTGGCATTTTGGCTACGGGGCTGAAAGTTTCATCATAATCTATCCCGTAGCTTTGGGAGAAGCCTTTCGCCACCAACCTTGCTTTGTACCTAGCAATGGAACCATCTGAATTTCTTTTAATTTTGTAAACCCACTTATTACCTATCACCTTCATGCCTTCTTGAGCTGGTACCAAGCTCCAAGTATGGTTCTCATCAAGTGCTTTGAGCTCTTCCTTCATTGCCTCTTGCCATTCCTTGCAATCCTTAGCTTCTTCATAACTAGTTGGTTCCTTGTCCTTGATTACCTGAGTCATGTATGCATAATGCTTTGCAATGAAATTATCATATGTTAACCTTTGTACTGGATATCTTACTCTTGAAGACCTTCTTTCACTTCCTTTGGGTGTGGTTGCCATCTTCTTTCTTTGTTTTGCCACTCCTGGAGTTTGAATTTCTTCTATCTCTTCATCTTCCAACATGCTCTCGTCCACATAGCTTCCTTCTTCAATTGAAATCTTCTCTTTGCCTTTGAATTTGCTTTCTTCAGAGTTGTTCTCTCTTTCCCTAAGCCTTCCACTCCATGGTGAGGGTGTCCTTGTGTTGCATGAGTTGCTTGGACCACTCAAATCCATGCTTTCTTGAACTCTATCATCATTCTTCAAATCTGTCTCACCTATGTCTTCAACCTGCAATGGACTTGTGCATGCATACCAAGGCTTCAACTCATCAAAGACAACATCCCTACTTACCTTCAGCTCCTTGGTGATGGGATTATAGCATTTATACCCCTTTTGTTCCATAGAATATCCCAAAAAAATACACCTTTCAGATTTGGCATCTAACTTTGACCTCAACTCTTGAGGTACATGTACATAGCATATACAACCAAAGATTCTAAGATGTGAAATGCAAGGTTTTCTTCCACTCCATGCTTCCTCAGGGGTTAGATGATGTATACCTGATGTAGGACATCTATTCATGATGTATGTGGCTGTATATGTAGCCTCTCCCCAATAACAATGCGGCATATTCATTTCATTGAGCATACACCTTGCTACCTCTGCTATGTGTCTGTTCTTTCTCTCTGCTACCCCATTTTGTTGAGGTGTATACCTGCATGTAAATTGTCTTTTGATGCCATTGACCTGCAAAAATTCAGAAAATTCATGGGAGAAGTACTCTCCCCCTCCATCGGATCTCAAAGTTTTGATAAACTTGCCAGATTCCTTCTCCACATGTGCTTTGAATTTCTTGAAGTAGTGGAACACATCTGATTTGTTTCTAATGCAATACAACCACACTTTCCTTGAAAAGTCATCAATGAAGGTTACAAAATACCTATTTCCAGCAAGGGATGCTTCTCTTGTTGGACCCCAAACATCCGTGTGAATGAGGTCTAAAACATTTGCACTTACATAGGTACTCTTCTTGAAGGGCAGCCTTGATTGTTTTCCTTGTTGGCAAGCTACACAAATTTCATGCAACATTTTAGATGTAAAATTTGGTAGGCCTCTTACCAAGCTCCTCCTTTGCATGTCCTTGAGCTTTTGTAGGTTGATGTGACCTATTCGTTTATGCCATAGATCCAAATCTGCTATCCTCTTGTCTCCATATGTGACATACATTGAATGGTGTGGCTGATTTATGTCCATTGTGAACATTCTCCCTTGCTTTTTTCCTTTTGCTATGAGCTTGAAACCTGCCCTTGGATCCTCAACAAAACATCCTCTTTCATTGAACCTAACTTGATAGCCTTTTTCTACCATTTGGCCTACCGAAATCAAGTTTTTGGTAATAGTAGGGACATGTAATACCTCTGATAAGCACTTTGCTCTTTGATTTCCTTCCAAACTGATATCTCCCACATGTTGAATGGTATGCTCTGAGTTATCACCTGTTTCCACATGCCCTTGATGCTTTGGGACCTGCAAATTACTAAAAAGATCCTTTCGACATGACATATGATTGCTACATCCACTGTCTACATACCATACATCTTCACTAGCTTGAGTTGTATCTTCACCATACCTCATGGCAAGTAAATAATCATTCCCTTGGCTGGATGATGTGTTTGCATAATTACCTTGCCCTCTATAATTGTTGTTGTTGCTTTGATTCCCTTGTCTTTGAGCTCTATGATAGCATTCATTTGCAAAATGACCGGGCTTACCGCATACAAAGCATCCATTTGAAGTGGCTTGTCCTCTTCCACCAAATCTTGCACCTCTTCCTCGATTTGTGGCTCTTCCACCTCTTTGACCTGCATTTTCTTGTTGTCCTTGACCTCCTTGGTTGCTTTGATATCTTCCTCTTCCTCTTGTAGCACCTCGGTTGTGTCTTCCTCTTCCTCTACCTGCATACAACAATTGCCCTTGGCTATCCTTGGCATTATGACCACCAAGGTTCATCTCCTCTGTCACCATGAGAGTGATTAGTTGATCAAAATCAGGAAGAGAGTCCCTTACATACACTGAAGTTGTGAAAGCCCTCCATTTTTCATCATCCCTAAGTCCATTTAGGGTGTGGGCGACAAGATCGTCATCATCTAGGGCACAACCGATTGACCCTAGTGCATCTGCAAGCTCTTTAACCTTTAATATGTAATCATTAGCACCTTGAGAGGGGCTTTTCCTAAGATTATTTAGCTCATTCTTGAGCTGAATTTTTCTAGCTTTTGTGGAGGTTGAATACAATCTCTCCAAGCACTCCCACACCTTCTTCGATGTATCCAAATCTTGAATATGCCCTACCATAGAGTTGCTAATATGCTGAGATAAAATGAAAATGACCCTTTTGTCCCTTTCATCCCACTCTCTTACTGCTCTTCTCTGGTCATTGGTTGGATTTACCTCATCTATGTAGGGTTTTGGCTCTCCACCACTCACAAGTCCCCACAAACCTTTCCCCATCAAAAAATTGCTTATTCTAAATCGCCACGGTTGGTAGTTTCCTTTTTCGAGCTTCTCAATCTGAGCATTGAGATCAGCCATGGTGCCTCCTAACTCTTTTGAACCTCCCCCTTGATGCAATGAAGTTGAAAAGGATGGCTTTTACCTTAAAAAAATAGAGCTACTCCTCTTGATGAAGCTTCGTCTTTGATTTGATGATGTATTTGCTTCCCCTTGTTGACGTGCCCGTTCTTTGCTTCCTTCCTTCAAAATTTGATGAAGTCTTCACTTCACTTCAGTAGCTCCTTCTTCTCTCTTTGATACTCCACTTATAGCTCTGATACCACTGTTGGAGGATAAACACTCCTATGTGCACAACAAAAGCAAATGAACCCTCCTAGGATCCTAAAATTTTTCAGACATAGGTTCTATATTTTCTGAGTTTCTCTGAGTATATGCAGAGATTGAAAATGAAATTTTGCAGGCATAAACTAGACTTTAAGAGCTTTCAAATGGAGTGATTTTACTCTCATTTGAAAGCTCTTAAAGTCTAGTTTATGCCTGCAAAATTTCATTTTCAATCTCTGCATATACTCAGAGAAACTCAGAAAATATAGAACCTATGTCTGAAAAATTTTAGGATCCTAGGAGGGTTCATTTGCTTTTGTTGTGCACATAGGAGTGTTTATCCTCCAACACTCCTTGCACAACCTTGTCTTTTGCACCATTCAGGTCATGCATTTCTAAAGTATGCATTATATAGGGCCACATTACATGGCCGTGCATAGACACAACTGAGAGTCCCATGCACTAGAGCACATTGACACATGTAAACCACTTTTTGAAACTAAACTTTGCCTTCTTGTTTTGTGACATTCCTCAAAAAAAAAAAAAAGAGAGGGAAAGAACTTGTTCCCAGGTTTCGCTCATGGAACATGAATGAGTCATGCTTAGTTGAAGATTGAACCATGATTACTGGGCATTTATCAGTTTGGATAGAAGTGTGTCTCGGCTAGCAGATGATGTAATTGTTGCCTTATCTGGTAGATGTCAAGAACTTAGCATGAACATGGCATGCACACCTATGGTTTCCCCTTACCATGGTGGGAGTGAAGATCTTGAAGGTCCACAACTTGAGTGATGCTTAACTACTGTATGTATGAGAGCATCCAAGGAGATATTTGCAAGAGTTTGTTTGGTACCCCGAAAATCCTTGTCTGTATACTATGAGCAGACTCCTGCTTATGGTGAACTAAAGAGAATATGTGAAACTAAGCTTGGTGTAGTTACCCAATGTTGTTTGTCAAAGAATATAAAGAAATTCAATTCTCAGTATTTGGCAAACGTTGCTTTGAAAAGAGAAGACAGAACCAGGCACTCAAAAAAATTTTCGGTGGACCAGCAACATGGACATTCATCGACAATGTTCCATCACAAATGCTGGGTATACAACATGAAGAGATAGACATCAATCAACCCTTCACCACGATAAGTATCTTTACTCTGGCAACACCATAACCATGATAGATTAGGAAACCTCTTCGTCAGCATACCCTTGAGCACTTAGCTCAAGACCCGCAATTTTTGCACCATACTTCTTCCAATGCATTTTCCAAGTAAGCATGCGTAGGGCTACATTACAAGGCCGTGCACAAGGCACATACTTTTTTCAACCCATGCACATACACACTTACCCATCATTCACTATGGGTTATGAGTACTTGGCATGACTACTATGAACATCATCTTTAGAAGCGCTAGAGGACATCCTGGGGCAACATCAATACCTAGGAAGCAATTCGAAGCTAGCAGTTGCTCCAACTCAATCTTGATACGCATTCATGCGGGAATCCACGGAAGAAGCACATACCAAGGGACTACGACTTGCAAAGGCGTGCAGTGACAAATGAAGGACCGGACAACCAACACTGCCAAATTTGGAAGATAGACGGCTGTTGTTCATACAGAATGGATACTACCTCCCAAGCACTACATGGAACAACCACTACAACAAGGGTCTGTCAGGGACGACAGACTCGAGAGGGGGGGGAGTGTTGAAGCTGAAGGTCAAGGAAAAAGCATATGAACACATCTAAGAGGTGGACACACAAGAAGAAGGAGCAAGTAGGGAGCTCTAAGAAGTACATGTCAACTTTTCAGAAGAATTCCCTACAAAAATAGTGATTTCCTTCACTAAAACCATTGTAAATACCAGTTTCTATTTTTGTAGCTCCATTTTGTGCAAGCCGAGGAGTCCTTGAGCTTGAAGAGCATTAGAAGTATCATCCTACCAATTTTCATAATTTTTAGACTCCGTTTGAGCCCTCAAATAAGCCCTGGAACCTAATTTTTAACTAGGCCAGACACTAGGTCTGGACAGGGCCAAAACTAGTCAAAAAACTATAAAAAGAGCTAGAGAGCTCATTTTTGAGGTTAGCTTGTTAGAGAATAGAGCTTTGTAAGAGAACTCTTTGCAATCAAAGCTTTCCATTGTTCCTCTCTTTGATCTTACCTTGTGCGCGCGTGTGTGTGTATGTGTGTGCATGTTTGTGTGCTTTCACTCACGCACTTGTGCCTTCACTTGCTTGTGGTCTTCATACCGGTCCTCACGTCTCCGCGGATTGACAAGTAAAGGAGGTGGTGCTTACGCTTGAGATACACTTACCTACTTCCTAGGTTTGGAAGTTGTCTACAAAGATCATGGTTTGTTTCTCACTCAAAGAAAGTACATTAAGGACATGTTGGCAAAATTCAAGATGCAAGATTGTAAGATTGCAGCTACTCCAATGGAGGTCAATCACAAATTGAGCTCACATGAAGGTGAACTCATAGAGGACGTCACATCATATCAAAGTCTAGTGGGTAGTCTCAACTATGCCACATTGACAAGAGTAGATATATGTTACAGTGTGAGTGTGCTAAGTCAATTTATGCACACACCAAGGAAACCACATATGGATGCTGCCAAAAGGATTCTCAAGTATCTCAAAGGAACCATAAATGAAGGACTTTATTATCCTTATGTATCTGATTTAGGGTTGAAGATATTTTCTGATGCAGATTGGGCTGGTTCCAAAGAAGATAGAAGGAGCACTTCAAGTTATCTTACCTTTGCAGGTTCAAAGCTTATTTCATGGTCATCCAAGAAGCAATCCACAGTTGCTCTCTCTTCTACTGAAGCTGAATACAGAGGTCTTGCCATAGCTACTCAGGAAGCTATGTGGATGAAGACATTATTCAAAGATCTTGGATTGGAGTTTGGAACTCCAACTATTTTTTGTGACAATATGAGTTCTATTCATTTGGCTGCTAATCCTATTTTTCATGCAAGGACTAAACATATTGAAGTTCACTATCACTATGTACGAGAGAAGGTTCTAAGCAAAGAGCTTCAAATATCATATGTGTCCACTCATCAACAATGTGCAGATATTCTAACCAAAGCATTGGATGGTACAAAGCTTTGCAAATTCAAGGCTATGATTGGTTTCTAGGTAATCTTGGAAGATTGAAAACCTCAAGCATACTTGGCTTGAGGGGGAGCTGTTGGAGCAAGTCTATGACAAGCATAAGTATTGGCTTGAGTCCCACAAAGTCATAGAAGAAGCTTTAAAATGAAGACTATGCAAAGTTCACTTGTGAACTACCTCTTGTAACTTTTGAAGAGTTTACTTAATGTAAAAGTGAGAGAATCTTAAGTGGTTGAGTCCACTTGATCAAAAAGGGAAAGAGGAGCCACGAATTCGTGATTTGTGGTAGGTAGAGAATCAAATCAATCACTAATTGATTGGAGAGTGGTTGAGGGGAGTTAGCCTCCCAAACTCAACTATAAATAGATGGCTGCTTTAGTCGTGGTTAGAGAGTCCTATGTGAAGACCTCCAAGAGCTGAGCTTTATGTCGTATCAAGGTGTGATTACAAGGCACACATATGTATCCGTAAGTCCATTGTATTGTACAAGCAATATACTTTCATTTTCATGATCATTTGAGTTCATATTTCCATGTTCTTGTGAAGTGTACTACTCACTGCCATATCTCTCAGTTTTCTCAGTCAGATTGTAGAGATGGTTTCTCTGAGTTTGGTGCATCCTTTTCAGTGGTTTAACTTGGCAAAGTTAGCTCTATAAGTATTCTATATGCTCATCTTCTTTCATGTCATTTGGGTATTTCAATCTTCAGTTATGTTCAGTTGAAGTCAACCCTGCCTGACATTTTCACTTCTCTGTCAGGTACCCGACTTTTTTTACTCATCTTGTCAGAGCTATGTCTCACTGTGTACTCATCCACATTCAATGATTTAAAGCTTGTTGGATTCAGAATACTGTCTAGTATAAGCATACAAATTTTCATAATCATTGAATTCTTAAATCTGGAGTTATGTTCATTTTTCTGCTCACTGGTTTCAAACTATAGCAGCCCGTGAAAATCGGGATGATGTCATCAATTGCTAAACATCATTATCAGTGTGTGGTTCATTATTTTTTATGAGATTACTCTTGAACGTTGGCTCTTTAAGTTAACAAGACTTCCCCAAAAGGAATTAAGCTAATTGCTGCTATGGTTAGAGAATTATGCAAAACACTGGACAGGTGTATGAACCAAGAATAGCAAGTTCTTCAACTCTGAGCTAACTCCAACTTATCTGTTTTGATCTATCTTTTTGAGAGTGATCTTTCAAGGTACATAGGGTGTCTAATACATCCATTGGCAAACTAAAAGGGCCCACCATATACTCCTGGAGTTCATTTGGCTGGTGTAGATCAAGGATTTTGCAACACCTCTTCATCTTCAAGCACATACCTATCCATCTCTTCACAATAACCAAGTAGAGAAACTAAGAAAGTTTTTCCTATGTGAAATAATAACAACAAGAACCCTTTCTTTATGCTCTAAAAGTACTTACAATAAATGTTTCTAGTGCAAATGAATTAATTCCTCATGCAAAGTGAAAACAATCTTTTTATGTGTTTATATAACTAAAAGAGACTTACAATTGAATGTGCATACAATCAATTTCTTTCCTAATGCAAGTAAAAATGAAAACAATTCTTTTTATGTATTTTATGCAATACAATGCAAATGCAAGTGATGTAAGTGCACTTTTTGTGTTTATGCCGAATTGAAAGAACATGAAAAATTGTTACCTTTAATTTTACTGTAGCAGGAACTTAAACATGCATGGTGATATTTTATTTACAAAATTTTCACAAATAAATCCTACGTACAAAAAATTAGAAGTTAATTGTGCGACGAAGATCTTCTTTTATGTCGATGGGGGGGGGGAGGGGGAGGGGGAGAAGTGTCGAGGCTCTTCCTTTTTGGATCCTCCTCTTCCTGTGGAGGCATTCAATTTCCTAGGGAACAACCCTCAACAACCAAGGAAAAGGATTTGGGACAGCAAGAGCTCAACTCATCGTTCTTTCTCCACATACCCGCAAGCAAGAGTTTAATTTTTAGTTAATACTAAATCACATCCAACAAACCTAAACGCACAATTGTCACGCTTCATGTCGGGTTCATCAAAGGATGTCATGGCATGTAGGAATAACATCAGGTGGATCAGTTTTGGTTTTGTAGCAGTCTTATTGTGTGACTACATGTGGGGTGTTTTTTACTCTTCTTTAGGTCATTAGATGTGATAACAGTGCTCTGAAAGATGTTTTTTTATATTCTAATGGTCTATGCAAATGGAAAACACCATTTAACTACATGCAAAACCTTTTTCATTTTTAGATGAGATGAGAACATTCATGTTTGTAAGATGTATAAAATAACTCTATACAAAGTGGGGAGATATAAGTAGAAGTTATAAAATAAGTTTATCTTAATGAGATGGTAACATTCATGTTTGTAAGGATGAAAACTACAAGAGTTTTCAGTTATGAGGTAATAGGATCTAAATCTTCTTTGTTAGAAAAGTCTAGATAGAAGGATTTAAGGAACTGCAACTTCGATCTTCTGTATGGCTCTCCACCTTCCTATTCCTAATGCTCTTCAATATGAGCTTCTCTTCAGTGCTCTGCATAAAAGAAAAACATTAGACAAAAACCTAAGTATTTTTATGAAAAATTAAAACACTCATGTTTTTCATTAATTACATTCAATTTTTATTCTATGCATAAATCTTTTCTTATCATATGTATAAACCTTATTCACTCACTCACACACACACACACACACACACACACACATATATATATATATATATATATATATATATATATATATATATATATATATATATATATATATATATATATATATATATATATATATATATATATATATATACACACACACACACAACATATACCTATACTCTTTCATAATTACATGCATATATTCATGCACTTACTTACATGTATCACATTCACAGACTTATTCTCATAAAATCTTATTCATTTATTCTCATTCATTTTAAGTACATTCATTTTTTGGAGTTAGAGGTCTGCAGAAGCACGAGAACAAGACAAGGAAGAAGAAAAAGAAGAAGCTTGGAGCACAATACACAATACTGAATGTCTTACCACTAGAATGTACAAAGATAAGTAGCCCCTTAAGGCAATGGGCATATATACAAGTCGGGGGAAAAAACCTCCTAAAGAGGGAAAAAAGTGCCCCAGAGGTCCTAGAGTGTTCATACACATCACTACCTAAATATATCAACAAATCCCCCTTGGGAGCGATGCGGTGAAGAAGGAGTTGGCACTCATGTATAAGGAAATGCCAAGCTATGTGGAATCAATCGACAAAAGGAAGTAATCCCAAAGCTTTGCACAAAGCTTCAAACTCTCCCTAGGCAGAGCCTTCGTAAAAAGGTTTGCAATGTTCTCCTGCATGGGCACATATGCCAAGTTGATCTCACCAGCAGAAAACCTCCCCCTGACATAATGATAATGCACCTCGATGTGCTTTGTGGGAGCATGGAACACACGGTTCATCACAACTGCCAATGCGCTTTGAGTGTCACTGAAGATGGTGGTGGCAGAAGATTTACTAACACCCAAATCAGCCATAAGGCATTTGAGCCACACACACTCAACAATTGTTGTGAAGGCTACCCTATACCCAGCCTCACAACTCAAAGTGGCCATAGTAGGCTACTTCTTGCTCAACCAAGATATAAATGGGCTACCAAGCATGAAGCAAAAGCCGCTAGTGCACACACAAGTGTCATGGCAACCAACCCAATCATTGTCAGAAAAAGCATGCAAATCTAGCGGTAGTGATCCACCATTGGGATAAAACAATCCAACTAGTCAGGTACCACTCAAGTAGCGAAAGATGCGCTTAATCACCTGCCAATGCTTGACACCTGGCCAATGCATAAACCTGCTCATCTGTGAGAGAGCAAACTGAATATCTGGCCAAGTAATGCATAAGTAAATCAAGTAATGCATAATGATAGAGAACAACAACAAATGCATCTCGAACATCATGAAGACTCAATCGTAAACCTGTCTCCATAGGGGTGGCAATAGGCTTATAGTCTTCAAGGCCAAAACAATGCAATAATGTTTCAATATATTTTGTTTGACACAAAGTCATTCCACCATCAAGTCTTCAAGGCCAAAAAAATGCAATAATGTGTCAATATATTTTGTTTGACACAAAGCCATTCCACCAAATCGGACATCTCAAATGAGGCATGCAAATCAGGCTTAAAATTAGCAATATGCATGTCATGAGGACCAGTGAGCAGCATGTCATCAACCTATACCACAATGACCAGAAGCACATGATTAGCACGCTTAACATATAAGGTGCTTTTAGTTGGATTGTTCTCAAAACCATGTGCAATCAGATAGGCATGCATTTTTTCATACCAAGCACGTGGTGCTTGCTTTAAACCATATAATGCCTTCCTTAACCTGCACACTTGGTTTTCATGCCCTTTCTAACACAAAGCCACAGGGTTGAAACATACACTTCTTCATGCAAGTCACCATTCAAAAATGTTGTTTTACTATCCAACTGACGTAGATTCCAACCATGATGAGCTGCAAGTGCACAGATGCTACAAACAGTAGTCACTACGGATATGAGATCCAACTGACGTAGATTCCAACCATGATGAGCTACAAGTGCACAGATGCTACAAACAGTAGTCACTGTGGATATGAGTCAGGAAGACCATTCAAAACGATCTGCACAAGTGAGCTTTTCTAGTATAAATTCATCAGCAGAAATCAACTATTCTTTCAAATCCTTGATCTTTGTGAGAAAACTGTCCATAGAATCACCTTCATTCATGTGCCCACTCTCCAATTGTTTTTTGGAGGTAAGCAACACGAGCCTCATTCCTAGCCTCATACAATGCGCATCCCTAGCTATTCTGCAAGAGCGAATGTAAGGAATAATGGCACGTTTGGCGGACAATGCTATCAATGCATGTGCTTGAGCATCTCTGCCATCCCAACAAATTTGCCCTGTAGTAGGTGCAATAGAAACAACAACATGAAGAGGAATTTGTAGAATATCATTCGACACCATCACCATCAGCTCCAACACCTATATTTGTAATACTTGTATTCACAGGTGTAACAGGACGTCTTTCAACACCCTACACAATATTCAATAGTCCTTTTGCGACCAATACATGGTGCATCATATAAGCCCATAATGGGTAGGTGGTACCATCCAACTTATCCTCAACAACCAACATACGGAATACATTACTGCTTTTAGCCATGGTCGGTGACTAAAATACCTCTTGGGATAGATGGATGGACACTCTAAGAAATGAGTAGGTACTGCCAAATCCTACTTAGTACCAGCCCCTTGAAGGTTCAAAAATGATATGTGGGCCCTCTCAGCTTTCCAATGACACTATAGAAGTGCCTATGTACTTTGGAAATGATGTAAGATAAGATTGAATCAAAACAGACTACTTCCAAATAGAAGGATCAATGAAAACCTTCTATTTTTTATCACACACCTGTTGCTTGTTATGCTCAGTGCTACCAGTACAAAAGGAATTAGAAACATTGCTTTTAGAGGTATTTAATTAGCTTAGTAAGCTAATGATTCCAAGTGAAATCACTTGAAATGATGCACTATACAAGCTCCCCCCCTAATGCTTTAGTCAACAAGTTTGCACATTGCATATTAGTTGATACATATGCCAACCGAATATCCTTGCCCAATAGCTTCTCTCTCACATAATGATAGTGGACCTCTATATGCTTGGTCCTAGCATGATAAATGGGATTTGTTGCAAGATGTAATGAGCTTGTATTGTCTCCAAAAATCATTGGAGATGTAGTGTGCAAACCTAAATCTGTATACAACAATCTGATCCATATGGCCTCTTGAGTAGCATTGGCCAATCCTCTATACTCTACCTTTGTAGAAGATAAAGCAACAGTAGGTTGCTTCTTTGAAGACCATGATATTGTCTTATCACCTGCAAAGGATAAGTATCTTGAGGTACTTCTCCTATCATCTTTGCATCCTGCCCAATCTGCATTTGAATATATCTTGTTGTCCAAGTCTGATGTATAAGGGAAATACAATCCATGATGTTGAGTACCCTTAAGGTACTTCAAGATCCTTTTGGCAGCGTCCAAGAGAGGTGCCCTAGGCTTGTGCATAAACTGACTTAGAACACTTACTCCATAAGCAATATCAATCCTTGTCAATGTAGCATAGTTCAAGCTTCCCACTATGCTTTGGTAACCTACAATGTTCTCAAGTACATCACCTTCATGAGCACTTAATTTTAGGTTTACCACCACTAGAGTACTTGCAACTTTGGCATCCTGCAAATGAAACTTCTTCAACATATCTTGTATATACTTTCTCTGAGTAATGTAAATTCCAGAATTAGTATAGACTAACTCAAGTCTAAGAAAATATTTTAGTGCTCCAAGGTCACTAATTTTGAACTCCATCATCTGGTTCTTGATGTGTTTGATGCCATTAGCATCATTACCTGTGAGTATGATATCATCAACATATACACATAGGTATATTACCTCTGAATTACTTCTCTTGATAAACAGAGAAGTATCTGCTTTACTCATGATAAAACCTTGATCTTGAAGGTATGTAGTCAACCTATGGTTCCATGCCCTAGGTGCCTGCTTCAATTTACATATGTTACCTTGTTCAATTTACATACATATGTTACCTTGTTTGGGTCCTCATAGCCAGGAGGTTGTGACATGTACACCTCCTCTGAAATCAAGCCATTTAGAAATGCATTTTTTACATCCAACTCATATGGGGTCATTCCATCAAGAGATTTGGATGGCAACCTGTTTACAAGATAAGTGGCAGTAGATACACTCTCTACCAACAAGTAATTAGGCAATTTCTTCTCATTTATCATTGACCTAGTTGTTTCAACAATTAATCTATTTCTCCTCTGTGCCACCCCATTTTGCTCAAGGGTATACCTTGTTATGATTTCTCTCTTGATTCCTCTGTCCTACAAGAATATATCAAACTCATTTCAGAAGTACTCACCTTCTCCATCTGACCTTAGCCTTTTTAGATTTCTCCCTGTTTGATTCTCAACAACTGCAAGATACTTTTTAAAGCAACTGAATACTTCATCTTTGTGCTTCATAAAGTACGATACAGTCCACCTACTGTAATCATCAATGAAAGATATATAATATCTTGATCCAGAGATTGAGGGATCCTTACTTGGTCCCCATACATCTGTATGGACAAGCTCTAGGTAGTCCTCATGCATGTAGCCTTTCCTCGAGAAGGGTAACCTATGAGATTTTCCAAATTGACAAGCACCACATTTATAAATCATGTGTTACTTGGATAAATTAGGTATCCCAAGCACACATTGGTCTCTACATATTTGTTTCAAGGTTCTTTCACTAACATGCCCTAATATCTTATGCCAAATTTCAAGCTTTGATAATGTTTGATCTTTATAACTATAAAGTGCAATGTTCCTTGTATCCTCAAGTTCAAAAGTGAATAATCTACTTGTCTTTTCTCCTTTGGCAATTCTCGTGAACCCATGTTGGGGATCCTCCACAAATGCTCCATATTGGTTGAATCTAACCTACAAACCCTTTTCCACTATCTATCCAACACTCATCAAATTTCTGGTAATTTTGGGTACATACAAACCCCTACTCAATAGATTCTTGTTTCCATCAGAGGTCTTAACATTCCCTACTTTAATCACCGCATGCTTGGTGTCATCACCTGTTTGTACCTGATGCTTACCGTTGGGTTCCTCAAGGTCAGAGAGAAGAGCTACATTGCTTGCCACATGGTTTGAGCATCCTGAGTCAATGTAGAAGAGATGTTCATCATTTATACCTGGTTTTGAAGTAATGTTCATAATTAGAAGAGAATCTTCTTGCTCCTTTGTGTAGTTGTTATAATCTTTTCTGGATTTGTATCCTCCTTGGTAGTTGCTATTGTAGTTGTTTTTGTATCCTTGGTGATGATTGAATCTTCCTCTTCATTGTGTATATCCACCTCTTTGATATCCTTTATCTCTCTGATTCTTGGAGTTCCTGAAACACTCATATATAGTATGATTTGATAATCCACAAATGTTGCATGGTGAGGAGTTATAAGGTCTCCCCCTACCTTGCTTACCTCCTCTGCCCCTTCCTCTTGAGGTTCTACCTCTCCCTGCATAGTTGATTTGGGAGGTAGCTCCTTCATCTTCAACCTTTTTGTTCTTCCCTTTCTCTTTGGATTTACTTTTATCAGTGTATAGGGCAGAAGAGCTATTACCTCTTGATCAATCTCCATTCTTGTTGAGCTTAGCTTCATGGGTAAATAGTTGCCCCATGAGTGTGGTAAGGTCTAGAATCTGCATGCCCATGTACAAGTCCATGGCAGTTGTGAAGCTCTCCCATTTGTCATCAGCTTTAATATCATTGATTACTTGTCTTACAATCTGCTCTTCTTCAATTTCTTCTCCTATGCTTGCCAATTTATCTGCTACATCTTTGACTTTGGTCACATACTTTAAGATACCTTGCTTAGGTTGCTTTCTTTGAGTGGTGAACTCAATCCACAATTGGTTCTTCCTAGCCCTTGTGTTGGAAGAGAAATAAGAAGACAATGTTTTCCAAGTCTCTTGGGATGTCTTACAGTTCTTAATATGTGGAAGAAGAAAATCAAAGATTGAGTTAAGTAAGTAGGACCTTGCTAATGCATCCTTGGCACACCATGTGTTGAGTCTTTCATGCTCCTCTCTTGTAGGTTGTCCTTTGCTTCTGAGTATGGGCATCTCCTCATCTCCTGAGATGTATCCATAGAGGCTCCTTCCTTTTAAGTATGTCTTCATCCTCACCGACCATGCTTGATAGTTGTTTGTGTCCAATTTATCAATGAAAGAAGGAAAACCATCTCCCATTTTACCTTAACTTAGCTCTAATACCATTGTTGGGATATATGGATGGACACTCCAAGAAATGAGTAGCTATTGCCAAATCTTGCTTAGTACCATCCCTTTGAAGGTTCAGAGATGATATGTGGGCCCTCTTAGCTTTCCAATGACATTATACAAGTGCCTATATACTTTGGAAATGATGTAAGATAAGATTGAATCAAAACAAACTACTTCCAAATAGAAGGATCAATGAAAACCTTCTATTTTTTATCACACACCTGCTACTTGTTATCCTCACTACTACCAGGACAATAGGATTTAGAAAAACTCCTTTTAGAAGTATTTAGTTAGCTTAGTAAGCTAATGATTCCAAGTGAAATCACTTGAAATGATGCACTATACACAGAGCAATCAATTTAACAAATAAATCATTAGCCTCGATTTTTTAGGACCTTTGCAGAGTTTGACCAGTGATTGCTTCGATGCACTTTTCTCCAAATTGGCTGAATGGATTTCCTTTAAAATTTTTCAGCACGTAGATAACTTGGAGTTGATTCCAATAAGCTATAGACCATTGAGAATGTTGGAGAATTTACTGAGATATGAGCAGCACACGTTCACAGTTATGAAAGACTATAACAGAGAGATCATAGATGAACAATGTTGTATTACAAGATCATAGGCTTGGTAATCATAGCGTGATGATGGAGAGTAGTGTAGGCTACAATGTAGGCCTCACACTCTTACAAAATGTCAATGGAGTACTCGGGAATTGAGACTTCTACACTTGACTTTTTCAAGCCACCTTTTATAAGTGTTACATTCAAATTTGAATTTGAATTCAACTTTTGGCTCTCTCTAAACGTAGTCCTTCAATCTAGGAAATATTCCCTCAATGAATTGGTTACTTTTCTAACTAAAAAGTCCATGAGTTTTTGGTAGGTGATTACAAATATTCTCTCAAGTCAAATAAATGACTTTTACAAATATAAAAAGATAAAGTTCTCCTAGCAATGGTTTCCATGGAGCTTCATGGGTTTATGAACTTCAAGCCAAATATGTGGGCTTGGACTCTGCACCAACAATACCTTGATGCAGAAAATTGACTGTATCTCAAAAAGTTGAACAGAACTGCCCAAAGGAATTCTGCTAAACCTGTAGCAGACTTTGAGACACTCACACTAGCGAACAAAAATTGGTATATACCTTTGGCACAAAAAGATAAAATAGCTTGCATAAGCACTACGATAGTGCATTCGGAGGTCAAAACGAGCTCAGATGGCAATTTCAGCACCACGCAGTGAAGCTGTTTTGATCTTTGAAACACCCTGAGTATGCTTAGCAAATTTTGTGTGATTCTGAGACTACAACCGGAGAGGTGTAGACAATGCCTTAGATGAAGCGGAAACCTGCTCTGATAATAATTGTTGGAGTTAGACATCTGCGGAAGCACGCAAACAACACAAGGAAGAAAAAGAAGCTTGGAGCACAACACACAATGCTAATGTATTACCACTAGATGTACAAAGATAAGTAGCCTCTTAGGGCAATAGATGTATATACAAGCTAGGGAAAAAACCTCCTAAAGAGAGAAAAAAGTGCCTCGGCAATTGTAGAAAGTTCACACACATCACTACCTAAATATATCAACAAGGAGGAGCCCAAACACGAGATTTTTCACCACAAAATTTAGTGGCTTTAGCTCCAACTCAAATATGAAGCTTGCGAATTCGCTAAGCAAACTAGGTTACCATTCATGAAGAGTAATTATGTGAGCTATTGTCCACTTGATTTGGTTCATATAGATGTTTGCAGACCAACAAAGGAGAGTTCAAATGGAGGTAATAGATATTTTGTAAGCTTCATTGTTGAGTGCACAAGGACAAATTGCCTTTATTGGATGAAGCATAAATTAGATATCTTTTATTTCTTCAAGAAGTTCAAGGCTCTTGTAGAGAAGGAGCGTAATAGTTATATCAAATTTCTAAGGTTAGATGGAGGGGGAGAATACTTCTCCCATGATTTCTCTGATTTTTTAGAATCCAATGGTATTAAGAGATGAATTACATGTAGGTATAGACCTTGACAAAATGGTGTAGCTGAATGGAAGAATAGATACATTGCTAAATGTGTTAGGGCTATAATGAAGGAGATGGGAATGAAGAATTTGTATTGGGAAGAGTTGCAACCACTATCATATGCATCATGAATAGAGCACATACATCAAGTATACATGCTTGAACACCATTTGAAGCTTCATATAATAGAAAATTGGATGTATCACACTTGATCATGTTTGGTTGTACTTTGTATGTCTTAGTACCAAGTGCACTAAGAAGCAAACTTGATGATACATTAGAAAGATATGTGTTCATAGGGTATGCACGTGAATAGAAGCTTATAGATGCTGCAACTCCACAATCAAGGAGCTAAAGGTATTGAGGTATGTGAGATTTTTTGAGCGTTTAGCTTGGTATTATTCAAGCATATCTATGCAGGTAAATGAAGGTTTCAAGAGGAAATGCTGAGACACAAAGCATGGCTTGTAGTTGACCTAGAGGATTCAAACTCAAGAAGACACTCATGTTGGAATGAAGATAGTCTAGATCAACTCAAAAACGTTATGCAAGGAACAAAGACAAAGATAAGAGCAAAGAGATTGAAGAAGATGAAGATATTGCATTGAACTCAATGAATATTGTCATACAAAGAAGAAGGAGACCTAGAAGGCTTACAAGATGACAAGCAACAAGGGCATGCGTTTGGAAGCCAAAAGCACTAGTAACCCGCATAGAACCAAGGAGCCAACCATGAGGAATACAAAAGTTAATTAACCATCCAAAGATGAAGAATTCAAAAGTGATATGTATGCCACCGAACACTGTTCTACAATGGATCCCTATAAGGAGGGATGATCAAAATCATTTCAAGATCCAATGAATATCTACATATAAAGATTGCATCAACATAAGCAAGTAACATCGGACACCTCGAGGAGTGACAACCATGTGTTCTTTGCATAACCCCATCCTTTGCACCATTTCAAGTCATGCATTTCCATAGTATGCATTAAATATAGGGCCACATTACAAGGCCGTGCATAGACAGAATTGAGAATCCCAGGCACACGAGACACATTTGACATATGTAAACTGTTTTATTGATATTAACCTCTTTCTTCTTGTTTTGTTACATTGTACCAAAGAGAGAGAGAGAGAGAGAGAGAGAAATAAAAGAAAAGAGAGAAGAGATAGGACCATATGCTCGAAGAATTTCATCAGCGAATCATTAACAAGGAAATCCATCAGCAATGAATGACAAGACAATGGTCAATCACCATGACGGGTGTAAAAGAGGTGAATATCAACGGACCTTTCACCATGGCAAGAATACCCTACCTTGACAATGCTATAACAATGATAGATTAGGAAACCTCTTTGTCATCGTACCCTTGAGCACTTAGCTCAGGACCAGATTTTTGCACCATACTTCTTACAATGTGTTCCCTAGGTACACATGCATAGGGCCACATTACAAGGCCATGCACAATACACATATTTTCTTTAACCCATGCACTAACACACTTATCCATCATTCATTATGGGTTACAAGTACTTGGCAAGAAAACTAACCCATGCTAGAAAAGATCCAAAGGACATTAAAGCTACCACATGAGTACCTATGAAGCAATTCACAGCTAATAGTTGCTCAAAATCAACATTGACAACCTCTTTTGAGAAACTAGTCATTTCTAGAAGCTTACAACTATAATATCATGTGGGAATCCAAGGAACAAGTACATACAAAGGGAGAAACACTTGCAAAGGCTAGCAATGATAGAATGTAGAAGAGGACAACTAACCTGTGTACATTTGGAAAACTGACCACTCTTGTGGATTCATGCTTGACACTGCCTCTCAAAGTACTACATGGAACACCCACTACAATAAGGGTCTGTGAGGGATGATAGACTCGAGAGGGGGGAGTGTTGGCACTCAAGGTCAAGCACAAAGTGTGGAAAAAAGTCAAAGTAGTGGACACATAAGAAGAGGGAGCATATAGGGAGCTCCAAGAAGTATGTCAAATTTTCAAAAGAAATTCCTATAAAAACAATGATTCTGATCACTAAAAACCATTGTAAATATCATTTCATATTTTTGCAATTTCATTTTGTTCAAGTCGAGGAGTCCTCAAGCTTGATGAGTATGAGAAGTACCTACATACCAATTTTCATAATTTTTAGACTCTATTTGAGCCCTCAAATAAGCCTTGGAACCTAATTTTTAACTAGGCCAAACACTAGGTTTGGGTAGGGCCAAAACTAGTCAAAAAACTATAAAAAGAGTTAGAGGGCTCATTTTTGGGTTAGCTAGTTGGAGAGTTATTTGATTATTGAGTATTGTATGCGTTCTAGGAGCTTGCTAATAGAGGATTCCATTGTTCTACTCTTTATCTTGCCGTGTGTGTGTGTGCATGCTTGTGTGCTTCGCACTCACACTCTTGTACTCTAACTTGCTCATGGTCATCATACTTTCCTCACGTCTTCTCAAATTGACAATTATGAGGTGGATCTCTTCGTTGGTACTTGCCATTCTGCTAGTGCGACACTTGGGTACTTAGCCCATCTTCACCTATAATTTCTAATTAATTTAAGCATTAAAGGAGTAGTTTTTTGTTCAAACTTCCTATTTAAAAAGAAGCGTACATCTCTCATTAGTTCTATATGCATGTATGCATGTGTGTATATGCATGCATGTGTGAATTTTTCACCTTATTGGCATAAGATTTTGGCATTTGGGATTGGATTTGAACTCCACTTTTACCCGCACTGGGTTGAAAAATACACCTTCTATCCTAGAGAGGATAACTATTGATGCTTTCAAATGAATAGTGCATCCTAATCTTCCTTGCCATCAATGAATATTTCTATTCTTCCTTGCCATCAATGAATATTTTTTTTTTTTAAATGGAGGTTCGGCCGAGGCCTACTCCCCCGGGCTTTAACTTTGAAATTACAACTGTACAAGGAAGGGCATAGTACCCATGGGACCCCCCTTATCCCACAAGAACAGGGGTTAGACAGACCGGGAAGGACTTACAACGGGGTAAACGGCCCGAAGGCACAGCAGAGTGACACGCCCGAAGGCAGCATACATGTCCCGCAGCACTGGGGGGTTGAATATTTCTCATGAAAGATTGCATGGGTATTAAGCTCGCTTTCACGTGTACCTTCAAACCAATTCAAACTAATCTAAGAAATTAGTCCTCAAGTCAAACTTCGTTTATAAATGTTTATCTTCCCCTTCACATAAAACTAAACAAATGGAAACGGATTCTAACTAGTGACATTCATGGTTCAAGGTGACACCGAAATGTTTGGTAACTAGTAATCTGTTGTCCTCCACGCTATTCCCATGTGGTCAATATATTGGATAGTATTTAATCTGAGAGCGCTTAAATTATAAGAGTAGAAATAAAGTTCACTAAGAAAGTGGTACTCACCCACTTCACAATAGAAGATACAAGTCTTTTATTGTGCAAGGCATTCAAGCACAATGATAGGTCCGTAATGATCATTTGCAAACAGCATAGCTTTCAAATGCTTTTTCTTCAACTTTGTGGTGCTTTTCAGTGCTTTGCGCCCTTGACGAGCACCCAGTTAGTGGAGAACTTCCAGTCGTAGAGGAAGTAGACGCCGTCGGTTGTCACAGGAACGCGTGACGAGAACCCCACATAAGATAGCTCGTTGACTGTAGCGGCCAGATCCAGCCCATCGTATGACAACCAAAGCTGCGACTTGGACTTGTTGGGCTTGCCATTGCTGGTCACATTCTGGAAGCGCACCTCCATTCGATGTCGAGAGGCATCGTAGTCGATGAAGACAGCAATCTTTCGGTCGATGAAGGAGGGGCCATCCCACAGATAGCGGCTCGCTACTGAATTCACCGAGTTCACGTCTACACCGACATGCGGAATGGGTGGATCCCAGCTGTACGTCACGTCCCTCGATGTGTCGATCTCAACCGCCACCGTCTTTGTGTCCTTGCCTCCAGCAGCCTTGCCCGTACTGTCGTCGATTGAGAAAAGGCCAAAGCTCTCCGGCCCGCTACTCCCCACGTCTATGCTCGGCGTGATGGCGAAAGCGATACCTCCACCGAACACCCGCTTCTCGCTGCGTTCGGCATCGCGGTGAAACTGCAGAGTGAACTGCGTGGAGAAGGAAGCGGCATAGGGCGAACCCTTCTTCCAGAGAGCCACAGGCGTTCGATACTGGTAGCGCACAGAAATGACGTCGTCGTCGTTGGAGAAGATAATCTGCCCGGGAGGGACGGAGGACGTACAGATGGCAGTTTCAGGGAGGTTTACGGACTTGTCGTACTGGCAAAGAAGAGTGCGGTTGGAGAACGGTGGAAAGGAAATGCTGACGCCTGGAGGAGGAGGTGGTGGCGATTCCGCGGAATGTGCATCACGCGGGGCTAGAAGAAGGACAATGGCTAACGTTATCACTATCGGCCACATGCTGCTAGGAGGTCTGCGTAGAAGGGAAACAGAAGGAAGAACAAGACGAAGAGGAAGAGGGGCGTGACGAAGATGAAGAGAGCGATAGAAATTCTCTATGGACACCTTGAATGGATGGCTGGATTGGCTCGTCGCTGGCTAATTTATGGGGAGATGCGTCGTCGCCCAAGTTTGGTCCTGACTCCTGGCAGGCTGGCACCTACCCTGCAGGCTGCACCGACCGTTCACAGGCCCGCAACTTGTCATCAACAATGCATGGACTCACTTGTCATCAATAATCCCTAGTAATCGGTAATCCACTTGCCAGCCTACCATTCTATGGATTCATAGGGCAAGGGCAGTGCAGAGTTCCAAAAAAAAAGTATTATCCAGCGGGCATGGTTTAGCGGATGTGCTTTGTACTCTTACGCAAATGGCCAAGTTCAAGTCCCGCCGAGGGATGGATGCCTCAAAGTTCCTCAAGATGAGTGCCTCTACCTTACGAGGTTGGGTGTGTGTGTCTTTCCAATTCATTGTACTCTCAAAAAAAAAAGTTTACTCGTATGTGTCTATATTCATGTAACCTTCATTGAATCTCCTCGTGTGATTTTTCTTTTTACAATCAATTAAAAACACACTTACACACCCAACCTCCTAAGGTAGAGGCACCCATCTTTGAGGAACTCATAGATACATGTCCAGCCAAAACTTGAACTCAATACTTCTTCTCAGAGACTCAAGGCATCAAACCATTTGGTTACACAAGCTTGAACTTTCTCTTCGTCTACTTGAAACTTTGAATAGGCATTGAGATCAATCCATCATATGGGAGGGCACTTACATATTTTTTTGAATTATCTCACTAAATTTTTTGGGTCATGGAATGGAGCATTAGAGACACATGTGTGCTAAACCAGCAAATTTTGGTAGTAGTCTACGTCTCGTAGAGGAATTGGTTTGGCTCTCGCTTCTTGAGGGGGAGGTCCAGGATTCAACATACATAATGATCACTTGATTTTCAACCATCAGAAGTAAAAGCACATGATAAATAGAATGTTATGATTAATTTAAGCTTGTCTCCCTCCCCTTTACACACATGAAAAAAATACCGAAGTCAATCTTGTCGCTCTCCTTTTTTACGCATTTGATATGTTACACATTTGATATGTCAGTATGTTTGTATAGAGTGGGTGTAGAGCTGAATGTAGGGAGATATACAGTCTACATTGCAAGGTATGGAAAACAAAAACTAAATCCCTTATGCCGCTCAGCTTAAACTTGAGAGTTTGGACTTTCCTACATATTTTTCTGTTCAAACATGTACATATATATGCAGAGAAAGAGGGCACGCATCTCTTTTGTCACATGGATAAGACACGCATGAGGAACATATATAAGAAGATCATGTAGCTATCTCTTTTGTTTTCTTGAACATATACAAGAAGACACTACATGAAGATATGCTATTGAGGCAAGCGAATAAAATGTACTACGGAGAGGGGTGATCTGAATGGGAAAATTAGAGGGGTGATAGTCTGCTCCAGTCATTCCATGCTTCACATACTTCCATATTGGCAAAAAAAATGAAATTATTGTTGAACTTTGAGTCACCAGAGCTTCATGTGCCCCCATAAGAGTTGTTTTTTCTGAATCAAAGAAACTTCTACACAAGGAAAAGGTGATGAAGCTTTAGTGGTGAGCAATAGCTTAGTATTCTCTCGGTCTCTATCTATCTATCTATCTCTCTCTCTCTCACTAGTTTGGTACCAAAACAAGACACTTAAGTGCCCTTTTTAAATAATTTTTCAAAAAATCACACACCTTCTACAAAGAGAATTTGAGAAAATCCTTTGATACACATATTATCTATAAATTTAAAGGTTAATGAAAAATTAGAACATACATTAAATCATGTTTTGTCTTCATGTTAATAGCCTCTCAAGATGCTATGGTAGTAAAAAAATGAAAATTTCTAGTCGAATATGATTTTTATCCAAAGAAAAAAAATCCATTATATGAAAGAAAAAAGTATAGACATTCCTTGAAACATAGAGAACATAGTATGAACCTCAAAAGCACTTAGAAAAATCATTACAAATTCAAATAAAATCAATTATTTTGACTTTGTACACTCAAACTAACAAGTAGTTCTACACATGGTTCAAAATAAATTATGGCAATCCACAAAGGTGTACAAATATGCCACCAATAAAGAATGGTATGAAGACAAAAACCAAGTTATACACATGTAAAATAAACTACTATGACTCTAGTTAGTGACTCCAAAGAATTTATGGACATCATCAAGTGTGTACATGTTCAAGTTACTGACCAAAAATCTGTGACATAACAAACCATGGTTTACACATACAAGCTAATAATTTATGGAATCCACCAAAATTTTGACATCTTTGGACACGACCAAGAATCTTCAACTGTGTGGGCATACCAAATTCTACATATACAATCATGAATAGTTTTTGAACACATAACAAAGCATGTACGTTTATGGAAGGGATCCAATATCTTCACATGAACCAAGAATAAGACATCAATCAAGGTATACACATAAAGGAACTACTAGTTTGTGAAAAATCATCAAAGTCTTTCACATCTATGTACACTGAAAAAAGGTAGATATATGTGTGAAGATCAACCAATATATCGACATACAAATATTAACATCTTTTTGAAATAATTCCAATTTAAAAGCATTTAGCATTTATCTTGATATCCAATATAACAAAGTAGTTCCTACCAAGAAACAAGAGTCACATACACATAGACGATAACTTTACAAATTGAGTCTTGATGATGCTTGAGATGCATTGGATGGTTGCCTTTTCAAAAAGCTTTTGGATGTCTTATGTGTGATGACTTCACTTGACCTATTTTTCAATTTATTCTCTCTCAAAAGATCAAATGCGAGATTTCATGTATGCATAGTCCAAGTTTCAATGATTGAAAGGCTATTTGATGTATCCCCTACTACTTATATGGTATCCAATAGCATGGGATTTTTAGTCCCAAGGTTAGTTCAATATTCATAGATTTACATGCTTTCTTCTTCCTCTTATTGCTCTAGATGTTAGAAAACTCATGTATCCACAAGCACTTTTAGATTCATGCTTTGTAGATCATGCATATCTCTATTCTGAAAGAAAAAATCTACTATAGGAGATTATAATTATGATATTAAGCATAAGGAAACTTTCACAAACTACAGTTGAGTCTATGTGATACGTTATGGTTTACAAGAATGTTGTCAAAATTCTTCCATCACCATATTTTCTAGTAGAAAAAGTTGATTTCTAGGTGCAAGGAACCCAATCTACCATGCTCACACTAAACATATTGTGGTGCACTATCATTGTTTCATGAAGGAACTCTTTTCTAGAGAGATCAATGTCTCTTCTATAGACACACAAGATAATGGTGCAAACATTTGATAGAAGCTCAATATTCTCATCAGAATTTGGAACTTTTTCAGAGCTTTATAACTACTTCCTTTTGTGGATTGATCTAACTCCATATTCTCTTGGTTAGTTCCTTAAAAAAGAATTCCACATCTTCATTCACCACATCATTCCAAGGGGTTGTTTGTTAGTATAATCTATTAGTGATCTATGTGAACATAGTTAGGTGTTGGAGCCATCGAGGTCTATGGAAGCACATGTATAGAACAAGGAAAAAAATGAAGTTTGGAGAACATCATAATACTGAGTGTCTTACCAAGTAAATGTATAAAGATAAGTGACCCATTAGGGTAAAAGGCATATGTACATGCTGAGGGGAAAAAACCTCCTAAAGAGGGAAAAGAGTGCCTTCCTGATCCTAAGTTTGTTTACACATCACTGTCGAAATATATCATCAAATCCCTTCTACGAGTGATGTGATGAAAAAGGCACTTGCACTCATGTAATCCTCAACCATGGCTTTTGGGGCAAGTGGTTAGCCTATCATACTCCTAACTGCTAGGTCATGAGTTCAAATCCCAGAATTGGTATCAGAGCTTAGGAAGTAGGCTTGGGGAAGGAAGGCGTGCGCGTCACTTTCAAAGGTGAACCCACCATAGATTAGAGTGTATCTCCCAATCCGTAGGTCGGATTTAGACATATAAGATATCGTTGGAAAGCTCTCGAAACGACCGTTCTAATGAAAGCACTAGATTGAGGATCCAAGATATCTAGCATGGGTGAGAACCAGGTTCAAGATACTGAGGTTGAGAACAAGGGGCTCAAGAGACGAAGGTTGAGAGCAAGGCAAGTGCGTAAGCAAGTGGCCAAGATACAGAAAGGCAAGGTTCAAGAGACCAAGGTTGAGAGCAAGGGTTCAAGAGACCAAGGTTGAGTACAAGATGGTTCAAGAGATTATGCGAGGGTGAGGACATCAATCCAATGGGAGACCAAGGATTGATCATTGAGGACAATGATCTCTAGAAGGGGAAGAGAGTGTTAGACTCAAGAAATGACAGGTAGGAGATGGTTGAACCACACCCTAAGAGGGAGCATTAGGAAGTAATCCTCAACCATGGCTTTTGGGGCAAGTGATTAGCCCATCATACTCCTAACTGGTAGATCATGAGTTTAAATCCCACAATTGGTATCAGTGTCAGACATTGGTCTACAGAGACCATTCCATGTGTGTGTGGGACGAGGGCTAGTAAGCCAAGGCCCTAAGCTTGGGGGTATATCCTAAGGTATTTGATGGTTAGCGGGGATGAGTGTTGCATGCTGGCCACATGGCGATGCTAGATCATTCTAGATCACTGCTATTTTAGATACAAGATGATATAAATGGATGGGAGGAGAGTGGCACACACATCATTCGCATGTCTTCTTTTGAGGAGAGCCTCACAAGAAGCTTCTCCTAGCCACTTGGTTTGTACGTGAGAACTTGTAGAGTCTTCTTTTAGAAGCCATGTGATTTCATGTGATTTTCTAAGCTTGGAAACCATGTGACCACCTTAGCGACCCATGTGATGGAAGATACACATGTCCCCTTGAGAGGGACTTACCCCCTTGGTCTTGGAGCTATATATTGGATGGGTTGGTTGGGTGGAAAGACATCTCTCTCTCCTAGTGTGAGCTTGGCTAGTTAGTCTTCTTAGTTGATTAGTTGTTCAATTGTGGAGGCTATGAAGCTTCCACAACAGTGGTATCAAAGCATAGTTTGTGTTTAGCTTAGCATCTTTGCTAGTATCTCACTCTCAGAATTTGCTTGAGTTTTCCAATTACTCTCGAGTAGTCAGAGGTAGAGCCCTCGGGAGTGGTTTGTTCCCCTCGAGGGAGGTTAAAAGATCCATCGCATGACCTAGCCCTTAGCCAACCATGGATGGCGAACTAAGGCATTGTTATGTGTGAACGTGGGTGACAGACCACATAGGTCTGAACGTGCATGACACACCACAGGCGCTCTTCCACATACGTATGAGACAGTAGCATTATCGGGTGCTCTTCCCTCACTTCGTACATGAAGGTGCCATCTTTATATATAACGAGCAGGCTGCCATGTGGATGACATATATGGGATAGAGAAGCCTTCACACCTTCATCCTTGACATGAGAGTGAAAAGAGGTTGTAATGAGCATTTTTTTTTGAGGTGCACATGCTATTAGGTGGAGCTTCTTTGGGATGGACACGTACCTCTCATGAGGAGGCAACTCATTTGTGAGCTCTCTACAAGCCAATAGCATTCCCGATTAGAGCGTCAGTTGTCCATGCATGATTATGGATGTGAGTCTATTGGCGAGCACTATCAAGAAAGGAGCTAAGAGATTCAATCCATAAGCTTTGTTATGGAGCAAGGCCCTCACAAGGATCACAAGGATCAAAGAATGAGCAAGGCCGGAATGAAAGCTAAGTATTCTTTTTTTGTTATGTTCTTTCTCAATTTTTATTTTCATTCTATCATTACTTTTTAGCACGTGTTTGAGAGATGAAAGGATGGAGCTTTCTTCTCCATCAAAAAACTAATTAGTGTGTATTTTTGCTTCTACGCATAAAACATTTCTACTATGTTTTCTATTCATTCTTTGTGGGCTAATCCCAAGCATCATTGAACATTATTAAGCAATGATAGAAACATAAAGATGGAGGATGGCACTTCTCAAGCATCAAGGAAAGGAATCAATTTTCTAAGCATATTTTGATTGATGGTTTGTACATTTTGTGCATGAATTTTTCATGCACAAAGAGCACCTTTGTGCAAAAATGCTGGTACATACATTCATAAGAACATGACTGTATTTGAGAAGTTTCTTTTCGAAGGGAAAGGAAGCATGTGCATGGCTATGCATAACAACCACATCCTTGCATATGTATATATACATTAGATGCGTGGATTTATAATGCGCATGCACACTCGAGGGCCACATATATGGCCCATAGATGACAAGGAGATAGGTTTGAATTTTGGCCTAAGGCCCATTACATACCAACTATGACTATTGCTAGGGGTTGAACCCTTGCCCCTGCCTCAACACACAAATGTTTAAACGAAATCTTTAAAGGCAGGTACACAAATTGGCCAGTCAAGTAAGCATGAAGTGCAAAGATGGGAGGGAAGAAGTGTGATGGCCTAAGCCTACTTCATCACTATGAAATCACTAAAGTAAAGTCAACGGATGGAAGAAGCTTAATTTCCAGGTAAATATTTGCACACCTTTCTTTTCCTTGCAGATTAAAGAGTCTACAATCTATGTCATAATAGACATGAATTTGAAAAAGGATGCATAGATTGAGGTGGCCTTATTTTTCTGGTCACATACACAATTAAGTCATGGAAATTATTTGCACTATGCATCCAATTCATATAGTTTCAAAAAAGAAAGATTGGTTGTGCATAAATATGTTCATGTTTTATTTATGCATTATGGCAATTTTGATGCACAAAAAGAAAGATGCATTGAAACTTTTGCACCATCCTTTGAATAAACAAAGTTCCAAACTAGAACTTTTGCATGCTTTAAGGAGGGGTTCAACTCCAGAACCTTATGCATGCAACACCTTTTCCAATAAAGGTGTAAATGTCTTGGCATACACTAAAGTATGCATTTGGAATATATTACATGGGTTTGAGGGTTAAGAGGGAGATTTTCTTTATTCAAGCTTAATTATGGTTAGAAGTTCCACAATAGGAATAATGGTAGTAGAGCCAATTGGCCATAAGTAAAACTACCATTCACTTCCTATATAGTTGGACTATTACAAACCAAGAAATAGTACATTGGCAAGATACTTTAAGCTTAAAGTCCCTCTTATGGAGTATCAAACTTCCATAAAAA
Organism: Ceratopteris richardii; assembly: GCA_020310875.1. Lineage (NCBI taxonomy): Eukaryota > Viridiplantae > Streptophyta > Polypodiopsida > Polypodiales > Pteridaceae > Ceratopteris > Ceratopteris richardii. The sequence continues at coordinate 47,046,519 of CM035426.1, read as the reverse complement.
AAAAACCATGGCATGCATGATCAGCAAGGCCATAGTACAAAAGATTTCTCTCTTGAAACCACGATACAATGGTGGTAACGTAGAGCACTATCTTCTCAAAGCTCTAAGGAAGAGAAAATATGGTATAACAAAATCTTAGTTTTGGAAGATGAAAGTATTAGTGCTTTTGTACAAGAAAGTTCTTTGTTTGAAAGAACTAAAGAACTATTTGGAGCTTTTCAATATTCTTCCAAGCAAATGCAAGGCATGAAGAGAAGATAAAACTCGAGGGTTGTAATAAAACCTAAGTACCATTTTCTAATGTCCTAGAAATAAAGGACCATATAGTAACTGGAATTACCATCTACTTAAACATAGAGATTTGATTGGCGAGTCAATTATTCTTTCTTAGATTACTCAATATTTCATAAGAGATGATAGTTAGTTGAGATCTAAACTAGCTTTATCATCAAGTGACATGAAAGAGATCTTGTAGAGTAGATCTGAATCAAGGAATAATTGAAAATCCAATTCTTTGAGCCTAGTCTTATCCAATTGCAATTGAGACTTGGTAAGTTGAAAGTCCATTGTAGCATAGGCAATACATATGATCTGCAATGGAAATAACACTTACAAGTCCAAGAAGTAATAGATCTAACTTGATTAGAAGAAGGTTTGATCCCAAAATTCAAGCTAAAGTTACCTTTACTTAAGTGGAAGTGTAAGTCGGATGGTATGGGACATCTAGGCTTACATGACCATTCAAGTTGATTCAGTGGTATGGGACATCAAATTTAGAGGTAATTCAAAACTTGAACCTTGGGACATTTTTTCTATATGCTTGGAGAATAGAAAACAAAAAAGCTTTGGATAGTTCTTTTAACCAGTAAGGATAATAAAAGATTGAAAATAAACTCTTTCAAATACTTCTGAAGGAACTCAATTTTCAATTTACTCTCAGGTAGTTTTTGAGGATGAAAACTCTTAAGGAGGGGAGAAAATCCGTAAGAACTTGTATCTTATGCCTTGAAAAGACCAAATAGGGTATTGCAAGGTAAATGATATGCAAGAAATAGATAAAGTTGGAGTACTTCCTTGTATTCTGGTACTTCATATATCTTTCATTACATCTTCCAACTAAATGAAGTTTCTCAAAGATTGGGAATTCTCAAAGAACCCCAATGCAAGAGAAGCCTTGCGTACACCATAAGGATTGTATAAATCCTAAGTGGGTTAGGAAAACAATTTGGATGAGCTATAAAGGATAAACCTAAAGGTATCTTGATGCTTTACAGGGATAACATAACATACATTATGGATCCCAATAACGTAGGCCTAAGGAAAATGACTTCCTTTATGAAGCATAATGGATAGATCCCCAAGTAAAACCCATGGGTAAAGCACTGAACATGAAAGGATCTATTGGATAAAGACCTAGTCTTATCTCTTATTTTTGTAAAAGAAGAGAAGAAAAGTCAAGACTCAAGTAGGGTAAAGATCAAGTCAAACTTTAAGTTTGATAAGATGAGTCACACCACATTAAATGGTTAAGCAAGTACTTTGAGTATGATTAGCAGCGGTGTATCTACACTGATATGGGACGGTGGGTACCAAATCCCGTTGAGTACTTTTTCTTGATGGCCAGAAGAAAAAGGGACTCATGATCCAATGGAATACGTCAAGAAGATAATGTCTAGGAATAGGCATCTTCTTCATTATCCTCTCAAAGGGAAGGATTCTTCCAAACAAAATATTAAAGGTTCTATTTCTCAATAAAATTTATTGAGAATTAGAAACAAAGAGAGGATCAACTTCTTTGAGCTTTAAGCTAAACCCCAAAGGTTGAAGCTCTAAAATCTTCATCCACAAGTATGACTTGGAACTCAAAGAACCTAAAGATGATCTTAGGCTATGCTTGAAGAAAGTTGAGAAAGTTATTCTTTTGGATACTTGATATTCAAGTTAACTCAAGAATAAAAAAGATCTAATTATGATGTTAACATAGGACATCTTTAATAGATCTAAAATATACGAGAGAAAACTCTGGAAGGATCAAGAAGGCCTTTGATGTTTGAGATCCAATTAAAGATCCATGAGGATTAAGCATTGAAGAAATGATTGGAATAATCTATTTCTACTTGTGACCTTAAAAATAAAACGATCTTTATGAGTTCCCATCTTGGGACGTAGTTATAAAGATCTTAATAGTTTTGGAAGAACAAGTAAAATAGATTTCAATCAATTGGAGTCTACAATAGTTAGATTAATCCCTATGGATTCTAGTCCCTGAAAGTGGATTCTCAAAACTATGTAAAGTCTTGAAAGAACATTGAACCCACTTTTGGTAAGCTATTCTCTCTGAACATAAAGAGGATGTTATATCCTCTTAGAATTAGATAGATAATACACCTATACCATTCTATTGGTTGGGCAAGGAATTATAAAAATATATTTCCCTCTATGTTTAAAGGCAAATTTTAAACAAGAAAATCCACCCATTTTACGAAACCTAAAGATACAAAGTATGTGTACCTCTAAGAGGAAGTGATTTGGGCAGGGATTATGAAAGATTCATCTTCCTCTTAGAACAAGTTGGATTTTGACTTGAGAGATGAATTTGATAAGGAAACCTGAAGTAGCATTCATCTATTTTGTTAGGTCCATGCACAAGTAGTGCAAAGCAATGGAGCAAGGTAGTAATTTAGTAGAAGTCACTTTGTATCCACCAAATTCACATGTTTGAGCTATGGAGAGCCAGATGGCACATGGCTTAAACAAGGAAATAGGCAAGGATGTTCTCTTCCACCCTTTTCATTCTTTCCATACTTTGCATTTGACTCAGTTCTTTTTGTATGCAAACTAGATGGAACTTTGAATGATTGGGGCAGGGAATCAGACCACACATGGATTCTCCTCTTTTGAGATTCAGTCGGGGGTAGAGTTCCCCTTTCGAATTAAGAGGTGGACTTAGAGAGATGAAGGCCATGATGCTTGAGATTGATCATGGGGCACGAAAGAATACCCCAAGGTATATATCTCCACTCATTTCTGAGGACGGAAACTGTTGTATATTATTGAACAATGCATTGTTAAAGTGTTATATTATTAATGTATTAATATGTTTTTGATGTTTTTGATATAGCAGCTGAAGGTTCGTGAGGAGCGTGCAAGGCGTGAAAGGGCGAACATCAATAATCGGAATAATTATTATTTGCTTGTAAATAAACCCGCGTAGAAGGTTCTATTGTTAGAAAAGTAATGGTTAGAATAAGGGTCATTGAAGACCGCAGTTTCTGTTATTGAAAGCAATGGCTTTCTGTAAAAGTTATCAACTTTTAGTTTCACGCCTGCTTTTCGAAGCCGCCCTCTTGTAACCACTCTTTTCGACGTAATCAAAATTCCTATAAATACATGCACTCTGTGGACTGTCGAAACAGAGTGTATGGGGGGAGATTGCACCCAATCTTGCGTTCGGTCTCGTCTCTTGTTGCCTCTATTTTCTGTGTGTTTTTCTGCGTCCGTAATCTTTGTATGCGCGTGAGCAAGATCCTGACAACAGTGGTATCAGAGCTCTGCACGCGTCAATACAGAGGGTTCTGTTCTCTGTTCACGATTCTGAATTCCGATTCCATCTCCATCTCCATCTCCATCTCCATCTCCGTCTCCGTCTCCGTCTCCGTCTTTGTTTTCTGTTTCTGTTTCTGTTTCTGTTCCTGATCCAGAACCAGAACCTACGTTTACTCCTTCGGCTTACTCCAAGGCGTCGACTAAGGCAAAGAACTTAGGCACCCAAGGCTCCCTTGGCGACCGTTGGCAGCGCGCGAGGCAATTTTAATTTTTGAGTGGTAATAGAGAGGTTTAGAGTCCCTAAGGTAGGAGGATTTGAACCAACAACCTCCTACTTTCAAGGGAAGTACTTTGACCACTCCACCATCTCTTGGAGTTGTACTCAAGTTCTCTCTCTTTCTTACTTGTGGAAGGCGCGCGCGTCGATTTCAAGATTGGACCCAAGAAAGAATCAAGTGTATCTCTCAATCCGTAGGTCGGATTGAGGCGTGTAATATACCGTTGGAAAGCTCTCAGAACGAACTTTCCAATGAGCTAGCTTGGAAGTGTGAATTCCTTCAAAATCCTTGGGTGGCACTTAATTGAGTGTTCAAGATACCAAGCAAGGTTGAGAAGACGGGATCGAGACACCAAGGTTGCAAACAAGAAGGTTCAATACACCACGGTTGAGAGCAAGGGTCCAAGAGCACCATGGAGGATTACAGTAATTCACCTCTACCTGCGGCAACACTTGAACAACAACTAGAGCTTTTGCGGCATGAGCTTCAAGGAGCTCAGAACGAGATCCGACAACGTGATGACATCCTCCAAAAGATGCAAGCTGAGGAAGACAACCTTACGAGAGTAGTAAAAGCTATTGTGTCTGCCCAATCTGATGTTACTCATTCAAAGATTGGTAATAGAAACTACCAGTTTCTACGATTTGATGGCCGAAAGGATGGGCCTTTAGTACTTTCTTGGTTGTCGCAGTTTGATGGTTTTTATACCGATGAAATGTATGCTGAAAGTGAAAAAGTTAAATTTGCCACTAACTATTTAGTAGGTAAAGCACAACTCTGGTGGAATGTCCTGCGGCACAGTACGGAGCGTCCAACAACGTGGAAGGCTTTTCAAGAAAACGTGAAGGATTCCTTTCTTCCTCCTCAATACCATTTGCATGTTCGACGTGCATGGACGACCCTTACATGGAAGGAGGGTGATACGGTTACTGTTAGACATGGTCAATGCTCCACCCTCATGGAAGACTTGGCATTGGGCCAAGAAGGTAGTTCACCTTTGGGTGGACATTGAGGGGGGGTGTTAGATATGCTCAATGCCTCACCCTTATGTAGCACCACCATTGTTCCATAACACTCTATTTTGTAAGGCCCCCATTATGAGGAGAAGCCATGTGAGAGTGTTGGACATTGGTAGGTTCCTGACTTTGAGGTCAGATGAGGTCTAGTGTAGACCGTAGATGGATAGTTAGGAAGGTTACTTCTAAGCCATTGGATTTGGGATTGATCCGATGTGAGGATCAACCTAAATCAAGGGCTAGAAACAAAAGTAGCTTTCTTAACTTGGGGAAGGGTCTAATTGATGTGGGCCATTGGATCTAGACTTGATCCTAAGTGTGGATTAAGCAAGATCAAGGGTTACAAACAAATGGTTGTTGATCCTACCTTTGTACCATTGGATTTACCCCATAGATCAATGGTGGAGATTATTTTGGGCATGGATCAAGCTACCATGACCCTAGAACATGGGTAGGCCGACTTAGGCTTGGAGGACCTTATAAGGATGGTCCCCTTCCCATGTAGGATTATCAGTTTGTGTGGTTGGAACCATTAGGGTATCCATCTTAGTACCCATTGTGTTGGCCTATAGCCCTTCACCTAGCTTCTATCTAGATCACCATCTAAGCTCCATATAGGGAGTGCATGGGTGGATAGAACCATCTATTTATTGTTTAGTGTTTGAGTTTCATTGTATTAGAGTTATGAGTTTTAGTTGAATTGAGTTGAGTTCATCTTCTATTCATCTTGAGTCCACTTTCCATTATAACCAAATCTCTTGTGTTATTCCCATGAGTAGTGATATCTCTCTTTCTATCTAACCTTGATCTTATATGTGTGTTGTGGTGACCTCTACATGGCATTAGAGTTACACCACTAGCCCACCACTCAATCATTCATTATTCATTTATTTTCTTTTTCTTACATGGTATCAGAGCTCAGGAAGGTATAGAAGATTGCAGAGATCGTGGAGGCCAAGGAATCAACTCTAGCATTTGTGGAAGGAATGCTTCAATAATCAAGCTTGTGAGAGGTAAATGCTTCAACTCGAAAGTTTGTGATAGGTAAAGGCTTCAACATTGGAGTTCTTGGGAGGCAAAGGCCTCAATGCCATAGCTTGTGGGAGGCAAAGGCTTCAATACTAGAGTTCTTGGGAGGCAAAGGCTTCAAGGCTTCAAGTTCATGGGACACAAAGGCTTCAACACTATGGAGGTGTTATTATCTAGAAGTGGAAGTGGAGTTGGTGCAATGGATTTGGAAATACAAACACTATGGGTTCATCCACCGACCTTTAGTGAAGGCAAGTTAGATGGTACAAATTATTTTCTTTGGAAGTTCAAGATTACAGTTATCCTTGATTCTTATGATCTTTTGGAGATGGTGATGGGAAGTGAGCAAGAGCCACAACCTACCTTTGACCCATTGGATCCGAGTAAGGTGATTCTCCCAAATGCAAAGCTTCTACAAGCTTGGAAGATAAGGAATGCAAATGCACTATATTATATAGTGAACAATTGTGTGGAGTCTATTCTACCTCTTATTCAACATACATCCAAGGCAAGTGACGCATGGAGTATGTTGAGGAGTCACTATGAGGTAAGAAACCAAACATGCATTCAAAATTTAGAAAATCAATTGGAAGCAAAGATGTTTGCAGAAGGAGAGAAGGGGAATGCATCCATTACTCAAATCAAGAAGCCATGTGATGGAATGGCTTGTGAAGGGATAGAGAAGAGCGGCATGGACCTAGCTCAAAGGCATCTCCAAGATTCTCCACCAAACTATGATGGAAGGGTAACTACTCTCAACACTCAGGTGAGACCTCAAACTTCGATATTTGAAGAGTTCTATTCACTACCAAGGGAAGAGGATTTGGAGCTCAAAACCCAACGAAGAAGCAACAATGGAGATGCTACATTCTCCAACAATGCATAAAAAAAAAGGTGGTTCCTCAACCAAAGGTGAAAGTGAAAAGAAGAGGAGGAGGAGTAAGAAGAAGATTCAAGGACAATGCTTCCATTGCAAAAGGAAGGGACATGCAATTGCAAATTGTCATGTCAAGAGGATAGATGAAGTGAAGGAGGAGACAATACATGGAGCCAAAGCAAAGGTGGTATGCTCCTCAACACAAGAAGAATCAATTGTGGATTCATGGGTACTAGATAGTGGTGCATCTCATCAAATGACCAATGATATAGGTCAATCTAGTTCTATGCAGCCTCAGCAAGAACCCATCATGGTGACAGGGACAGTATGGAAGGAGATGCAAAAGCAAGGTATTGTTCTTCATCACTTACCTACAATGAATGGAATGAAGGAACCTTATAGAGCTTGTATGATGGGCAAGCCACATAGAGAGACATTCCCACAAGAAAGCAAGAGTAGGTCAAAGGCTCCTCTAGTGTTGGTATATGCTAACTTGTGTGGTAAGATGTCTATAGAGGCCTTGGGAGGATCTTCCTACATTGTGATCGTTGACGACTATAGCAGGAAGATGTGGATGTACTTTCTTCGTGATAAGGCTCAAGCTTTTGGTAAGATTAAACGACAACCAGAACTTGTTGAAAATGAACCAGGGAAAAGTGTGAAGAAGCTTGGAATAGGAGGTGGTGGTGAGCTCAACTCAGAGGAGTTGGAAGGCTTTTGCAAGTGCAAAGGGATAAAGTGTCAATCAGTGACACCTCACACATTACAACATGATGGCATTATGGAATACAAGAGTCACACCATTGTTGAGATAACAATGTGTATGAGAGAAGGCATGGGCTTTCCTTATCAAATCACAAAGAGTCATCATGAAGTTTACATTGGTAAGAATCCATCAGTCTCACACTTTAGAATTTTTGAGAGTGTATGTTATGCTCTTGTCCCAGGTCAAAGAAAGAACAAGTTGGAACCAAAAAGCAAGAGATGCATCTTCCTAGGTCATAATGAAAAGCAAAGGGCTTTCATATTATATGACCATGAGGCAAAGAAGATACAAGGGAGTCGTGATGTGGTGTCTATGGAGCAGCCACATGCAGTGGAGGACAAGAAAAGATCTTCCATTTTATCATCAAGCGAAGGAGTAGTTCACTATGTACCTAGCCCAAGAGTCATCCCTACCTATGAACGGGAGGAAGCATCATCATCAGATGGTGAGAAGAGAGTCTACCAACCTAAAATCACCCAAACAAATTGGTTGTCACTGCAATGGGTGAAAAAGCTCTATGGTCAGAGTAATCCTATGCCAACAACTATCAAAGAGAAGGCAGAAGGACCAAGTAGATCACAGAGAATAGAGGAGCACAAGTGGGCTTCTACTCACATAGTCAATATAGCCATGATGGTTGTGATTATGAAGCAAGTAATGAAGCCATTAATTGAAGATGAAGCACTTGTAGATCCGGCATGGAAGGAGGTTGTGCAAGCCAACTATGATAGCTTAATGAACAATGAAGCATGGGAGGTCACTAGCACCAAGTGGGTATGGCAGGTGAAGTACATGATACAAGGGATCTTGGAATGCTATCACCACACATTGATAGCACAAGGACTTTCACTGGTGAAGGGTTTTGGTTTTCAAGACTCTTTTGCTCTAATGATCACTATTTGCAGCATACTAATGTTAATAGCTCATATGAAGTGGGAAGTTTTCACGTTACATGTCAGATCAGAACATTTGAATGTTGACCTCAAAGAGGAGGTACATGTGTTGCAGCCACCAAGGTTTGAGGTTCCACATTCAAAGGACATACTATGTAAGCTGAAGAAGGCATCATATGTGATGAAACAAGCCCTAGGATCATTGTATGAGCAGATAGACATTGGGAGCTACATGAAGGTCTTTGGTAGTCTTATCTACTTATGGAGTACCATACAAGATATCAGTTTTCTAGTAAGACTTTTGAGAAGGCTTGGGAATAGAACTCATGAAGGACATTCAAGAGTTGGCAAGCAAGTACACTTGAGAAGGAAGGTGGAAACAGTCTACTATGCAACCATGAAGAATGCAACAGGTACCCTCACCAAGGTGCTTACAAAGGATCTACTTCAGATACATCTTCGAAGACTTGGCATTGGGCCAAGAAGGTAGTTCACCTTTGGGTGGACATTGAGGGGGGGTGTTAGACATGGTCAATGCTCCACCCTCATGGAAGACTTGGCATTGGGCCAAGAAGGTAGTTCACCTTTGGGTGGACATTGAGGGGGGGTGTTAGATATGCTCAATGCCTCACCCTTATGTAGCACCACCATTGTTCCATAACACTCTATTTTGTAAGGCCCCCATTATGAGGAGAAGCCATGTGAGAGTGTTGGACATTGGTAGGTTCCTGACTTTGAGGTCAGATGAGGTCTAGTGTAGACCGTAGATGGATAGTTAGGAAGGTTACTTCTAAGCCATTGGATTTGGGATTGATCCAATGTGAGGATCAACCTAAATCAAGGGCTAGAAACAAAAGTAGCTTTCTTAACTTGGGGAAGGGTCTAATTGATGTGGGCCATTGGATCTAGACTTGATCCTAAGTGTGGATTAAGCAAGATCAAGGGTTACAAACAAATGGTTGTTGATCCTACCTTTGTACCATTGGATTTACCCCATAGATCAATGGTGGAGATTATTTTGGGCATGGATCAAGCTACCACGACCCCTAGAACATGGGTAGGCCGACTTAGGCTTGGAGGACCTTATAAGGATGGTCCCCTTCCCATGTAGGATTATCAGTTTGTGTGGTTGGAACCATTAGGGTATCCATCTTAGTACCCATTGTGTTGGCCTATAGCCCTTCACCTAGCTTCTATCTAGATCACCATCTAAGCTCCATATAGGGAGTGCATGGGTGGATAGAACCATCTATTTATTGTTTAGTGTTTGAGTTCCATTGTATTAGAGTTATGAGTTTTAGTTGAATTGAGTTGAGTTCATCTTCTATTCATCTTGAGTCCACTTTCCATTATAACCAAATCTCTTGTGTTATTCCCATGAGTAGTGATATCTCTCTTTCTATCTAGCCTTGATCTTATATGTGTGTTGTGGTGACCTCTACATGGCATTAGAGTTACACCACTAGCCCACCACTCAATCATTCATTATTCATTTATTTTCTTTTTCTTACAGTTACTACCTACACAGAGCAGTTCTGGCAAAATTTACTACTTGTACGAATGCTTGAAGATGTATCAGAAGATATCTTGCAGCAGAAATACGAAGATGGTTTGGAGGTGGGAATCCAAGCTAAGCTTCACACCCTACGACCTACAACCCTCAACGAGGCTATATCTTTTGCTTATGATGCAGAAAAAGAATTTCAGTCCATAAACAAGTCACTCCGTCTACAACAACCACGTCCACGACCATTTCCTGTTAAACCTTCATTTCCTATGAAGCGTAATTTTAATGCTCCATCTTACCCTAGTTTTCCTCGTCCTCCACAATCCAATTACTCAACTCCACCTGTTGCTTCATCTCTCCAACCAACCAAACCACCTACCTTTCAAACTTCAACGGTGAATGCCCAACAGAAGCGACCAAGAATCACTTGCTGGAATTATGGTAAACCTGGACATACAAAAATAAGGTGCAGATTGCAACCTCTTCATATGAAACTGGCTACAGCTCGATTGCATAACATGGAGGTCTATAATGAAGAAATTCCTCCTGTTTGGACAGAGGAATCATTGGAGAAGGATTTAAGTACCTTGGGTAACGATATCTCTCTACACTCTCTTCTTTGCATGCAGGGTACAATAAATAACAAACTAGTTAAAATTCTACATGACGATGGTAGTTCACATGACTTCATTTCACATTTATTAGTACAAGAACTTAAATTACAAACGTTTCCTTCCTTGTATAAAGTGAAAGCTGCATTTCAAGGTAGTCGTTATCATGTAACACGAGAAGTGCAAGATGTTACGATTAGCATAGGCCCTTATGTTGATTCACGGACATTTTTAATTGCACCTTTGCAATCTTACGATGTTATACTAGGTATGCCTTTTCGTCACCATTATAATCCACGTATTGACTACCATACTCATACCTTTAAGTTTGAATTCAAAGGTCAAATCATTACTTTGTCTGCACGGCATGATTTCCAGTCATTTCCATTGATTAGTCACACTCAAGTAAAGCGTGCATTTAGGAAAGGATTCAACTCATGCATTGTTTTTGTCAACGTCATCAATGATTATACTCATACACTTCCAGATGCGTATAAACCTTTCATGAGTACTTATAAGAATTGTTTTATGTCTGAATATTCCTCTGAACTACCACCAGTTCGAGGATCCTTTGACCATAGCATAGACTTAGTCCCTGGTAGTTCTCCTCCTCATAAAGCACCTTATAGACATGGCCCACTACATCAAAAGGAAATAGAAAATCAAGTAAAAGACCTACTACAAAAAAGACTTATAAGGCCTAGTTCTTCCCCATTTGGAGCACCAGTTCTCTTAGTAGAGAAGAAGAATAAAACTTATCGAATGTGCATTGATTATAGAGCCCTTAACAAGATCACGATCAAGAATAGATACCCTATTCCTCGAATAGATGATCTCTTAGATAAGTTACGAGGAGCTCGTGTCTTTAGTAAAATTGATCTTAAATCGGGCTACCATCAGATTCGTATGACACAAAGTGATATTTTTAAGACTGCATTTAGAACGCAAACTGGCCATTATGAATTTATGGTAATGCCCTTCGGACTTACTAATGCCCCTGCAACATTTGCGCGAATGATGAACAATATTTTTCTTGATTATCAAGCTTTTGTTCTTGTATTCTTTGATGACATACTTGTTTACAGTAAGAATGATAGTGAACATGAAAAGCATCTTGAAACAGTTTTTCATTTGTTACGAGAGAACACACTTTATGCTAATCCTGAAAAGAGTTACTCCTTTCAACGTAGGCTAGAATATTTAGGACATATTATTTCAAGTGAAGGTGTGCATGTGGATCCGAAAAAGATTAGAGTTATCATAGAATGGCCTACACCACAATCAATCAATGATGTTCGTTCTTTTCTTGGGTTAGCTAGTTTCTATAGGAAGTTTGTTCGAAATTTTTCTTATTTAGCATTGCCTCTTACCTTGTTGTTGAAAAAGCAAATAAAATTTGCATGGGGACTTACCCAACAACAGTCCTTTGACAAACTTAAACATGCACTTTCACATGCACCTGTTTTACAATTACCTGATTTTTCACAACCCTTTCATGTTGTTACTGATGCTAGTGGTTTAGGAATAGGTGTTGTTTTAATGCAAAATGACCATCCCATTGCATTTGAGAGTAGAAAGCTTAAGCCCTCAGAACAGAATTATAGTACATATGATAAAGAATTGTTAGCAGTTATGCATGCTTTGCGAATTTGGAAACACTATCTTATGGGTTCTGAGGTCTTAATCAAAACCGATCAACAGGCAATTAAGCATTTATTAAATCAGCCCTTAATCTCTGATAGGCATCTTAAATGGGCATCCTTCATTCAAAATTTCCAACCCATGATACAATATCAGCCTGGTAAAGCTAATGTTGTAGTAGATGCTCTTAGCCGTTTTCCTTCGCATTCTGTTGTTTTGAATAATATTTCTGCCATCCAAATTCATTCTTTTCAAGAAATGGTTTCCACTTATGCATCTGATTTATATTTTTCACGTGCATGTCATGACTTCAACAATGCTGCATCTTTATCTGATGAACATTATACATTTCATAATGGTTTTCTTTATTTTCAACATCGATTGTGCATAACCCAAGCTTTTAAAGATTTTGTCATTAAAGAAATGCATGAACCATCTTACATGGGTCATAGAGGCATACAAAGCACCATTTCTGCTTGCAAAGATTTCTTCTTTTGGCCACACATGGAAAAAGACATTGCACATTATGTTTCTCAATGCATTGTATGTCAGCATGTCAAACGTCATCATGGTAAACCATTTGGATTATTAATGCCACTTCCTATTCCAAATGAACCATGGGAACAAATCTCTATGGATTTTATCACAAGTCTTCCTATCACTTCATCACATAATAATATGATTTGGACAATAGTTGATAGGTTTAGTAAATATGCATATTTCATTCCATGTAGAAAAACTTTGACTGCACCTCAAGCTGCAAAATTATTCATTAAATGCATTTTCCCACATCATGGATTTCCTAAAGTAATGTTATGTGATCGTGATGTTAGGTTTTGTAATCATTTTTGGGTTGCTTTATTCCAACATTTTGGTTCTAAAATAGATTTTAGCTCTGCATTTCATCCTGAAAGTAATGGACAGAGTGAGGCTACAAATAGTACTATTCTTGATTTATTGCGTTGTTATTCATTAGATAATCCTAATAACTGGGATGATAAGTTTCCATTGCTTCAATTTGCTTACAATAACACTACACACACCACTACAGGTCGTACACCTTTTGAAGTTGTTTTTGGTAAAAAGCTTCCCACTCCCATGTCCCTCACCCAAACCGACATTCCAATGGCTGATTCTATTGCTCAAGATCACGTTTCTATACTTCATGATATTCACGAGCACATTAGGAAAAGTCAAGAGCGATATACACGTACTATCAATACTAAACGATTAGCCAAAGAATCAAGGAAAATGATTTTGTATGGTTGCGTATCATTAAAAGATGTCTCAAAAATATTTTGCAGCATCCTAAAATTAAACTTGCACCACACTATTATGGACCGTTTCGCATTATAGAAAAAATTAATGATAATTCATTTCCATTAGATATTCCATCCCATTGGACTATTCATAACTCTTTTCATATTAGTTTACTTAAACCATTTAAAGGCACTTTACCACTTGCTCCACTTCTTGATGACCCTCCTTTAATTGAAGAACAATCTGAAATCTTAGTTCCTGAGAAAATCATTGATCATGATGTCACTACTACATGCACAGGTACTCAATATCATCGATATTTGGTTAAGTACAAAAATCACTCTATTGAAGAATGTCAATGGATACATAAAACACAATTAACACCTCATTATGACCACTTAATTTCTGCATATCATACACAAACACATTAATGTACCAGCTCCATGAACATTTCCATGCATGTACTTTTACATGGCACATGCCTATTTTCTTTATTCAGTGATGAAACATGTGACTGGCCATCCATGTTTATTATTTTATCACCTCAGGTCAGTTGCTTGTTCAACTGAGGGGCATGTTATACCTTATGGAATATGTTGAACAATGCATTGTTGGATTGTAACATGGAATATGTTAGCCAATGCATTGTTGGATTGAAATATGGAATAGCCAATGCATTGTTGGATTGTAACATGGAATATGTTAGCCAATGCATTGTTGGATTGTTAGAGTGTTAAATTATTTTATCAACTGAGGTCAGTTGCTTGTCAACTGAGAGGCATGTTGTATATTATTGAACAATGCATTGTTAAAGTGTCATATTATTAATGTATTAATATGTTTTTGATATAGCAGCTGAAGGTTCGTGAGGAGCGTGCAAGGCGTGAAAGGGCGAACATCAATAATCGAAATAATTATTATTTAGCTTGTAAATAAACCCACGTAGAAGGTTCTATTGTTAGAAAAGTAATGGTTAGAATAAGGGTCATTGAAGACCGCAGTTTCTGTTATTGAAAGCAATGGCTTTCTGTAAAAGTTATCGAATTTTAGTTTCACGCCTGCTTTTTGAAGCCGCCCTCTTGTAACCACTATTTTCGATGTAATCAAAATTCCTATAAATACATGCACTCTGTGGACTGTCGAAACAGAGTGCATGGGGGGAGATTGCACCCAATCTTGCGTTCGGTCTCGTCTCTTGTTGCCTCTATTTTCTGTGAAGCTTCTCCTAGCCACTTGTACATGAGAGCTTGGAGAGTCTTCTTTTAGAAGCCATGTGATTTTATGTGATTTCCTAAGCTTGGAAACCATGTGACCACCTTAGGTACCCATGTGATGGAAGATACACATGTCCCCTTGAGAGGGACTTACCCCCTTGATCTTGGAGCTATATATTGGAGGGGTTGTTTGGGTGGAAAGACATCTCTCTCTCTCTCTCTCCTAGTGTGAGCTTGGCTAGTTAGTCTTCTTAGTTGATTAGTTGTTCAGTTGTGGAGGCTATGGAGCTTCCACAACACTCTCCCTAGCATAATGATAGTGCACCTCAATGTGCTTTGTGTGAGCATCAAACATATGGTTCCTTGCAATCACCAATGCACTTTGATAATCAATAAAGAGTGGTAGAAGATTTCCAAACACCCATATCAGCCAAAAGGCATCTGAGTGATACACACTAAGGAGTTGCTAGAAAAGATGCCCTATTACATGTTGATATATTTAGGTAGTGATGTGTGTGAATAGAGTAGGACTACCAAGACACTTTTTTCCCTCTTTAGGAGGTTTTCTTCCCCCAACTTGTATTTATCCCTATAACTATAATAGGTTACTTATCTTTGTACATTCTAGTGGTAATACATTCAGTATTATGTGTTATGATCCAAGCTTCTTCTTGTTCCTTGTGTTGTTTGCCTGCTTTCATAGACCTCAAACTCCAACAATTAGTATCAGAGCAGGTTGTCACTTGATCTATGGTGTCCTCGACACCCCTCCAGTCATAGTCTCAGAATGGCACGAAATTTGGTGAGCATATTGAGGGTGATTAGGAGTTCAAAATAGCTTTTCTATGTGGTGCCGAAATCATGATTTGAGCTTGTGTCGACCTTCGAACGCACTATCAAAGTGCTTGTGTAGGCAATTCTGTCTTTTTGTGCCAAAGTTCTATACAAGTCTTGAATTGCCAACATAAGTGTCTCCAAGTCTACTACAGGTTTAGTGGAACTCATCACGGTAGTTTTGTTCAAATTTTTTAGATACAATCACTTTTTTACATCAGGGTACTTTAGTCACTAGCCATGGCTGAAAGCAGTGATGTATTCCATATGTTGGTTGTTGAGGATAAGTTGGATGATACCAATTACCCATTATGGGCTTATATGATGCATCAACTATTGGTTGCAAAAGGATTGTGGAATATTGTCTAGGGTGGTGAAAAACGTCCTATTACACTTGTAAACATAGTTGTTGAAGGTGATGCAAATGGTGTTGAAGATGGCGATATTCTTCATGTTCTTATTCATGTTGTGGTATCTGTTGCACGTACTATAGAGCAAATTCCTTTGGATGGTAGAGATGCTCAGGCACATACATTGATAGCCTTGTTTGTTAAACATTCCATTATTCCTCACATTTGATCTTGTAGAACAGCTAAGGGTGCTTGGGATACACTTACCACTTTATATCAGACAAGGAATTAGGCTTGTGTTGGTTACCTCCAAAAAAAATTGGAGAGTGAGCACCTGAACGATGGAGATTCCATGGACAGTTTTCTGAAAAAGATCAAAGATTTGAAGGAACAATTGATTTTTGCTAATGAAGTCTTGCCTGATAGTTCACTTGTGCAAACTGTTTAGAATGGTCTTCCGGATTCATATCAGAGTTTTGCTTCTACTCTTCATTATGCAAGGCAATCCAAATGCCTTAACATTTGAGGAGTTAGTCTTTGCTCTATTGTAGGAAGATCAGTCTAGGTAGAATAGGTCCATTATGCATGTTGTAGATCAAGCTTTCTTGGCTAGTTAGAAGGGCAAAGGTAAATGGAGCTCTTCCACTAGTAACCAGAAATCTACTAGTTCTGCACAATCAAAGAAGGATGATAGAGATAAGAAGAAAATAGAAAATTAGAAATTGTTTTGCAAATATTGTAAAGGAAATGATCATGTCATAAAGAGTTGTACAAAACTTGTTGCAAAAGAGGCAAAGAAGAAAGAGGCTGGAATGGTTGTTGCACATGCCTCTACACTAAAAATAGATTCTACTAATCTTGTGCAGAATGAAGAATGGGCGTTTACTATCGTTTGGAGTTATGACCCATCTTCTCATGAATAGTGTATGTCTGCAGTAGAATCACGTGTTTGGTACTTTGATAGTGGGGCAACCAAACATATTGCCTCGCAACATAGTTTTTTCACTTCACTCAAGCCTGCCCCTATAGGGAATACTATCACACATGCCAAAAACTCCTCTTATCCTATCATGGGAGTTGTTAAGATCATTCTAACTACTGTTGATGGTAGTTCTTTTACATTGTCAGATGCTTTGTTTGTGCCAGGGATGAAAAAGAATGTGTTATCAGTTTCAGCTTTAGCCAAGATTGGCTTGGTTGTGAAACTTGTGGATGACAGATGTACAATTCATGATCTGTCAAATGGTGACATCATTATTGCTTTTGGAATTTTATGTCGTTGGCTATATAAGCTCATAGACTATGAAAGATCTGTGAATGATTCAACATGTACAATACATGATTCTCAAGCTATGTCAGATGCAAAGCTTTGGCAAGCACGCTTTGGTCATCTGTATTTTGCTAGTTTGCTACACCTCCAAAAATCTGAGATGGTGTCCTCTTTGCCCAAGCTTGAGGCACCCATTAAACATGTTTGTGAATGCTATATTTTGGGCAAAATGCATCGTTCCTTGTTCCCAAAAGATGGTTCAGTTCAAGCTATTTAGCATTTGTAGCTTGTTCATAGTGACATCTATGGTCCTATGCAGACACCCTCTTTTGGAAACTATGTTTACTTTCATTGATGATTTTTCTAGGCATGCATGGGTATATCCATTGAAAGCCAAGTCCAAAGTGTTTATGTGCTTCAAAGAGTTTTTGGTTTTGGTTGAAAATATGTCAGCATGTAAAATGGGAACCCTCCATTCTTATCGAGGGGGGAATATATGTCTTCTGATTTTAATGCATTTCTAGTTGAATGTGGGATAAAACATTAGTATATAGTGCCATATACATCTCAATAGAATGGAGTTGCTGAACAGAAGAATGGGTCACTCATGGAGATGGCGAGGTGTATGGTCAAGAGTCAGACTTTATCACATAGTTTTTGGCGTGAGGCTATTATGTATGCAACAAATGTACTTAATAGGTCAACATTATAGTCTATCACTCCATATGAGGCTTGGCATGCTCACAAGCCACCTGTTGCTCACCTGCGTGTTTTTGGTTGTCTGGCATATGCACTAGTGCCTGAACAACACTGTAGAAAATTGGATGATAAAGCTGTGAAATGTATTTTTGTTGGGTAGAGTTTTGAAAGTAAAGGCTATCATCTGTATCATGCACATACTAAACACGTTCTAGTTAGCTGTGATGTTGTTTTTGTGGAAGATGCTATTCAGCCATTACTTTCATGTACTAAGGAGACATCAGTTAGCTCCAAAGACATGTATGACACTTTGCTGCCTCTTTTTATAGGTGGATAGTCTATTGTTGGTCCTAATGAGGCAAATTCTCAACCTTTACAAGTTTCATGTGATGATGTAAATCATTCCATTTCTGATGCAAATTCACATGATGCACTTGTTGATGAGAGAGCTGATATTGAGGAGGCAAAAATTATGCCCAAATGGCTAGTGCAAACTTTCTGTGACAGTAAATTAGACACACCTCTATCATATTGTACTCATTCTGGCTCTTGTAGTGCTTCGTTTGCATCGAATTTCTATGCTATGGATGCCTCTAGTCTATGTGATAAGATTAAACCCGTTTCATTTGATGAAGCACAAAATTCTAAAAATAAGATGGCTGCTATGCAATCTGAATATGATGCTATAATGAAGAATGGTACCTAGTTTTTATGTGACTTGTCTCCTGGAAAGAAGGCCATTGGCACTTAGTGAGTATACGAGCTAAAGCGTAAGCTTGAAGGAGCACTTGATAGGTATAAGGTTAGGCTTTTTGCAAAGGGTAACACTCAAGAAAGAGGCATTGATTTTGATGAGACCTTTGCTCCTACTTGCCGAATGACTATTGTTCATAGCATCTGTGCACTTGCAGCTCATCATGGTTGCAATGCACATCGGTTGGACATTAAAAGTGCATTTCTGAATGGTAACTTGCATGAAGAAGTGTATGTTTTTTAGACCTATGGCTTTGTGTAGAAAGGGCATGAAAACCAAGTGTGTAGGTTGAAAAAGGCATTATATGGTTTGAAGCAAGCACCACATGCTTAGTATGAAAAGATACATGCCTACCTGATTGCACATGGTTTTGAGAATAGTCCAACAGAGAGCACCTTAAATGTTAAGCATACTAATGATGTGCTTCTGATCATTGTTGTATATGTTGATGACATGCTGCTCATTGGTCCTCATGAGAAGCATATTGCTGATTTTAAGGCTGATCTGCATGCCTCATTTGAGATGTCAGATTTGGGGCATTTGCATCATTATTTGGGTATTCAATATATGCAAGTTGATGCTGGAATATCTTTGTGTCAAACAAAATATATTGATACATTATTGTAGTGTTTTGGCCTTGAAGACTACAAACCTGTTGCCACTCCTATGGATACAGGTTTACGATTGAGTCTTCATGATGTTGGAGATGCATTTGATGTTGTTCTCTATCAGCAGGCTATTTGATGCTTAATTTACTTATGCATTACTCAAATAGGTATTCAGTTTGCTATCACACAAATGAGCAAGTTTATGCATTGCCCAGGTGTTGAGCATTGGCAAGCGGTTAAGTGCATCTTTCTCTACTTGAATGGTACCCGGCTACTTGGATTGTTTTATCCCAAGGGGGATCACTACCACCACATTTACATGCTTTTTCTAACTCTAATTTGGCTGGTTGTTATGACACTAATGTGTCCACCATCAGTTTTTGCTTCATGCTTGGTAGCTCATGTATATCTCGATTAAGAAGTAGCCTATTGTGGCCACTTCTTGTTGTGAGGTTGAGTATAGGGCAGCTTTCACAACGACTATTGAGTGTGTATGGCTAAGATGCCTTATGGATGATTTGGGTGTTGGTCAGTCTTCTACCATCACCATCTTCACTGATAGTCAGAGTGCATTGGCAGTTGCACGAGGAACCCTGTGTTCCATGCTCACACTAAGCACATTGAGATGCACTATCATTATGTCATGGAGAGGTTCTCTCTCGGAGAGATCAGTTTGACATATGTGCCCATGCAGGAGAACATTGCAGATCTTTTCACAAAGGCTTTACCTAGGGAGATGTTTGAAGCTTTCTACGAAGCTTTGGGCTTACTTCCTTTTGATCACAGCTTGACACTTCCTTATACATGAGTGCCAGCTCGTTGTTCACCTCATCACTCCCAGGGGGGATTCGTTGATATATTTAGGTAGTGATGTTGTGAACACACTAGGATTGCTGAGGCACTTTTGTCACTCTTTAGGAGGTTTTTTTCCTCGGCTTGTACATATTCGTATAACCCTAATGGGTTACTTATCTTTGTACATTCTAGTGGTAATACATTTAGTATTGTGTGTAATGCTCCAAGATTCTTCTTCTTCCTTGTGTTGTTCACGTGCTTCTGCAGACCTCAAACTCCAACATTACAGAGTCTCACAATGAGAAGTGGTCACACTAGGATGCTTCATGCTCAACCAATATATGCATGAGATACCAAGTATGAAGCATTAAACCACCCATTGATACATGGATGTCATAGGACAAGCTGATTCTGAGTTAAAAAAAGGATGTAAGCCTTGAAAAAATGATTTATTCTTATGATAAAACAATCCAAGTAGTCAGGTACCACTCAATTAATGAAAGATGTGATTAACTACCCACCAATACTTGACACCTGATAAATGCATAAACCTACTCATCTGAGAGATAGAAAATGCAATATGAGGCTCAATGATGCATGAGTAAATCAAGCATCCAATGGCCTGCTAATATACAATCATGTGAGGAGTGATGGCTAATGCATAGAGATGAGAGGATCATGCCAAGAACCTACTCCAAACCATCCTAAGTAACTCTAGACACATTTAATAGGCTAACTGAGATTCCAATATATGCATTCATACCCCTATATTACTTTGGAACATGATTCTCAAAACTCTATGTCAAAACAAATAACTTTGTACACTTCAACTTGAGAAATCCTTCTATTTTGGAAGAAGGCACTCATAGTTATACTCAAAGCTCATAGCTTTTTTGGAATACAATAACAAAATCTTTAAATAATAATCAAAAGACTTCTACCTCAATACTCTAGTCCATAGATTAAACAATAAGACAAAATATGTGTGCACTGATTCATACAGGATGAGATACTTCAAGAAATGTATTGTAGTAGCTATAAAGAGAGAACAATGTGGCTATATAAATGTGTTATAAATGTATTTCTAAGTGAGATATGATACAATAAAAGGTTGGAGGACTCCACAAGATTTGAGGTAAGTACATAAACCACTCAAATGAGTGTGATCAGCTCTCATACATGTGATGAAAAGAATATTGGATAAATACACTTTCCACACATGATTTTTGGTTGGATATACTTAAAAGTGATCCAAAATTTTAGGAGTATGAATTTGGATTTGGAATTTAAATATGTTCATGGCATTTGGATCCATCAGTATATGTATATATTCTCTCTAAAATCACTTCTTTACTTTTGACCAAGATAACATCAAATATTAACCTTAGAACTTAATCAATCAATACAAGTATATGTATGAGCTTGTGCCTCAAATGTGTTGGCAAGCCATAATGCACAAGGACAAGCACTTAGGCTTGTTTCATGCACCAACAAATCCCCCTCAAGACTAATATTCTCAAGTATTCAATCCATGGAGATTTCTTGAAGTCCAATCATAGCCTTGAATATGTTTAGCTTCATTCCATCTGATGCTTTGGTCATCATATCTACGCATTGTTGTTGAGTGAATACATATGATAGTTCAGTCTTGTTGGTGTAATCTTCTCCATAACATAATGATAATGTACCTCAATATGTTTGTTCCTAGCATGTTAACTGGTATTATCTGCAAGATTCAAAGAACTTATGTTATCCCCATAAATATGAGGAGTGGATGACTTCACACCCAAATATGAGTATAATGTCTTGATCCACATGGCTTCCTCATTTGCATTTTCCAATCCTCTATATTCAGCTTCAGTACATGAAAGAGCAATAGTGGGTGCTTAATGAATGACTATAATATGATTTTTTTATGTGCAAATGTAAGATAACGTCTTGCATCTTTTGATCCTGCCCAATTTGCATTAGAAGATAGCCTTATATCTACATCATATGTTTATGGATAGCGAAAAATTTTGTTTATGGTTCCCTTCAAATATTTAAGAATCCTTTTTGCTACTTCCATGTGTGGCTTTCTTGTCGTACGCATGAATTGGCTCAAAACAATTACATTATAGCATATGTCTACCCTAGTGATTGTAGAATACTTCAAACTACCCACAAAGCTTTGATAACTTGTTACACCTCCAATTAGCTCACCTTCTTGGGCACTTAGATTTGAATTTACCTCCATGGGTGTACCTTGAACCTTATCATTCTGCATTTTTAACTTGGCTAGCATGCCCTCCATGTGTTTCTTTTGAATGAGATACATAACCTTCTCTGTCTATACCACTTCCAATTCAAGGAAGTAAGTGAGCTTACCTGACTCATTGATCTTGAATTCCTCATTCATCTGTAGCTTAATCCTTATGATACCTTTATAATCATTATGAATGAGTATGATTTCATCTACATATACACAAAGATACATGAATCCTCCATGTGTCTTCTTGACAAAGAGTGAAGGATCAACTTTGCTCACTATGAATAATTTATCTTGTGAATAGGTCACAAGCCTATGATTCCAAGCTCTTTGAGCTTGCATTAGCCCATAGAAGGCCTTCTTTAACCTGCGTACATGTTCAAGGAAATGAGAATCTTCAAACCCATGGGGCTTAGCCATGTATACCTCTTTAGATACCCATCCCTTGAGAAATGATACATCCTCCAATTTTTGGTGGCTACAATGCTCATAAGCACTCTGATTGTTGGCATCTTTGCCACATGAAAGAAGGTCTCTTGATAGTTGATACCTTTGGTATAAGAATAATCTTTAGCCACAAGTCTATCTTTATACCTATGGATAGTTCCATCAGAGTTCTTCTTCACTTTGTATATCCATTTAGTTCCAATTATCTTCATGGTAGGAATCTTGGGTAACAATTCCCAAGTGTTGTTTTCTTGCAAGGATTCAATCCCTTCTTCCATAGCATTCATACATTATGCCTTTTTCTTGGCCTCATCATAAGGTGAGGACTCTTCCAAGTTCAATTGTTGTGCTAAATCGATTGAATGTTTAGTCACTAATGATGTATCATAGCCATATCTTTCTTGCTTCTTCTTTTCCATTATAGATCTCTTAATGATTTGTTGAGAGGATTTTGGAATCTACAATATCCCTCAAATCTTTTATCTATTCCGTGCCCTTGGAGTTCCTTGAGTTGATCTCCTACCTAGGAGTCTTTTGACAATCTTTAGATTCACTTGATGCTTCAAGTGTATGTGTACTCTTGGTTTGCGAGTGTAAGTAAGTCTTCCTCTAGGTCATATGGTAGCTTCATCTTCTTGCACTCATCTTCAAACATGGTTTGTTTTCATCAAACACTACATCTTGACTAACTATACAACTTGTTTTGCTAGAATTATATAGTATATAATCTTTCTGATTAGGGACATAGCCTATAAAGATGCACTTCTCTGCATTAGGGTCTAATTTACCTATGATTTGAGATGGTATTTGTGCATATGCAATGCACCCAAATATACAACAATGATCCAAGCTTGGTCTCCTTCCATTGCAAGGTTCATAAGAAGTCATATCATCCAAAGCTTTTAAGGGTAACCTATTTATCAAATATATGGAAATGGATACTACCTTTCTTAATAAGTAATTAGGTAGCTTCTTCTCATTCAACATTGACCTTGCTTCTTCCACAATGTTCTCATTCCTCCTCTTTGCTACTCCATTCTATTCATGTGTGTACTTGGTGGTAATCTCTGCAATAAAGTAAGTCCATGATCTAAGGGTTTGGTCGGTTCACATATATTTGAAATCAAACAATGTTTAGTCACCCGTGTGTATGACCAAAAATCTTGAGACTAGACTTATGTAGCCGGTCATGTGCTCTTGTAAACAAGTGATCCACTTAGATTAGTGATTAAGTCTCAAGGGCGTGAAGGAGGAGGTCTTGGTTTCAACCTCATGGAGTACATGGGGAGAGTATTTTGCCCAAAGAGCTTTAAAGCCTTCTAGAAGCATCCACTTGAGTTAACTCCAGTTAGCTAGGACAATTGGTATATAGGTACATGGCAGACACATGGATGGTTAGAATCCACCTGGCCAAGAAGGCAGCCCCTTGGAGAGAGCTATATATAGAGGCATATGGTTGGGAGGAGAGTCATCTTGCTAG
Organism: Ceratopteris richardii; assembly: GCA_020310875.1. Classification (NCBI taxonomy): domain Eukaryota; kingdom Viridiplantae; phylum Streptophyta; class Polypodiopsida; order Polypodiales; family Pteridaceae; genus Ceratopteris; species Ceratopteris richardii. The sequence continues at coordinate 47,022,396 of CM035426.1, read as the reverse complement.
CACATGGTGGTCGTAATTTGCATTCTCTTGCATTTGTATAATGTATTAGAGTAATTCTATAATCTAAGGGTTTGGACGATTCAGAGAGACGTGAAATAGGACACCATTTAGTCACCAGTGTGTATGACCAAAGATCTTGAGACTATACTTATGTAGTAGGTCATGTGCTCTTGTAAACAAGAGATACACTTAGCTTAGTGGTTAAGTCTCAAGGGTGTGAAGGAGGAGGTCTTGGGTTCATTCCCCATGGGCTACATGCAGAGAGTATTTCACCCAAAGAGCGTTAGAGCCTTCTACAAGCATCCACTTGAGTTAGTTCCAGTAAACTAGGACACTTGGTGCACATGCAATTACATGGCACACACATGAAAGGTTAGAATCCACTTGCCCAAGAAGGCAGTCCCTTAGAGAGGGCTATATATAGAGGCATATGGTTGGGGGGAGAGTCATCCCGCTACCACGTGGTCGCTGTAATTCACATTCTCTTGAATTGGTAGACCATGGTGGAGATTTTATGGAGATCTTCGTGTTTCTCATCACCTTCCTCATAGCACTTTGTGTATATTTTCTGGTCAATGTTCACATATGTATCTTCTTTATTCTTGTGCATTCCTATGTCTTCTTTTGTCACAAATTGCATGTGGCAAAAAGAATGTTTTCCATTATGCACTTAGTGTTGTGTATATAATGTTGTGAGGACTGCAGAGGTATTGAACCCATGACCTTGTGGGAAACTATCCTAGCCATGTTCGCCCAGTTTTTGATGATGGTAAATATCTTCTATGCTACCTTTATTATAGCTTTTTTGCAACATAGTGTCTCAATACAGTGCAATAAAAGGAAGCAATTTCTGACTTTTTGTGCGATCCATAGCTAGGATTCGAACTCACATCTACCACGTGAGAAGCTACTTGGCCATCCATCGTTTTTTTCATCAAGTGTATCTCGTAGTACAAGTCAACAGAATCAAACTTTTGTCAAGATTGTAGAATATTATAGCACTGTCCAATCATGGATAAGTCTTGTTGATCAATCATTCTTTATGTATTTCATGCTAGTCTATATCCACATCATCATTATAAGTCTCTACAATCTCACAAGGTGCTCTTCAAGGTGAATACCTAATTCTATTAGAATCGTGATTATCTCATCTCTATGATACATGTATTGAAATTAAGTTTTGATTTTATTAATGTCTTCCTCATGAAACTTTAGACAAGAATCATTAAAAAAGCTTTATCCTAGATCTACTTACAAGAAAACCTAAAATTTCTCATAAAAAGTGTGAAATCTCTGCTGAGACTCATTTTTTTGTTTAATCTTGGATTCCATCAATAAAGAAGGGGCTGCGGTCTTAGAATACTTCTTGGGATTGGCATTTTAAAGTGTTTTAAGTTGTTATTTCCTTTATACTAAGATCATTAGAGAGGCCAACTCCAAAGCACAACAAACATTTTTGGCACCATTGCCGGGGAAGTAAGAAAAGCTATCAGCCATTCGAGCTTTGGACCTTTGCTAGATCTTCCAAGTTGATGGTCACAAATACTTTTACAAAATCAGTTTGAATCATCAAGAATGCAAAGACGAAGAGGTGAGTGTGTGTATCTTTGGGAAATATTACTTCATTAATTTTGTTTAGAGGGATAAGCAAAGAGTGTTGAGATATCAAGCTCAACATATGATGATCCAGGATAACACGTATCACTTTTTCATTTCTCTAACATGTATAGTGGTCATGCCGGTATATGTCAGGGACACTTCATTGAGCTTTATTAGATTTATCTGTCAAGAGTGATGGCACATTTGTTTCTTGCCAGCTCATTCATTCGTAAACATTAGGTTTTTCCTTATGTATTGGTCTTTATATATTTCACTTGTTGTATTCTTGTTTTTAGATCATTCTTGTAAATTCCTTTTATGTAATAGAAGAAGAAGAAGAAGAAGAAGATCATTCTTCCTTGCCTCATCTGTGTGGGTGCTTCTCCTTGATTGTGAGATTGTGTGTATGAGCTCTCTTTCTTATCTCCTTCCTCAAGAAATGGTATCAGAGCCACTCTGGCTATAGAGAGCTCATGGAGAAGGCCAACGGTGAAGAGTACGCGAGAAGGTGTGGAGAAAGCATGATTCACAAATGACCTCAGATTGCTACAAAAATTGGTGTGAAGGTAGAATACCTCAAAATATTTTCGTCTGAGATCGAAGTGTCATGTCATAGTGCAATAGTGTTCAAGTAGAAGTGCTACTTGTAGTGTTTTACAGTGTTGTGAATAGCTGCAAAAAAGGCAAACATAGATGGAATTAGTCAGCTTATGAGCACTGCAGACGAGTTAAGAGCGTATGAAGAATGGAATCAAGGAGCAAGAAAGGTGATGTATTGGCTATTTGGTAGCATACATGATAGCATGATTGGGCACATACAGGATGCCAAGACTCTGAAAGAGGCTTGGCACAGTTTGGTCACATTGTATGAGACCAGTACAAAGGCACGGATGCCAAACATGGGCTTAATCTTGAATCAAATGACAAAGAAAATGCTGAAAAATTGAGTGTAGAATATCAATTTTTTAGTGGATCGGATGCATCACCAAGCAATAGTTCCAACTCAAATCCATGGAGTGGAAGATTGCATGGAAATTTCAGTCCAAAAAGTTCCTCAAATACATCCAAGAAAGGTAAGGAAAAGCTTTTTGATGGAAGTAAAACATGTGCAGGTTTTGAAGATGTTGATGGAGATTCAAGTGATTCAGAAAAGAGTCTTGATGAGGAACTTGGATTGCCCTTTGTGAAGACTCCAAGAGTAAGAAAGGCACATGCAAATGATACAAGGAGAAGTGGCCCAGGACCAAGAAGATCTAGGAGGATGCGGAATTTAGTGCAACGATTGACATATGATAGTTACATGGCTCGTCAATCTGCCTACATGACAAAGGTAATACAAGATGTTGAGCCCTCTTGTTTTGAAGATGCAGTTGGAAATCGAGATTGGGAAAAAGCTATGGATGAGAAGATGGATGCAATTTATGGAAATGATACATGGAAGTTGGTTCCATTGCCCCAAGGAAAGAAACCCATAGGCTCCAAGTGGGTTTACAAGGTAAAACACAATGCTGATGGTAGCATAAGCAGGTACACCGCATGATGTGTAGCAAAAGGATGTGCACAAACATATGGAATTGATTATGAGGAAACATTTAGCCCTATAGCTAAAATATCTACTGTGAGAACACTTGTTGCATTAGCTAGAGCAAAAGGATGGACTTTGCATCAGATGGATGTGAAGAATGCTTTCCTACATGGTGAGTTACAAGAAGACATATACATAGACCATCCACAAGGATATGAAGACTCAAAGCATCCATAATATGTTTGCAGGTTGCAAAAGGCTTTGTATGGGCTTAAGCAAGCTCCTCATGCATGGCATGCAAGGATATCACTTAACCACCATTGGGTTTTCTATGTGTGATGCAGATCATTCACTATATGCAAGGAAGGGTGATGATGGCATCACAATTGTGGCTATTTATGTTGATGACTTGGTTGTAGGTGGTGATAATGAAGAAATCACTAAAGAGGTAAAGCAACTTCTTATGGAGGAATTTGACATGAAAGATCTTGGTGTGCTGCACTATTTCTTGGGCATTGAGTTTATACATACAGAAACATGTATATGGATGTCGCAAAGGCAATATGCCTTGAATATGCTACGAAAGTATGCTATGGCTAATTGTAAGCCAATTTCTATGTTATTAGATCAGAATTTGAAGCTAGATACTACATCAACGAAATCATTGGAAAATGCTACTATGTACAGGAAAATTGTGGGAAGTTTGATATATCTCACAATTACGAGGCATGATCTTAGCTACACTATTGGGCTTGAAAGTCAATTTATGCAGGTTCCTAGGAAGCCACATTTATATGTTCTGAGGTGCACTCTATGTTATGTGAGTGCTACTTTGGATTATGCATTGTTTTATGAAGCTGGTGTAGATTTGCAGGTTCATGGATACTCTGATGCAGATTGGGCTGGTAGCATTCCATATAGAAGATCTACTAGTGGCTTTCTATTCTCACTTGGGAGTGCTGCTATTACATGAAGCAACAATAAGCAACCCACTGTTGCTTTATGGAGTACAGAGGTTGAGTATAGAGGTGTTGCAACGGCAGCATGTGAGGCATCATGGATGGAGATGCTACTTGCAGATTTAGGTGTGGAAGTGAAGAATCCTATCACCATCTATCGGGATAATCTTAACAGCATACAGTTAGCACGGAACCCTATTTTTCATTCGAGAACAAAGCATATCGAGGTACATTATCACTTCATCAGAGAGAAGGTATTAGCAGGTGATGTTGATCTTGTTTATGTGAGAATAGATGAGCAGGTTGCTGATATTTTCACTAAAGAACTTGGAGAAGAAAAGCTAAAGAAGTTTTGAAATATGCTTGGATTAGAGAACATGGCGTTGAGCTTGAGGGGGAGTGTTGAGATATCAAGCTCAACATGTGATGATCCAGGATAACACATGTCACTTTTTCATTTCTTTGATATGTATAGTGGTCACGCTGGTATATGTCAGGGACACTTCATTGAGCTTTATTTGATTTATCTACCAAGACTGATGGCACATTTGTTTCTTGCCAGCTCACTCATTCGTGGACATTAGGTTTTTCCTTATGTACTGATCTTTATATATTGCACTAGTTGTATTCTTGTTTTTAGGTCATTCTTGGACATTCCTTTTATGTAATAAAAGAAGAAGAAAAAGATCATTCTTCCTTGCCTCAATCTGTGTGGGTGCTTCTCCTTGATTGTGAGATTGTGTGTGAGCTCTCTTCCTTATCACCTTCCTCGTGACAAAGAGTTGCATGTTTTCCTCTAAATCTTAGATTGCAAGATCTCCATCATCTTTAATCAGGGTTTTTAGCTTCATTTTACTAAAACCCTAAATAAATTGTTTACCTTTTGTTTGGGGTAGAAAAAAAAAAAAATAAAAAGCAAATAAAACAAGATAAAAAAAGAAAATAAGGGAACTCAGGGAAACAAAGGGATAATATCAGTGAATTAAAACTAATTAAAGAGTTAGGAAAATCAAGAAAAATAAAATTACCAGGACTTTCCTTTTCTATATTGTTTTGTTTTGAAAAGTTCACTATATCTCTGATTTTGCAAAAACAAAGGAGTGGAAAAGTTTGCAAGAACAAAGGTGAAATCCAAAATCACAAATTTTTGCTAAAAACTATGATTTTTTTATTATGCTTAGGACATATAAATTTTGGAAAGAAATTAGAAATTATGATTTCAAAGTAAGAAGGAAATGATACTGAGTTCAAATCAAGAAGAAAAGCTGAAATTTCAACACATGAAGTAAAAATCATGATTTCTAGTGAGAACTATAAAAGGAGAACTTAGAAATATTTTAGTTCAATTGTGAGAGTAATAGTGAGAGAGTGAGAGAAAAATCTAGAAAATTGCAATTCTGTAAGCATTTGCCTTTTGACAGTTGAAAGACATCAAAACCAAGGCGAAACACATTTTTTGATGATGGAATATGTTGGTGAATAATTTTCTTTCAAAAATTGAGAAGAATGAGTGTTTTTTCAGAATCGCAATTTTTAGAAAAAACCTTTTCTTTTATTGTTTGACATTTTTTTGAAAAGGTGCTTCTATTGTTGTTGAAAAAGGGAAAAAAATTAAACAAACTTTTTATACAAAAATTCACGCAATCACAATTCTGTGCTCAAATCATGATTTTCAAAGAAACATGATGTTTAGTGAAAATTGCACTTTTCCACAATTGTGAGCAATTAGAATTGTGACTGAAAATCGTGATTGTGAGTCAAAAAATACCATTTTCAGAGAAACACAATTTTCAGTGAAAATCATGTTTTCTCATGATTATCAATTGCAAAATATGATTTTTAATGAAAATCAAATTTTTCCCAAGGTGGCGACTAAAAAAAAAAAGATTTTGAGACAAAATTGCGATTTCCAATAGAAAATTGTGATTTCTCAAAATCGCATTTTTTGAAGCAAAAATCGCGATTCTCATGATCAAAATTTCCCAATTTTGATTTCAAAAATTGTGAAAATTCACGATTGTGTGCCAATACGGTAGTCTTATTAAAAACATGATTTTGAGACACAAAATCACAATTTTCAATAGAGAATCATGATTTATCGAAATCACAACTTTCAGTAGACAAAAATGCAATTTTGTGGCCAAAATCGTGATTTTTATATAAGAACAAAAAAGTGATTTTTTTCTTTGCAAGAAAAAATATTGAACTGAATTAAAAAATAATACAAAAACATAAGTAGATAAAATTGTTAAAAAAATCCGTATCATAAAAATCGTGATTTTCTCCTAAAAACACGATTCTAAGTCAAAATCATGATTTTCTAAAAATTTACCACAATTGAAAAAATAAAAAACTTAAGAAAACAAGATAAATTTTGATCTAAAGAGCTAAGCTTGGTGAAGTTAAATAACCATTAAGTCAAAGAGATAGTTAACCCTAGTCTTTCAAAACAAGTTAGGGTTTTATTTTGAAAATTGAGCAAAAGTGAATGGAATTAATATCAAGAGTGGTTGTGGATCATAGCCAAAGACCTCCCAAGACTTGGATACGACAAAAAACTAGAGAAAATGAAGAATATTCTATACATTCACACATAAATATGGAAAACCTAAATTATGGGAACATTCACAAGTACTCGTATAAAAATAGGTTTGGAACCTATGTGTATCAAGATTGATTGCACAAGGATATCATTAGGTTGAGAAACTTAGAAATATCTTTAAATCTGATGCCAACCACTCAATTTAAAGAAGGCCGTATGAGGATAGAAAAGGATTTGTCTATATCTTCACTAATGATCCAAAGAATACAAATGATTTGGGTCAACACTCACATAAAGGAGCATGGGAATGTGATTCCAAGAACTAGTAAGAATAACACTCCAGTAGAGCCACAAAGGGAGAAAAGAAAACAACCTTCACCTAATCCTTTCTTGAGGGAGGGAGAAGCTATGCATGAATTTCCTATGACAAGACATGAGTGGAATAACATTAGAAGAACCATGAGACCTTATCAAAATTTTCCCATCGCATATGCAAGCAGAGAATTAAATCAAGTCGAGAAAAAATACACAACAACTAAGAGGGAAGGATTAGGAATGATGTTTGCAATAAAGAAGTATAGACATTATTTGTTGGCTAACAAGTTTGAGTTTTTTTGGAGATCATCAAGCTCTCCTATACTTAGTAAATAAACCTTGTCAAACAGGTAGAATAGTCAGATGGTTCTTACTTCTCATGGAGTTTGAATTTGAAGTAGTAGTGAGACATGGAAAAACCCATTTGAGTGCAGATCATTTATCAAGAATTCTCACTCCAGAAAAACCACATTTAATTGATGATGAGCTAAGTGATGCATATCTATTTAATGCAGAAAGCATACCAAAATGGGCAAGTTCATTATTACCAATTTTATCAGTTGGACAAAGATCATCAAAATGGATGATAAAATATTTGATTCTACAAAGCAAAAACTTTAGTCTTTTATCAGGACATTTGTACCATGTGAATAACATTGGAGTGCTAGAATATTGTGTTCCTAAAGAAGAACAAGGTTCATATTTAAAGAAGGCACATCTTTGGAATCCATGTTTTCATGCTTCAAAGATTTTCACTTTGAATCATTTGGCAAGAATGGGAGTCCATGGGCCAACCAAGGAAAAGGATGTAGAGAGACACATAGCTAAGTGTGAAAATTGTCAAACCAATCATCAAGAAGAATTAGTAACATTATTTTGGTTCAAAGAGAATCCTAGGTGGACTAAGCAAATTGTGGAATATCTAAGGCAAGATAATCTCAATTTTTCCAAGGAAGAAAGTTCAGACACAATAAATATGCAAGAAATAACTCATAAACAAAGATTGATGTGAGCTTTGTAAAGAAGAATTCAACTACATATGCTAGATTCACCAAATTCTCTGATCTTTCAAAGACAAAGCAAATGAGGAGCTCGGCATAAGGATCTTTCTACAACTCTTGTGCTTTCAAAGGTTGCCCAAGTACACCATGCCACATAGGCCAGTTACCTTCATGATGCTAAACAATAAAGACAAAACTAAACCCTTTGGAGTGGTGGACATGACATCATAACTTCATCATGAGTTAAAAGAAGCTACCAAACATTGGGAATCAAAGAAATTTACGAACGGAGCTCAGATGTTAAACAAAATAATCTATCATTTCTTAGGAATGGAAGACAGGTTGAAATTAGCTCCTAAAACACAGGTGATCAAAGCAGCAATGGGTGGAGGCAAAAGTCCACTCAAATTAGTAACTCTTAAAGAGGTAGGCTGAAAAAGAAAAGAATTGATTATGGAAGTACCACAAACCATCAAGAAGAGAAAGGTTGACCCAAGAAAAGTTGAATTGGAAGTAAAACAGGCTACTCAGGAAGAATGAAAAGAAGAACAAAAGAAAGTACAAGTAGATGTAGAACCACACCATCCTCAAAAAAGCACTGAAAAACTAGATTCATATATGATATAGGATGGTGATAAAAGAGTTTCCTATGAAGCCCACGATCAAAATATGCTAGAAGATTTGTTAGATAAAGCCACAGATTGGAGTCAATGAGACATGGAACATTATGAAGATCTTCATGAACAGATGATAGGTGCAAAAACAAAAGTGGTCTTTGTAAAAGAGGAAGCTACACTCCAAGCTTACTTCAAGGAATTATAGGGTCCACCTAAAACAAGAACTATAGTCATAGAAATAGTCAAGAAACCAAAAAAGGAACCTAAAAGAAAGAGTCAAGTCAAGGGGACAAAAGAAAAAGAGTATTGGAAAAAGAAGAGGTGGAAGAGGATCAAGCTGGAGGATCAACTTTGACTTAGAAAATAGAAACTACATAAGAACTAAGAATTACAGCTTCAGTAGCAACAAAACTAAAACAACTTCAGTAGAAACAGAGCCTAAAGAAAAATCAGAGTTAGACACACTTCATACCATGTACTCTCCAAAGAAAATGAGGAAATCAATAAGATATTAATGGAAGAAGGGCACTTAAAGGCAAAATCACAAAGCTCAAGAATAAAGAATGAAGAATAAGAACAGTTAAGACAAGAAGTAGTACAATTCGGAGAAGAATTAAAGGATGCTAGAGAGCTAGAGAAACAAGAAAACGCACATGTAGCTAATGCTATGAGAGGCTACGAAAACCTTAATGAGAGAGTAAAAAAAGAAAGGGTAATATGGGAAGAACAAAGGGCCCAGATGATGAAGGAAATTGAAGAATGGAAAGCTAAGTCAGTTATCCAGATAAAAGAAGTACCCATACAAGGAGTAGTATAAGAAAGGCCACAAAGTACAACTATGATATTCTATCCTATACATGAAGTATATGAGGAAGATCCAAAATCTGTAGAGCAGTTGGATGAAGAATCAGATGTTTGTATAGTAGCTGCTCACAAATAGGGAAGTCAGGATGAGATATATTAGAAAAATGCATGATGAATATGAGAACCAAATTGTCAAGTTCACTTTGGAGAATGGAGTCAGCCCTGATCAACATCATTTAGAAGCAGATGTTCTGGGAATACCATTCTGCATGGTAATGGAAAGTATGAAGAATGATCAGACTACGAGGGTAGGAGTACCACCTAATTCATATTTAGAATATGATGAGGATTTGGCCATCACCAAAGAATTATTTGAAAAAGATGATCCTACATGGAGGACCAGGTGGTTGGATAAAAATAAGAATTGTAGAAAAATATGGAACAAAGCTCAAGTTCAGTTGAAAATAAATCGAGCCTTCTTTCCAATAGCAAGGAGAAGAGATTGGATAGTCTTTTGGAAAAGAAGAAATGAAGGATAGATCCTAGAAAAATGGTTTAACTTTCCAAAGATTGAAAAACCTAAAAAAGGAGTCTGGCCAACCAGGAGCTACATGCTTACTGCTACCAAATCATGCTAAAGTCAAGCATCATGTTTTCTTGCCATATTGATGAGCAAGAAAACATGTCTTATCCCTCTCATACAGGTATTGAAATTAAGTTTTGATGTTACTAATCTCTTCCTCATGAAAATGGCACACTTTAGGCACAAGAATCATTAAAAAATCTTTATCCAAGCTCTAGTTACAAGAAAACCTAGAATTTCTCATAAAAAGTGTGAAATCTCTATTGAGATTGATTTTGTTGATTAATCTTGGATTTCATCAATAAAGAAGGGGTTGTGGTCTTAGAATACTTCCCTAATTGACATTTTAAAGTGTTTTAAGTTGTTGGAGAGTCCAAGTCCAAAGGACAACAAACAACATGCATGCACGCACATGCATTTGCATATGATACTGCATGATTGTTTGTTAAGTAGATGAATGAGTACTAGTAGCTTACTTTTAAACACTCAAGATAGACATTAGGAAAGAAGGAAAACTACATAATTGCAATGTTATGCTACATATCTTGCAACTCAAGTAACTAGTCCATCCGTTCCCTAGGCGATACTCACGTATCCAATACGTTGAAGAGTTACATTAAGTATACTGGATGTCTTTCTCAGTAAAAGTAGGCATGCCAAAAGGCAAGCATTATGTTTTCTTGCCATATTGATGAGCAAGAAAACATGTCTACTTGCAAACCTTTAAACTTTATGATGACTCTAAGTCCACATAATACTTACAGAATCATAAAGTCAAGGTTACAAAGAGAATTTACACTTGATTGTGTAATTTCTCATGCATCCAAGTAGGATGAAAACTTAAGAAAAATTTCCTAATTCCATGAGCACATTTAAGTGAACACTTTAACTTATTTAGATCTTAAGGAAGTTAACATAAATTGATCTTCCAGAGTTCAATAGATAGGTGTTCTATTCCATAAGTTGCACCCCTTGTAAGGATGCAAAGTGCCAAGAAAACCATGGAATTTTTGCAAGTTCTCACTTGATTTCATCCAAAGAAGTGATGGAAATCAAATACTGAACCTTACCATCATTTGAACTTTGATGTTCAATAGATGCATGTTAGGTTCTTTGATTGCATCTCTGGTAACAATGTAGCTTGCTAAGGAAACATGAAAAATTTGAAAGAACTCTTCCTTTTACAAGCATTAAAGAGTTACTTTGTGGTTTCATTTAAGTTGTTTGTAGCTTCAAGAGGAAACCTAAGCAAGCAATCTTTAGGAAATAAGATAGGATCCTAAAAAGAAGACAATGATGTGTTCATAGTAGCATTATTGTCCATTGGTTCAATCTCCAAAAGATGCTTGTACTTTAATTTATGCAATCACAATGGATTATCACAATATGTTAAAAGTACTCTATTAACATCTAAAGATTGACCAATGATAATAATGTGTTTTTCAAACTAGAGAATAGGAATACATATCACATAAATTAAAGTTGAAGTCACAACTTCATGAGGTAATGGGAAACCATGTCCTAAGTTGATATCCTTTAATTTGATACTTAGGAAACGAACACAATTGAAGAAATAAAGCTTCTAAATATTGTCTCAAAGTCTAGTTTTGAGGATCATTCTAGCAATGCAAAGGATTCCAAGATGAATCATTTTCTGAGGTTATTTGGTTACTTAAACGGAGTCTCAAGTCCTTGAAGAATAAAATATATGAGAAGAAAATTATTCAAGCTAGTTAGATAGTAAGTAGTTCCCAATAAACCCCAAACCACTAGTAGTGGTACTTAACATCCAATGGTTGATATCACCTAGAGGTGTATCAACATTAATAAGATTCCTAGTTTTGGAATATGAAAGGCATGCTTGGACTTGAGCTAAGTGAAAGATCTCTAAAATCCTGATAAGCGAAGATGCTTTCGAGAGTTCAAGAGATCTTATAGATAAAGATTAAGTCTTTATTTTTGTCACAAGATCAAGAAGGCTTTATGAAGCTTCGCAATGTTTTTCGAAGAACTTGCGATCGGAACTAATTTGAAGTTTTCCCAAGTATTGGCGATCAAAATTCTTTTGGGAAATTTTCACTGAAGTCCCATTCATGCAATGAAAAATGTGAAAAGAGTAAGTTGTTCCAATTTTGAACAGAGTAAAATGTTCCAAGTATGTAGTTTGCAACATTGATGATAGTAATTAAGTCTGTGGAAGGTACAACGTACAATTTACCTCTCATTAAAGGGATTTTGGTAAAATCCAAAAAGCATGAGTGGATGCTTAGACTTGAGCAGTAGAGAGATTCATGTAAACTCCTCACCAGGGTAGCTACTTAGGGCTTCAATAAGAAAGAAATCTAAAGGCAAGAAGTGCAAATCTCTTATCGCTACAAATTGGTCAAGTATAAACAATTGCGCTTGAATTTGAGAAATTCAAGAGCTTGGAATTATAACAGGTTTTTTATTGAAAACCCAAGAAAAGAAGGATGGATGTTCCATCCAAAGGTTTTCAAGTATCCAAGGAAAAGCACGAGATCACAAAACAACCATGTGAAGGAATCAAAACCTAGAAAATATAGTTAGAGGTAATGCTTGAAACTTCAAAATTCTTTCAAAGATTTGAAGTGAGAAGGTACTGTATAAAGAGATATTTAGACTTTAGGATAAGTATCACTCACACGTGAATGTGAATATAAAATAGGGTGGTATGGGACACCAAATTTCATATTTAAATGTAGGAAAGATGGTATGGGACGTCCAACTATGGGAGGATAATTATCTTTTACTCTTAGAATGAATCTTGAAGTTAGTTTTGATCCTCAATTGAATGGAAACTTCAAAGGAGAAGTTTAAATTCAAGAAGGAAAACATCGTAATCTCAAGATACTTTAAGATTAAGTGAGTAAGAAGATATGAAGTAAGTAACTTCCAAGATCTACTTTTCTCAAATAAGGCAAAAACTTGTTCTTATTTGAATCATGAAACACTTCAAGATAAAGCATTGTTGATTTAGAAATATTTGCTAATTTTTTTAAGAAATAGGACTTTGACATTTAAATGATCCTTTAAACTAAGGAACAAACTGACTAAGTCAAGCACCAAGTTCCTAGTGTAACTTGTAAAATTAAAATCCTTTGACTCAAAGCAATGCACAATTGCATTCCTAGTAAGTAGTCATAAAGGTTGAATATAGGCAAGAACTTAGTCTCAAGTGAAGCATTCTTTGAGTAACAACTGATCAATAGAACTTCAGTGAGTCAACACACTGATGTTGGATACCACACTAGTATCTTGTGGTTGGATGATGTTTAGATTTACTCCAAGAATCTTTCTGAGAATTTGATTCTTTTCTCTTAAAGATAGATAGAATGCTTCAATACCTTGTTGAAAGTGATCTTTGAGAAGTTGGTCTTGACTCACCTAGATTTTGACTCACAACAAGTATCTTAGGAGTTTGAATTGGTTGTATAGAGTTTTAGATCTTTCTTTATGCTTTTTTAATCTTTTGGATTTGACTTAGATAAAATATTTGATTCTTTTAACAAAAGTCCACGGTTAGTCAATTGGGACAAGATAAGTAAATTAAACATCCTAGATAGATGTTCTGTACAAGAACCCTTTCAATCTTTAAAAGATGTTACGTCTAAGTTGAATTATTCATTTGAGTTTGCTTCTAGTTCTCTAGCATGACTCTAATGACTTTCAAGAGTCTAGTACACTCTAGAATAGAGAAGTTAGGAATTGCTCATCAGATTGACAATTCCCAAGAACTTTTAGCTAAATTATATGAGAAAAGTGCCCTACATTGGATAGTCTTCATTTTGGATTTGACTTGGTCAAGTTAGAGTACACATTTGGCTTGTAGTGCATACTCTAACTTGGCTCCATGGAAACAATTGCTAAGGAAGAATTCATATTTACCATTTGAAAAAGTCGTTGTTTTGACTTCAGAATATTTGTAATCACCTACCAAGAAAACTCGTGGAATTGTTAGTAAGAAAAATATCTACTTCATTGAGGGAATATTTCCTAGAATGAAGGATCACTTTTTAGAGAGAGCCAAAAGTGAATTCAAATTCAAATTTGAAAGGAACACTTATAAAAAGTCACTTGAAAATTAGAGTAGTCATTTCCCAAGCTCTCCATTGCCATTTTGTATTTGTGTAAGGCCTACATTGTAGCCTACACTATTCTTCATCATAAGGCTATGATTACCAAGCCTATGATCTTGTACAATAGTGTTTATTAATACATTATATCTACATTGTTCATCTATGATATCTCTGTTATAGTCATTTCTAACTATCATCTCGTGCTGGTCATATCTCACTCATTTCTCCACAAAATTCAATGATCTATAGCTTGTTGGAATCAGCTCCAAGTTATCTACATGTTGAAAAAGCTTGAAGCAAATCCATTCAGCCAATTTGGAGAAAAGCATGTCGAAGCACTCACTGGTCAAACTCTACAAAGGTCCTAAAAAATCGAGGGTAATTATCTATTTACTAAATTGATTGCTCTGTGTATGGTGGATCATTTCAAGTGATTCCACTTGGAATCATTAGCTTACTAAGCAAAGTAGATACCTCTAAAAGGAATTTTTCCAATTCCTACTGTACTGGTAGCATTGAGCATTACAAGCATCAGGTGTATGATAAAAAACAGAAGGTTTTCGTTGAGTCTTCTATTTGGAAGTAGTCTGTTTTGATTCAATCTTTTCATACATCATCTCCAAAGTACATAGGCACTTTTATGGTGTCTTTGGAAAGCTAAAAAGGCCCAAATATCAACTCTGAAGTCACAAAGGGCTGGTACTAAGCAGGATTTGGCTGTACCAACTCATCACTTGAAGTGTCCATCCATCTTTCCCAAACAATGATATCAGAGCAAAGATAAGGTAAAAATGGGAGATGGTTTTCCTTCTTTCATTGATAAATTGGAGAGGAACAACTATCAAGCATGGTCTGTAAGGATTAAGACATACTTACAAGGAAGGAGCCTCTATGCATACAGCTCAAGAGATGAGGAGATGCCCATATTCAGAAGCAAAGGACAACCTACAAGGGAAGAACTTGAAAGACTCAACACATGGTGTTCCAAGGATGCATTAGCAAGGTCTTACTTACTCAACTCAGTCACTGATTTTCTTCTTCCACATATTAGGAACTGTAAGACATCCCAAGAGACTTGGGAAACATTGTCTTCTTATTTCTCTTCCAACACAAGGGCTAGGAAGAATCAATTGTGGATTGAATTCACAACTCAAAGAAAGCAACCTAAGCAAGCTATCTCAGAGTATGTGACCAAAGTTAAAGATGTAGCAGATCAGTTGGCAAGCATAGGAGAAGAGAGGAGCAGATTGTAAGCAAGTAATCAATGGTATTAAGGCTGATGACAAATGGGAGAGCTTCACAACTTCCATGGATCTATACATGGACATGCATATTCTAGACCTTACCACACTCATGGGGCAACTATTTACCCATGAAGCCAAGCTCAAAAAGAATGGATATTCATCAAGAGGTAATAGATCTTTTGCCCTATACACTGATAAGAATAAGTCTAAAGAGAAAGTCAAGAACAAGAAGGTAGAAGATCAAGGAACTACCTCCCAAGCCAACTATGCAGGGAGAAGTAGATCATCAAGAGGAAGGGGCAGAGGAGGTAAGAAAGATAGGGGGAGACCTTATAACTCCTCACCATGAAATATTTGTGGTTTATCAAATCATACTACAGATGAGTGTTTCAGGAACTTCAAGAACTAGAGAGGTAGAGGTTATCAAAGAGGTGGATACACACAATCAAGAGGCAGATTTAATCACCACCAAGGATACAACAACAACTACAATAGCAACTACCAAGGAGGATACAAATCTAGAAAGGATTACAACAACTACACAGAAGAGCAAGAAGATTCCCTTCTAATTATGAGCATGACTTTAAAACCAGGTATAAATCATGAACATCTCTTCTACATTGACTCAGGATGCTCAAATCATGTGGAAGGCAATGTAGCACTTCTCTCTCACCTTGAGGAACCAAAGGGTAAGCATCAAGTACAAACAGGTGATGACACCAAGCACTCAGTGATTAAAGTTGGAAATGTTAAGACCTCTGATGGGAACAAGAATCTGTTGAGTAGGGTTCTATATGTACCAACTATTACCAAGAATTTGATGAGTGTTGGAAAGATTGTGGAAAAAGGTTTCCACGTTAGATTCAACCAATATGGAGCATTTGTGGAGGATCCCAAGCATGGCTTCAAGAGAATTGCCAAAGGAGAAAAGAAAGGTAGACTATTCACTTTTGAACTTGATGATACAAGGAACATTGCACTTTATAGTTATAAAGATCAAACGTTATCAGAGCTTGAAATTTGGCATAAAAGATTAGGGCATGTAGGTGAAAGAACCTTGAACCAAATATGTAGAGATCAATGTGTGCTTGGGATACCTGATGTATCCAAGCAACACATGATTTATAAATGTGGTGCTAGTCAGTTTGGAAAGTCTCACAAGTTACCCTTCTCAAGGCTACATGCATGAGGACTACCTAGAACTTGTTCAAACAAATGTATGGTGTCCAAGCAAGGATCCCTCAATCTCTGCATCAAGGTATTATGTATCTTTCATTGATGATTACAGTAGGTGGACTATATTGTACTTTATGGAGCACAAGGATGAAGTATTCAGTTGCTTTAAAAGGTATCTTGCACTTGTTGAGAATCAAACATGGAGAAATCTAAAAAGGCTAAGGTCAGATGGAGGAGGTGAGTACTTCTCAAATCATTTTGATGCATTCTCGCAAGACAGAGGAATCAAGAGAGAAATTACCATAAGGTATACCCCTGAGCAGAATGGGGTAGTAGAAAGAAGGAATAGATTGATTGTTGAAATAGCTAGGTCAATGTTAAATGAGAAAAAATTACCTAACTACTTATGGGTAGAGAGTGTATCTACTGCCACTTATCTTGTAAATAGGTTTCCATCCAAATCACTTGATGGGATGACCCCATATGAAGCATGGGATGGTAGAAGACCTTCACTTGATGATTACAGGATATTTGGATGTGTAGCATATGTGCATATCCCTTCTCAGATAAGAGGTAAGCTAGACCCTAAGGCAGAGAAGTGCATCTTCATTGGATATGATCTAAATCGGAAAGGTTCCAGGTTCTACAATCCTTCAAACAAGGGATTCATGGTGAGTAGAGATGTTTCCTTTGATGAGAGTGATTCTTGGTTTGATAATGAATGCAGGAAAGTAAAACTACCTTATGACTTGGAACAGGAGTTTCCAAGTCTCACTAAGGAGGAGCCTACTCAGAATGGAGACATCAATTTAGATGATGAGGACATTATCAACCTTGAAGAGTTCAAAGCATGGAAGTCCAAAGGCAAACTCAAGATGAAGAAACTGGAAGATATACCTGAATCATCCAACCAAGCAATTAGGAGATCACAAAGAGAGAGCAAGAAGCCAATCAAATATGGGTATGACACTTCCCTTGTCACTAAACACTATGTTTATCTTGCAAAAAATTTGTCAATTGAAGAAACAACATCATATGAAGAAGCAAAGACCAAGGGAGAATGGAAAGAAGCTATGGATGAGGAGATTGAAGCACTCAAAGAGAATGATACTTGGGAACTAGTACCAAAGAAGGAGTCTATGAAGGTAAATGGTTCTAGATGGATCTATAAGATCAAAAGGAATTCTGATGGGTCAATAAGCAGGTACAAAGCTAGACTTGTGGCTAAGAGTTTTGCACAAACCCAAGGCATTGTTTATGAATAAACCTTCTCACCTGTGGCCAAAATGCCAACCATTAGGGTTTTGGTAAGTGTGGCTGCATCAAAAAATTGGAACATGTATCACTTGGATGTAAAAAATGCATTTCTAAATGGCTGGATTTCAAAGGAGGTGTACATGTCACAATCTCCTGACTATGAGGATCCAAACAAGGTAACATATGTATGTAAATTGAATAAAGATCTATATGGATTGAAGCAGGCACCTAGGGCATGGAACCATAGGTTGACTACATACCTTCAGGATCAAGGTTTTGTCATGAGTAAAGCAGATACTTCTCTATTCATCAAGAGAAGTAATTCAGAGGTAATATACCTATGTGTATATGTTGATGATATCATACTTACAGGTAATGATGCTAATGGCATCAAACAAATCAAGAATTAGATGATGAAGAAGTTCAAACTTAGTGACCTTGGATCACTAAAATACTTTCTTGGACTTGAGTTAGTCTATAGTAACTCTGGAATTTACATTACTCAGAGGAAGTATATACAGGATATGTTGAAGAAGTTTCATTTGCAGGATGCCAAAGTTACAAGTGCTCCAATGGAGGTAAACCAAAGCATAGTGGGAAGCTTGAATTATGCTACCTTGATAAGGATTGACATTGCTTATGGAGCAAGTGTGCTAAGTCAGTTTATGCACAAGCCTAGGGCACCCCACTTGGAGGCTGCCAAAAGAATCTTGAAGTAGCTTAAGGGTACTCAACATCATGGTTTGTATCTCCCTTATACATCAGACTTGAACATTGAGATCTACTCAGATGCAGATTGTGAAGGATTCAAAGATGATAGGAGGAGTACCTCAGGATATTTTTCATTTGCAAGTGATAAGTCAATATCATGGTCTTCAAAGAAGCAACCTACCGTTGCTTTATCTTCTACAGAGGCAGAGTATAGAGGATTGGCCAATGCTACTCAAGAGGCCATATGAATCAGATTGTTGTATACAGAATTGGGCTTGCATACTACATCTCCAATGATCTTTGGAGATAATACAAGTTCATAACACCTTGCAGCTAATCCTATTTATCATGCTAGGACCAAGCATATAGAGGTCCACTATCATTATGTGAAAGAGAAGCTATTGAGAAAGGATATTCAACTAGCATATGTATCAACTAATATGCAATGTGCAGATTTGTTGACTAAATCTTTTGACGGTACAAAACTTTGCAGGTTTAAATCAATGATTGGATTGCAGGATATTCATGAAGATTAAAGATGAAGACTAAGCCAAAATGTTTGGCTTGAGGGGGAGCTATTGGTGCAAATAACAAGCCTACACATTTGGCTTCTCATGCATACTCATATGAAGCTCCATGGAAACAAGCTAAGGAACAATTCATCTTTACCATTTGTAAAAGTCATTCTTTTCACTTGAGAATATTTGTAATCACCTACCAAGAAAACTCGTGGAAGTTTTAGTTAGAAACGTATCTACTTCATTGAGGAAATATTTCCTAGAATGAAGGATCACTTTTTAGAGAGAGCCAAAAGTGAATTCAAATTCAAATTTGAAAGGAACACTTATAAAAAGTCACTTAATGAAAAAGTCACGGTTAGAGTAGTCATTTCCCGAGCTCTCCATTGCTATTTTGTATGTGTGTAAGGCCTACATTGTAGCCTACACTATTCTTCATCATAAGGCTATGATTACCAAGCCTATGGTCTTGTACAACAGTGTTCATTAATACATTATATCTACATTGTTCATCTATGATATCTCTGCGGGGGTAATGATCTACTTGCTAAATTGATTGCTCTGTGTATAGTGGATCATTTCAAGTGATTTTTACTTGGAATCATTAGCTTACTAAGCAAATTAGATACCTCTAAAAGGAATTTTTCCAATTCCTACTGTACTGGTAGCACTGAGCATTACAAGCATCAGGTGTATGATAAAAAATAGAAGGTTTTCATTGAGTCTTCTATTTGGAAGTAGACTGTTTTGTTTCAATCTTTTCATACATCATTTCCAAAGTACATAGGCACTTTTATGGTGTCTTTGGAAAGCTAAAAGGGTCCACATATCAACTCTGAAGTCACAAGCAGGATTTGGTTGTACCAACTCATCACTTGAAGTGTCCATCCATCTTTCCCAAACAAGTGGAAACTTTCTCCTACAATTTACATAGGATTTTCAAGCCCATTAGGACAAACTAGTCCTCCAATCAGGTAAAAAAATCAAGTAACTGCTGGTTGGGAGTAAACCACTGTACAAAATCCAAGTTATATGTTTGGGTCAACCAAAATTCAAGTTTTCCAAATCAAATTCAAGTGAATCAAGAGTTCTGAAACTCTTAATAGGGATAAGAATCCCACCTAAGTTAATAAGGCTTTGCACCAGCCATGCCTAGAAATGGACTAGTATTTGGAATCCACCCATTTCACATGTTTGTGCCCAGATCGTACATAGTTAAAAGTGCTTGGCTAGGGATGTTTTTAGATCCATCCTTATTGTTGAGATATTAAACTCAAAATGTGATGATTGAGGATGACATGTATCACGTTTTTCATTTCTATGACATGTATACTCTTCATGCCATATATGTCAGGGATACTTCATTGAGCTTTACTAGATTTACCTATCGAGAGTGATAGCACATTTTTTTCTTGCAAGTTCACTTATTCATAGAAATTAGGATTTTCCTTATGTACTGTTTTTTATATATTGCACTAGATGTATTGTTGTATTAGGTCATTCATGTACATTCCTTTTATGTAATAGAAGAAGAAGAAGAAGAAGATCATTCTTCCTTCCTCAATATGTGTGTGTGCTTCTCTTTGATTTTGAGAGTGTGTGTGTGAGATCTCTTCCTTATCTCCTTCCTCTTGACATCGTATCAGAGCTAGCGTGGCTATAGAGAGCCTGTGGAGAAGGTCGACAAAGAAGAGTCCGCAAGAAGACATGGAGAAAGCGTGATTCACAAATGACCTCAATTTGTTATGAAAATTGGCATGAAGGTAGAAGGCATCAAAATGAGAGTTATCCCTCTAGGATCAATTATTTTTCTTAGATTTTTCTTTTTGGAGCCATCTTGACCTCCGTTTTGAGCCCCAAGGTGGAGCACACAGAAAAACTAGGTTATTTTGCAAAACTTTAACTTGCTTCCTATTTGGCAATACTCAAATATTCTAGATCCAGAATTTCAAGTGATTCCATGTACTCTTGATACACAAAGACTTTGATTTTTTTAGATCAAACTATCACATCATAGTGCGACAATGTTCAAGGAAAAGTACTACTTGTGTTTTTGCAGTGTTTTGAATTGCTACAAAAATGGCAAACACAAATGTAATGAGTCAACTTATGAGTGATAACTTGGATAAGAATAACCTCCATGCTTGGAGATTCAAAATGACAAATTTCTTGGTGGGAAAAGGCTACTAGAAGTACATCGAAGGAGAAAATGAAAATGTTGTGCAATTAGTAGAGAGGAATCGGACTATAGACGAGTTAAGAGCATATGAGGAATGGAACCAAGGAGCAATAAAGGTAATGTATTGGCTATCCGTTAGCATACAAGATAGCATGATTGGGCACATACAAGATGCCAAGACTCTGAAAGAGGCTTGGAATAGTTTTCTCATATTATATGAGACCAATACAAAGGCACGAAAATTGCAACTCAAGAATGAGCTTCATACATTGGAGAAAAAGGGCATGTCGGTATGTGACTACACCCTAAAAATCAAAATCATATGTGAGTCACTTATATCTATTGGCATGAATGTAGATTATGATGATAACGTGGAAGTGTGCCTTCATTTTTTCAGAGTTTCATATAAGCATTCCAAACATCTATTGAGACTAGGGAAAATATTCTAAATTTTGTGAATCTTGTGTCTATGCCAATTATTGAAGTAAAGAATCTTGGTGAGGACTCAAAATCCCAATGAAAACCTAGTTCTAAACAGGTATTCTACTCTAGCAGAGGAAGAGGCAGAGGATTTGAAAGTGGAAGAGGACACAATAACCAAGACTAAGGTCAACAACAGAATTATGTAGGAGGTAGAGGACAATTTCGAGGCAAGGGAAGATAGAGAGGCCACATAAATTTCCAAAGAAATGATTCAGGTAATGACAATAAAGGATGCTGGAATTGTGTTAAACCTAAACACTTTGAACCTGATTGAAGGTTGAAGAATAAAACAATCAGAAGGCAGCAAAACTACTATGGATCCACAAGTGTAGATGATTCTGAGAACTTGTTCATCGTCCAACAACACATGATGAATACAATGTCTGCTAATGTTTTAGAATTGAATGGTAATGTCTGGTATGTTGATTCACGTGCTTCAAATTATATGAAAAGTCATGTAGAATGGTCTCATAGTTTGGACAAATTGCAAGTTCCTAGATATGTTGAAACAGGTGATGACACATCACACCCTATTGAGCATAGAGGAAGCATAGCACTATCTATGAAGGATGGGAAGGTAAAACAACTTGCTGATGTGCTTCATGTTCCAAATATAACAAAGAATTAGGTTTCTATTGGAAAAATGCTTGACCAGGGATTACAAGTCAGGTTCAATGCTAATGCGTTATATGTAGAAGTGTACAAACATGATGGAAGACTAATTACCAAAGCAAGCACAATGGGCAGGATGTTCACCTTAAATGTGAAAACTCTTGAAATGAATGCAACCATGTTTGCAAAAGGTGTAGGAGTTATTGTTGATATAGGGATCTGACACAAATGAATTGGACATGCAAACTTGTAGGGCTGAAATGGATGCAATCAAAGGAGATTGTAAATGGACTATCAAATTTCAAGGTTGTAGAGATGCAAAAGGTATGTGCATCATGTCAATTTGGTAAACAATCAAGAGCATCATTTCAGCATGACAAGCATGTTAGTGAGAATGTGGTCAAAATAGTATATATAGATGTTTGGGGTCTTGCAAAGACCACATCTATGGAACCAAATGAAAAAGAAAACGTTGAAAAATCAAGTGCAAAATCACAAGTCTTGAGTGACCAGATGCATCACCAAGCAATAGTTCCAACTCAAATCCATGGAGTGGAAGATTGCGTGGAAATCCATGGAGACATTCAGGTAATAAATCAAGCACTCAGTCATGAAGGTTTGATGAGAGCAGATTCTACACAGGAGAGATCATTGATCTTGGATGATCTTGTATGATCTAGTATGATCTTGGATGATCTTGAATGATCATGAAAGATCTTGAATATTTATGAGTCAATTGTCTATCCTTTGTTTGTAAAGTTCTTAGCATTGGAAGAAGTAAGTCAAAGATTCAGGTTCTATCATATTTGTGTTGCAGAGGAATAGAAGAAGATACTTGTTATGTTATAGAAGGTTATGAATCCTATAAAGCTTTCAACAAGGTTTTGTTATGTTGGGTTTAGCTAACCTTATTCTACAATTTGGAAAGCTGAGCAATGACATGGAAAGCTATTGGCATGTGCACAATGCTAATAAAAAGGGCTCAAAGATTTTGTTTCAGATACAGGTATTGATCACTGAAGATCACATTTATGAAGGAAGATGTTCCAGATTTCATAAAGTTTAATATATTTGAAGAATACTGGATACTAGTGTTAAATCATCTAGGGGGTGATGAAACATGAAGACTTATTTTCAGCCATATGTGAAAGAATGCAGATTCATACTTACAGGTATTCCTATATCAGGTATTCCTATATTTCCTTTGTCAGGTTCTCTTTATGTTCCAGCTTTGAAAGAAGAAGGAAGAAGAAGAATGTTTGGAGAAAGTTCCTGTTAGGATGTTCCTCTTCAGGAGAAGGTTCCAAAATTCTATTGAAGAGAAGCTTGATATTTCAGAGAGGTATGTTTTAGAAGTTCGCACATATATGTTTATACCAGATTCTAAAGGAAAGAGGTATGAAGGTTTACAGATGAACAAGGATGATGACATCGTTTACAAGGAATGCATACACATTCTTGCAACAGGGAAGAAGAGAGAGAAAGAGAACGCCATAGCTTTCTTCGATCACGTCACCATGCTCATTAACTTCAAGAAATAAACCAGAACAAGAATGTTTCTCTCATAACATTAAAGATCCACACTTTTCGCCATTAACGCACGCAGACCAAAATATAATAACAAGAAAGTAGAGGGAGAAGAAGCCATATCCAACACACAGACTTGCTCCAAGAAACGTGCACACTCTCTTTTTATTGATCCATGTGATATATTTATACAACTTGTCACACCCATTCGCACGGGGTACATGACTTTCCATTGCAACCCTCCATAGACCCTTCAAATTAAGCCTTAATAAAACCATAAAATGCCAATGCGTCCGTGCCTTTAACAGTGGCACGCACGGTGGACTCGAACCCGCACCGTGCTTACCAATGTCCTAGGTTTACGATATGCAACTACCCTATGGAACATTATCCACCAACCAAAGTGCATGGCCCAAATCCATGGTATGGAAGGTAAGATAATGCCCATAATAGTCCAGAACTATGAGAAATGGGTAATGCAAAGCAAAGTGCCTGGAACTTAATCCAAGTTATGCAAATACATTACACACAACCCATAGTCTGCCCTCCTATATGCTTTGCCATGAAGTAAAAAAATGGCATAAATACATAGCACATCAATTATAACATTTCATATGTCTTTCTACATTACATCATTATCATGTACAATCTATGTAAATTTGCAAGAGGGATGAAACAACCAATGAGCGCATTATCAGCACCAATCTTCACTTCGATGTTGCATATTCGGCTCCCCATAAGTACTACAACATAAATCATCAAATAATGATCAAGCATAGTGTTAGACGACCGCCGGAGTGGGACAGACGTAATGATCACCTGATATACCAGAATTATCAAAATTCGTGCAAAAAAGTTGGTACGCGCATCTTGAAAAAAGATATATAAAGCAATGTAAAGAGAATGGCGAGAGAGACGCTTGTGTACATGGTTTTAGAGAGAGAGAGAGAGGGATGCCCTTTCTGAAATTGTCAGAGTTTACTTACACTATGGTGAAGCTCTGAGTATTGTTTGTGTTGATTTCTGTTCTGTCTGCGTCGCCTGCTCATACTGAAGTTCACCGTAGTGAATGTTAAATGTCAGTTTATGTGGTTGAGTACTGTTTTCGTATCGTAAGATTGTGTGCTCTTTGACCGTTGAAGTACCCTGAGTTAGTATAAGTGAATGTAGTACTGCATAAGTTGATTTGATACAGATTATTGCTTTTGGTAAATGTAACTTTTAATTGAATGTCTCGGAAAGTATTGTGGTGAGTGAATCTGTCTGATTCACTCTGTTTGATATATTACATGTTCATGAATCTCTAGAAGGGACAATTGTTCTGTTCTTTGAGTAAACTGATCTGGAGAATTTCGGACGCAGGAATCTAAGAACCAAGTATTGATGTTGATTAGTAACTGAGCTAGACGAGTAGTCACGCTTGATGTTGTAACGAAGATTTGGGAAAATAGTACAGGGCCTATGTTTAACAGACCCCTACCACTCCCAAGAACCCACGGCGATCTGGTAATGTCTTATGGTAATGATAATTAGAGTTAACCATAGTTTACGGTGAAGCTCTGTATTACGTTAATCTTTATTCGATAACGACTTGCGTTTGTCAGTAACACAGCGTCGCTAGTTTAACACTTTAACACTTGGCGCCGTCTGTGGGAAAAGTGGCATCAAGATTGCCAGTCATCTGTCAGAATCAAATTATTGTTTGATTGTCAGTAGCAACAGAACCAGATTGTTGCAAACTGTTTCGTTAGTAATATCCCACGATTAATACGGAAAATGATAAATGCCGGTGACTCGGTCTGGCAAAACGTACCCCAAGAACCATCAGTCTGGAGTACTAAAGACAACTCTAGCAAGTTTTCATACACTGGACATCAAGGAAGAAGGAAGGCTGTTTGAAACAGAAATTAGCAGCATAGTAAGCAAGCTCATTTCACCGGAAAGTGTGCCATCCGATGATATAGATTCCGGTAGTTCAAATATTCAGACCAGAAATACAGACGGAAGTTATAATATATTCACGATGAACGGACAACAACAACAACAAAAACAACAGTTATGTCAACCCAGGCCACCTCCAACGGGAGTGACATACACGAAGTTTGGTGGATTTCCAGGAGATGATCCGGATGCTCACGTACGCACTTTCGAGATAAGCTACGCCGTTCTCAACCATCCACCAGATCCGGCCTACAAAGCCATTGTCTTCCAATCTACACTTGTCAATGAAGCAGCCAGGTGGCTCACAAAATATGATATTAATCATTTTGGCACCTACGAAGCAGTTCGAGATGCTTTTCTGCAGCGATTCAGGCTAAAAAAGAATCCAGCCGAAATTTTTGATTATCTGCAGAGTAACAAACAGAGGGTGAATCAATCTGTACAGGAATATGCTACCCTTTTCAGAACACACTTAAGGCAGCTACCACCGGCTCATGCTAACTTACTAGATGATGTTATTACTTAGTGGTTCATCATGGCTTGGTTCCTCAACTTAAGCAGATCATGATCATAAGATGTGTCGGAGCTATGACACTTGATGCAGTCATAGCAATGACTCTGCAGCTGGAAAACAAAGTCGGCGGATTTACAGAAGATCTGGAGTGGGTAAAAACAAAGAGACATGTTGCCGAAGATATGACCAAACAAGTATATTGCACCACATGCAAAAATTCAGGACATACCAGCACCAATTGCGCACTTAATCAGACATTCTGCGCTATCTGCAACATTGCCGGACACACCATCGAAAACTGCACATACAACGCTAGAGTACAGGGAATAGCGACTGTCAATGCAATTATCCAGGAACAAGGGCAGCCAGCCAATCATTATGTGCCTCCACAAATGAGAAACAACCAGCAGCAAGGATATCGAAATTACCGAGGACAGAGGAATAACAACTATAATCCAAATCGTTGGCAGAACGGGCCACCACCGGAAAATCCCAATTTACCACCACCACACTGTCATTTTTGTGGCGAATTTGGACATATTAGGAGATTTTGCAAAGATGCAGCTGAGTATGATCAAAGGAAGAAGGAACGTCAAAATCCAATGGCCAACATGGTAAAAATCACACCGGTGGAAACACAGGCTGCTGCAGTCCAGACCCGTTCCGGTAAACAATTGCAACCGACAGCAGAAATTTTTGAACCAGGGATACATGAACAACACAAAATGTATAACAAAGCTAGTCAATGGACCACAACAGAACCACCAGTCTTTCCAGAGCCTATTCCGGTAGCCCAGCCCTCGTTAACAAAGGAAGGAACACCACAAAGGGAGTTAGCAGCAGAAACATCATCAACAACAGATACATTGCCCACTGTAGACACCTCCGCATCCGCAGAGGCATCAACTTCAACATCAGTAGAGCCTGTCAATCAACCTCAACAGGCTTGGGAAATCTTATCTAAGGCATCGATCACTCTGCCTTTGGGCCAACTATTGGCTTTAGTACCTCGAATTCGACAACAGTTCCAACAACAGTTCAGTCCGGTACCTTCTTGTATTTCGGCAACAGCAGCAGTTCAACCGGAACGTGATTCTACGGTTGATCATTCAGTTCCCTTGATTACAGTATGGTATAAGAATCATAAGATTACGTAGGTATTAATTGATGGAGGCTCTGGTGTTAACATTGCGACTGCGGCATTATGCAAAAGATTAGGATGGACCGAAATTGAGCTAGTTCAATTTTTTGTCAGAATGGTAGATCAATCAAGAGTCCATCCTGTAGGACTTGTGCGAAATGTACCCATCACTTTACAAGGTACGACCTTTAAAATGACCTTTGTTATACTAGATCTGCCAGAATCTACTTTGGATTACAACCTTCTTTTCGGCCGACCCTGGCTGAAGCATGCAAAGGTAATACAGGACTGGTCCGCACAAGAGCTTACGTTTAAAGATGCCAATCATAGATATGTGGTAAAATTAGATGCTATACAACCTTGCGAGCTACACGCTAGACCGTATTTTGCTGAACCAGTCCATATGCTAGATGGATTGTCAGATGATGAAGAAGAAGAGTTTCTGAAGAGTAACGCGGACTTAATTTCCTTAGGGACTATTGATCTACAGTCCGTTGTAGATAATTGGAACGCTTCAGTTTGTACAGTAATACCCATCACAGAAGAGGCTAAGAAGGAAGACACTGTTTCGACACATGACGATGAATTGCAGCAACTTTATAAACCAAATGACGACACAGAGAAACATCACCAGTTCTATGTCCCCGAAGATCAGCTGATTACTTACAATTTAGGAGATGAAGATCATCCGCGCCCGGTAAAAATAAAGCAAAATTTACCAGAAACATTTCAAGCAAGCTTAATCCAGTTACTCCGAGAATTCACTGACATCTTTGCATGGGACTACAAAGACATGAAAGGATTGGACCCCCGTATCTACCAGCATCGGGTCATGCTGAAGCCAGAAGCAAGCCGATAAAACAAACCAGCTACCGGATGAATCCCCATTATGCATCTCAGGTAAAGGCTGAACTAGATAGATTATTAAAAGTTGGATTCATTGTACCTGTAGAACATGCTGAATGGATTTCACCAATTGTGATCGTGCCAAAGAAAAATAAGCAACTGCGAATCTGTGTAGACTACCGAAAATTAAACGCACCAACAGTACCGGATCCTTTCCCGATTCCCTTTCTGGATACCATGCTTGATAGGGTAGCAGGACATGAAATGTATTCATTCTTAGATGGATACAGTGGTTACAATCAGGTTAGAATGGCTGAAGAGGATATACCAAAAACTGCATTCATTACCAATTGGGGTGTCTTTGCTTGTACGGTAATGTGGTTTGGATTGAGAAACGCACCAAGCACATTTCAAAGATGTATGCAAGAAATATTTTCTCCTTATCTGACTTCATTTATGCAAGTATATCTCGATGATTTTTCAATTTTCGGTAAGTGGATAGCACATCTGTTCCATTTACGGTGCTGCTTTCAGAAATGCCGAGAGTATAGACTCTGCTTAAACCCAAGCAAATCTGTGTTTGCGGTTTCATGTGGCAAGTTACTTGGCCACATTGTACCTGCACAAGGTATCCAAGTAGATCCAGATAAAATTTCGGTAGTATTAGAAGCTTCGGTGCCCACTACACCAAAAGAAGTTATGCGCTTCCTGGGTCAAGTACGGTGGCATGGCAGACACTTACGATGGCTTGCTCATCTGGCTATACCACTGAACAGGCTAATCACAAAAACTCCCCGCCAGTTCGAATGGACTCAAGAATGCCAAACTACATTTGATCGACTCAAGTATCTATTGACGCAGGCCCCAATCTTACAACCACCGGACTGGGACAATCCGTTCCATGTTTTTGTCGACGCTTCAGATATTGCGATCGGCAGTATTCTGATGCAGCAAACACATAAGTGGTTTCACCTTGTTTATTATGCCAGTAGAAGGCTTGCACCTGCAGAAAGGAATTATTCTACCACCGAAAGAGAATGTCTAGGATTAATTTACTCCATCAAAAAATTCAGACATTATCTACTAGGCCAGAAATTCACATTCCATGTGGATCATGCTGCCCTCGTCTATCTAGTAAGACAACAACATTTAGGCGGACGCTTAGCACGATGGGTGCTACTCTTGCAGGAATTCGATTATGAAGTTATTCACCGACCCGGAAATGCACATGCCTTAGCAGATTTCCTATCTCGTCTAGATTCCGGTGAAGCTCTGATAGGCATAGATGACACAACTCCAGGGATCTATAGTTCTGAGCCACTGACTGATAAGACTGCCGAATCACAAGTACCACCTACATATTATGATCAGATTCTAACTTTTCTCACCGAAGGATGCTTTCCATCCGAGACCGCTAAGGCAGTACGAAGGAAAATTGCAGTCTTTAGTTGTCGATTCCGGTTAGCTGCTGGAGAACTATATTATGTAGATCACACCGCAATCCTACTCCGCTGTGTCCCTCCGCATGAAATTAGCTCAGTCATCACGATGGCTCACTCGACCCCTACTGGTGGTCACTTTGCCACAGATTTGACTCATCGGAAAATTCTGCAAGGAGGTCTCTGGTGGCCAACTATGTACAGAGATGTGGCCCAATTTGTCAAACACTGCGATACTTGTCAAAGGTCTGGACAACCACTGCAACGACACTTCTTCCCCTTGCAGCCTATTATGCCACTTGAACCATTTCAAAAATGGGGATTAGATTTTATCGGTCCAATCACACCTCTAGCAGTCTTCAGTAACAACAGATACATACTAACCTGTACAGACTATGCAACGAGATGGGCAGAAGCTTGGGCTTTACGGTCTGCTACAACGGTTGTAGTAGCAAAATGTCTGCTAAATGATGTCTTCCCACGATTTGGCTTACCACTCGAATTGGTGACAGATCAAGGTACTCACTTTGTAAATCAATTAATGAAAGCACTCATCCAATCCTTCCAGGTGACACACAAACTCAGCTCTCCGTATTACCCTCATGCCAATGGTTTGGCCGAAAGTACAAACAGATCACTATTGAATATCCTCCGAAAACTGATCATGGAAGCACCAGAAAGATGGGATCAACTACTACTTGCAGTGTTATGGGCATACCGAACTACCTACAAGGTAACAACAGGATTGACACCTTTCAAATTAGCTTACGGCTTAGAAGCAATAGCACCAATGGAGATAGTTATACCAAGTTTACGAGTAGCCATTACCCAGAAACTGCTACCGGAAGACTCACTGTCATTTCGGTTGGACACGCTCAGAGAATTAGACGAACACAAATGGCTCAGTTTCTTAACAATGCATGAAGTTCAACTAAGACAGGCAAGGACACACGACCGAAACCTGAAAACTCCAGTATTTTCGGTAGGACAGCTTGTACTTTTCTATAATGCAAAGTCAAATAGATCCGCAGGCAAATTCAAATTACGGTGGTTCGGCCCTTACAAAATCTCAGAACAAATCGGTCTAGCCACTTTTTGGTTGACTACGTTGACCGGAAATTCACTTCCAAAAGCAATCAATGGCTCGAAGCTGCGGCCGTATCAACATGCCGCTAGCCCGCATTAAAACATTCGGCGGTGGACCGCATCTTTTTTTGTTTTTTTCTTTATTTTTCCTGTAGTTCTTTCTTTTTAATAGCCGCGTTTTGTCATAAGCCGCTCTCCTTTACTCAAGCATGCACGCCAAATTGAAAGCAGTATCATTCCAGCACCGCACAATGATAACCCTCACTTCCTACCCCCACCGTAATATCTGTACTTAAGCTCTTCGGTTGCGCCAAAAAAAAAAACGCTATGGTGTTTTTGTGCTTGTAATTGTGTTTTCTGTGTTCTGTGTACCCGCGCTCTGTGCTCTGTGTATTCGTGTTCGCGTGCCCAATGGAAGCATTGGCGAACTACACAGCCTTTTGTGATGGTATCCCTACCAAGGTAGGAGAGTACCTGCGTATCCGAGGGTTGGCCAACTTCGCTGAGCTGCCATGGCACTCAGTGGAAGCCCATCCCTTCTTCGCACAAATCATCTCTGCCATCGCCCAATCCCCCATCGCTGACCAACAATGGCTCTTCCCCTCCCTACCATCTAGAACCGTAATAACCTTCCAGG
This sequence comes from Ceratopteris richardii, assembly GCA_020310875.1. Lineage (NCBI taxonomy): Eukaryota > Viridiplantae > Streptophyta > Polypodiopsida > Polypodiales > Pteridaceae > Ceratopteris > Ceratopteris richardii. The sequence continues at coordinate 46,991,043 of CM035426.1, read as the reverse complement.
CCTTCGCCGAAGCCTTCCGCCTCACTCCACAAGGCCGCGAGAATGGCCCAAGTATCCCCGTAGGCCGCATGACCGAACTTTTCCCCCGCCATTCATCAAATGAATACGCCATTCTCTGTCGCCCCGAACCTGAAAAAACCGCATTATAGTTCTTAGTTGTCATTCTTAACCTCCAAAAACGCACATATGGTATCTCCCGCCCATTCTATTCCTCCATCGATCTTGCTGCACGAGAACCCGTTAATTTCGCCTCATTTTTCTTTCACCGAATCCATAAGGAGTGCGTCGCCATCATGAAACAAGTCAACAAAGGAACCACCCCTCGATCCAGACTTCCCCACATCCTTTCTTTCCTCTTCCCAACCATACTCGCCGCTCAACCACCACCACGAGGACCAGTTTTCAGGCCGGAAGAGTCAGTTCAGCTACTAGAAGACGAGGAAGAAGAAGATGAAGAAGAGCTCAATGAGTTGTTTCGCCAGAAACGAATCAGGATTAGTTCCTCCGAAAGCGAAGCACAAGGCTCAGCCGGAAAGGACAGAGAGGACGATAAAGAAGAAGAAAAGAACGAAGAAGAGACATTCCATGATACAGCTACTTCAATGCATAATGAATCATCGACTGAGCAACACGAACAACAACATCAAGCAGAAACAGAAATAATTTCGACCGAAAAAGAATCAGAGCAACAGGTAGATGAACAGCAATCTCATCAAGATGCACTAGACAATCTACTGAAGGCAATGGAATCCATAGAAGCAAACAATGCAGAAACAAACAAGGTACAAACTACTGACTGTACCCTCCCCAAAACACCGCCTGTTAACCCCATTTCCCAACCTGAACCACCCCACAGTCCCATCAAGCCCAGTCACCACACCGGAACTTCTGAAGCCTCCACATCCTCCCTCAACTATTCACCTCCAAATTCACAACAACTCCTCACCGGAACCTCCTCGCAACCTCGCCCTCCTCTGCCACCCCACCCCGTTCCAGTTTTTTTAGAATTAGAAGCTATGGGTAGACTACTGATAAACCTATCCCAACAACTGCCCCAACACCTGAAACAAGTCAGACGATGCACGAGAAGAATTCCAAAGGAAATTGGAATTAATGGAGGCGGATATCACCCCTCTTCAAGAAGAGTTACAAGCAGCAAGAGCAGAAAATCATGCACTATGTGAGCAGATCAAGCAACTACAGGCTTCGCTCCAAGCACAGGAAGAACACTCAAACCAGAGAGATAAGGCACTGGCTGAAAAGACGAACTACTGACAGCTGCCGACACCGAAATACTAAAGTTAAAGCAAACAATCAAAGATACAGACGATAGAAGAATAGCACTAGGAAATCTACTGGAAGAAACAAGACTCCAGTTACAGGACACCGTACAGAAATACCAAGAGCAGCAGAGAGAAGCAAAGCAGGCAGTAGAAGAGTTACAAAGAACAAAAGAATCCTTAGACGATGTCAACAACATGCTGAAACACCAACTAAACAGAGAATCTAAATTTCAGAAGGACTTAGCAAATGTCCGCAAAGAACGGGATGCTTACTACCAAACCATAGAATTCCAGACCCAACAGTTTGGAAGATTAGATAATCAGGTACGCAACCAGAAAGACAGAATCAATGAGATGCAGAAACAAATAATGGACATGAAGACAGCAAGAGATGCGGCATTATCAAACGATTTTTATTTACAGGAGGCCTTTTTGCAAACACAGGCCGAAATTTTGCTCACCGAAGCAATTGCACTTAGTTCCGTCAGAATAGATGTGCAGATTTTAGAACCCGACACTCTGAAGCAATTATTAGAAACCCTTAAGAAAAAAATAGCTCGTACATTTAGATTAGCCAGGAATATGTACCTCGAAGGTCTCATAGAAGAATAGTAAAATTCGGTCATGCGATTTCGCAATGTAATGATGAGTTCGAATTGAGTATGATATCAAGGTTTTGTTTCATGATACTTTTTCGCACATGTAAAAGACTTGCTAAGTCCAACATCGATCTACGGAATAAAATGCAGAATGATGATTTTTACTTATGCTACAATTTTGGTAAGGGGAATGAAGTGTCATGTCCGAATGAAATATAATCATTCCAGCAAATGGCAGTTCAAGCTCTGGTGCTTATAAAATGCGTATGCCTAGCATAGTATTTTTCAGTATAGTATTCTTCGAGCTTGGGTGCTAGTTAACAAACTTCCAGCATATTATTTTCGGCGAGTCTTGCAACCATGTCTGAATCAGATATCCTAAGATGGCGACTCAGGAGGAGAGCAATTGCACAGAGAATGATAGTGCCTACATCAGACGACACTGATACTACATTACAGAATGATAGCGATGATTCAACGACTTGTGCAACGACAAAGGCACAACATAACAACAAAGCATTATTCACCGATTTCAAAATAGAACTCGACATACATTCTATGAGGAATAAGAACTGGCTTCAGAGAATCGGACTACTATAGTTTGCCAAGCTACCATGGGAGCGTTGGACAGGTAACGAAGATGCAACGACTCAGTTGCAGATTATGCGACAAACAAAAGGACAAATTCTAAATCAGGTACAATTTTCACCGCAATTAGTCGCAGCAATATTTCAAGTGCCTCTGTATGACGATGACAGTATTCCTAATTGTTCGAATGACGACATGAGAAAGGATTTTGGAAACTGCGAAGGTCGTAGAAAATATTACCTGATGAAAAAAGCAGCATGCATTCGGCGTGAACAATTCAAATGGTATTTAGAGAGACTGTGTTTTATCGTCAGATTTGATTTAATGACTAGAGAGAATTTTTCACCCTTAGTACATGCAGAAGGAGGTGGTAAAGTCAGCTGGGCTCAATGGCTGTATAACCACTTGTATACACAGATTTTTGTCGGGGACAAGCGCAGGTCCCAAAAATATAGTCGTTTGTCAGTCTTTTTAGCTGCTTTATTCGAATATGCACACTTAATCAAATATCAACAAGTAAGTAATATTTGTAATCAGAGACTGAGCAAACCAGGGCAAGAACAGATAGCAGAGCCCGAGGACATAGCAAAAATGCTGGACAGTCTTTTTCCGGTAACAGATGGCGGTGAACAGTCGCCTATTTTGGGAACCCCTTTTAAATTATCAACCAAAAGAAGAATGGAAGATCCATCACAACAGGTAAGTGCAAAAATATTGCAGAGTAATTGTTCGGATAATAACATGAGAACAATGCAGAATAAGTTGCAGGAAGTTTTGGACTTCCTACTACAACAACAGGAAAGCATTCAGAACATACAAGAACAGGTAACTGTCAATAAAAATCAGTCCAATTCATTGATTGAACAGAATAAACAATTACAGGATGCTGTGAATAGCAAGGACGGTTTATTGAAGGAAATGCAGAATGACCACAAACAACTAGTGCTAGCTTTGATCGAGACCACAAGGTCTATTCAAGATTTTGAACCATGGCAGGTAGCAGTGCAGAAACAAATCCAAGAAGAGATGATAAATTTTTCCATGATGAATGCTACAATGCAGGTAGAACATGTAGTTCTGCGTTCCAGAATACAAGTTTTACAGGAAATGGAAACCCAGTTATTAAATAATGAAGGCGTTGAATTGGATGTCACGTTGATGACAAAGATAGATATAGAGTCACTGAAACAACAATTGTATAATCATGTATATGATACTTGGAAACTTTTTCGTAGAAGATGGCTGAGTATACTTGTTTCCCCAATTGATCAAAGGCGGTCCTGTTTTTTGTCCAACCATGAAAACGATCTCATGACAGTCATTAAACGACAGGAAAATCAGCTTGAAGAATACAAACAGACGGTTCAAGAATTGCAAAGAGAACTGTTACAAGTGCAGACACAGGTGAATCGGGAGTAGAACACTGACACAAACAATCAGACGCACCAAAGTGGCGAAGAAAATACTGTTAGTTTACAGAATCTACAGGGTGCTCCCAACATCATTAATGAGTCTGAACATAACTCTGAAAAAATTTTTGTGGAACTTGCGGGTTCGAGTCCACCGTGCGTGCCAGTGTTAGACGACCGCCGGAGTGGGACAGACGTAATGATCACCTGATATACCGGAATTATCAAAATCCGTGCAAAAAAGTTGGTACGCGCATCTTGAAAAAAGATATATAAAGCAATGTAAAGAGAATGGCGAGAGAGACGCTTGTGTACATGGTTTTAGAGAGAGAGAGAGAGAGAGAGAGGGATGCACTTTCTGAAATTGTCAGAGTTTACTTACACTATGGTGAAGCTCTGAGTATTGTTTGTGTTGATTTCTGTTCAAATACTGAAGTTCACCGTAGTGAATGTTAAATGTCAGTTTATGTGGTTGAGTATTGTTTTCGTATCGTAAGATTGTGTGCTCTTCGACTGTTGAAGTACCCTGAGTTAGTATAAGTGAATGTAGTACTGCATAAGTTGATTTGATACAGATTATTGCTTTTGGTAAATGTAACTTTTAATTGAATGTCTCGGAAAGTATTGTGGTGAGTGAATCTGTCTGATTCACTCTGTTTGATATATTACATGTTCATGAATCTGTAGAAGGGACAATTGTTCTGTTCTTCGAGTAAGCTGATCTGGAGAATTTCGGACGCAAGAATCTAAGAACCAAGTATTGATGTTGATTAGTAACTGAGCTAGACGAGTAGTCACGCTTGATGTTGTAACGAAGATTTGGGAAAATAGTACAGGGCCTCTGTTTAACAGACCCCTACCACTCCCAAGAACCCACGACGATCTGGTAATGTCTTACGGTAATGATAATTAGAGTTAACCATAGTTTACGGTGAAGCTCTGTATTACATTAATCTTTATTCGATAACGACTTGCGTTTGTCAGTAACACAGCATCGCTAGTTTAACACTTTAACAATAGCTTGTGTTTTTGGATTAGTATGGTCAGCATCAAATAACCATATATGAAGACTCAAATCTACATGAAAGTGTGTATCCCATAGTCCCACATCATCCACCACTCAAAACATGCACACAAATGAAAAAGAAAATCAGTGAATGCTTCTGCCGAATCAACGCTACCTCACATTCACAATCCACGTAGAGTGTTTCTGCCGACTTAAAGCTACCTCACACTCTCTCAAGACCAAAAACAAAAGAAAAGAGTGCTTCTATCGAGTTAACGCTACCTCTCACTCAAATCACACCACCTCATACATACTCACATCACCATGCAACATGCTTAGCCCATCGGATACAAACCTTCATGTGATAGGGTTTCCATAACTCAAGCGTTCTCCTCAAAAGGAACAACCATCCCGAAGCATGATATGCAACATGTAAAAAACATTCCTCAAAGCCTTGAGATCCCTTGATGCAAACACATAACATAGAAGATCATTTTAAGCACCATAAACAACAAGTAGAGAGGATGATAATTTATGCCGATCATGCTCATAGGGCATGCCAATGGGATCAATATGTCAAACAATATAAAATGCCAAAACTAGATCAGAAACTGCATTTCCTGTGTGCTCTTTCTCTTGTTTATGTTATGATGTTTTTATGTTACTATTAGTAGTAATATTATTTAAAGATCTTATTATATATTGGTTCACTTTCGCTCTCTCGTTCATTTGCCCATACACTGGTTTTGACAGGCACTCCGGTGCAGAACAATACAAAATAGATTTTTAGCCTCCAATTGCTCCCATTCGCAGGAGGAGCAAGCCCGGGAATGTCTTGAATGTTCTGGTTGTTTTGGATTAACAATCTTCACAACTATGATAGCAATAACCCCACAAACAATCAAAAATAGAAAAAGCATGATACATTGGTCGGTTGCAATCGGCCTTACACTGATAGCGGCAACTGAGGGCTACCGGAGCACAAAGGTCACGGAACAATCATGTGGGCATCACCGGACGGAACAGCAGTTATCACCGGACGGAACAAAAGTTATCATCAGAGGATAATGGTCGACACCAAGATGGGTGCGGGATGAAGCATTTTCACGGTAGCGCTGACAATGCCACTGATTATAAGAATGGTGGGACGAATGCGGATCACTGTACTTAGCAAAACCCGGATATCGTCCATCTTTGCTGTAAAATGCCCTTCTGGAAGAATAGCTAAGAATCTCATAAGCTTCTGACACTTCACGAAAACGGCAGGCAGCGGCGTCTTGCTGTTGTTTAGTGGATTGGACATGGCGGTCGGGATGGCATTGCAGGGCTAATGTCCCGAATGCTTTCTTTAGATCCTCCTTCATCACTTCTCTGCGCACCCTGAGGACTTTACACGGATCCATTGCCGCCACAATCACCAGAGAGCATGGTAGGGAAGGGCCTCTACAGCCAAAATATGCACGCTCAGCATCGTACAGTGGCTACCGCACTGGAAAGGCAAATCCTTCACACCGGAAGCATCCGGCTATCACCGGACTCCAGCACCACAACCACCGGACTGAAGATACGGGCAGCCACCGGGCTAAAAGATGGCGATCACGGGCGAAGCGCAGTCAGCACCCGATTACAATCATCACACAATTACGGATTCACCAGAGTAATCATAGCTAACACCGAACGAAGGGCGGGAATCACTAGGCGAGAGCACCGAACTCGGTGCACCGGGCTATAGCATCGGATGAGAGGATCACCATATTAGCATCGGAGATCTTGTAAGATGAGGAGGAGCAACAGGACCCAAGCAGTGGAGGCGCACGCTATCACCGTACTGGTGACCCAGATGCCATCGGAATGGAAGTCGCACCCCACTCGTCAGGGGGCAGTCGGCACGGTCACAATGGAGAAGTCTGCCTCAGTCATTTCCGCTGTTATGGCATCAACACAACTTCGGCGACGGCTATCCTACAAGATTGGCATTGATATCGATCAATGTCCTTGAGGATGTGCCAAATGAAGCTACGGGAAACTTGTGGAGTGATGTTGTAGGTCGAGCCTGTTCATGGATTTTGTGGCCATATACCATCTTTCTTGGTTTGTCAAAGTTGCAGTTGACATTCTCATTCAATGGCTTGATGATTGATGATTTTCCAACACATAAATCATAATTTTTATCATTGCCAGATCGGTGCAGCTCATGTTCACCATGCGCAAAATGGCAGTGATCACCATATTGGCAACCTTTCAGAGAGCCAAATTGATTGTAGAGCCGGCTTTTATGCTCCCCTGTTATGGTGCCCATTTTAGCAACCGGATTTTTTGTAGTCGCACTTACCAACTGCTTCTCGACTCCACTTTTTGTTCCTTTTGACGTTGAGAATGAGGTAGTGCCTTCAGGAAAATAATGAGCAAAGAGGCATCGATCTCCGTAAGGGCATCCAGAAGTGCTGAAAAATCTTGTACAGGTGATTTTGCTCTTGTTTTGTACAAGGGAATGCTGATCTTCTGTAGAATGAAGGAATAAGCACGAGCTTCTGAAGGGGCAACCATAGAGAGAAAAGAATAGTCTGCATTTAACTTTTTGTTGTTGTTTGGAAGGAGTAACAAGTTGAGAGGGTGGCGAGATGGAAGGAAACTCGGCAGTGATATCCGACTTCACAAGATGTTGAACGGTAACAGCGGGTTGCTGCTCTCCTATTCCGTCTGTGGAGACGCTGTGGCATTGATCCTGTGTTGCTTGTGCAGAATGATTAAGTTTAGGCCGTTTGGAACTGCGAAGCAAAGTGGGAGACACCATTGGTAGCCTCTGATCTGATCCATCCACGTCAAGATTCCCGTCTGCCGCCTCTGATGCAATGTATGAATCACGGATGTATCAACAGGAATACTCCCAGAAAAACAGCGGCCGACAAAAAACTCAATGAAACCAGTGGAACATAGAGATGCTCCAGCCGGTAGAGCCAAAGGGGGGTAAGTCCAGACGGCGCCAGTGTTTACAAGGAATGCAATGGAAAGTCATATACCCCGTGCGAATGGGTGTGACAAGTTGTATAAATATATCACATGGATTAATAAAAAGAGAGCATGCATGTTTCTTGGAGCAAGTCTGTGTGTTGGATATGGCTTCTTCTCCCTCTACTTTCTTGTTATTATATTTTGGTCTGCGTGCGTTAATGGCGAAAAGTGTGGATCTTTAATGTTATGAGAGAAACATTCTTGTTCTGGTTTATTTCTTGAAGTTAATGAGCATGGTGACGTGATCGAAGAAAGCTATGACGTTCTCTTTCTCTCTCTTCTTCCCTGTTGTAGGAATGTGTATGCATTCCTTGTAACACTAGCGCCGTCTATGGGAAAGTGGCACAGAACTGTGAATAATCAGTAAGGTGGAGTAGTACACAAGTGGTGCAGATGTGATATATGCCGGTTACTCGGTCCGGGGAGTCGTATCCAAAGTACAGGAGAGGCCAGCATCCCTGGACAGTACCAAATTTGTTAGGGACGCCCCCAGTCGGCAGAAGCATAGACTGGTTAAGTCCAGTTGTCGAAGGAACAGAGTCTGTTAGTAGCAATTCGGGTAAAATTCCGGTGACACAGGAGGAAATTCCAGCAAATTCTGGTGTAATTTCGGTGTAGTCTGCAGAAGGTACAGTAACTTCGGAGTGTACAGGGACACATTGCGTAGTTGACCTGACACTGTCTGGTCAAGATTCGAACTCCTACGAGAATAAAGTGGTGTTACCCAGAGAGATCATTGCCGGTGAAAGAATACCCTGTTTTGGGGAAAGTTCGACAAATTCCGGTGATAGTTCGGTCCCAGTTGCAGGGAACTTACAGTTTTCCGGTGACAGTGTGATACTTCCTGGTGAATCTTCATTTCGGACACCACTGTTCGGGGCAAATTTGCCTACCTGGGATATCCAAGCTGAGGATAGGCTCTTTGATTTGGAGATCCGTAAGAGATTGAACGCTATTTTCAAGCCGAAAGGTGAGCAGTCTGACCATACAGATTCCGAAGGACTGGAAACACCTCCTCAAAACTCAGGAGACAACAACGGTACCACTACTAGCACCATGAGTGGACAACAACAACAGCAACAGCAACAACAACACCAGCAGCAGCAGCAACAACAATAGCCACTTCGACGTGTTCCAACAGGGGTGGCGTACACAAAGTTCGGTGGATTTCCAAGTGACGACCCTGATGCACACGTGCGTACCTTTGAGATAAGCTATGCCGTACTAAACCATCCACCCGATCCGGCATACAAGGCCATCGTATTCCAGTCTACATTAGTCAATGAAGTAGCGAGATGGTTAACAGAGTATGATTTCAATCATTTCATTACCTATGAGGCAGTAAGGGATGCGTTTTTACAGAGGTTCCAGCTGAAGAAAAATCCTGCCGAAATCTTCGATTACTTGCAGAACAACAGGAAGAAGCCGCACCAGACTGTTCAGGAATATGCCACATTATTTAGAACTCATTTAAGACAATTGCCTCTGGCACATGCTAATTTACTAGATGATGTTATAACCGAGTGGTTTATTAATGGTTTAACCCCACAGCTAAGGCAAATCATGATCATCCGCTGTGTGGGAGCTATGACACTGGATGCTGTTATTGCGATGGCCCTGCAACTAGAGCATAAGGTTGGGGGATTCATCGAAGACTTGGAATGGTTGAAGGCCAGTAAGCATGGTGTAGATGATCAGGCTAAACAGATGTATTGCACCAAATGTAAAAATCCAGGGCATACCAGTGCTACCTGTGCCCTTAATCAGATGTATTGCGCCATCTGCAGTACCACCGGACACTCAACCAAAAATTGTGCGTATAATGCCAAAGTGCAGGGACGGGTAGCTATAAACGCCATTATACAAGAACCAGGTCAAACTGCAACCCACTATGTACCACTGCAGATGCGAAACAATCAACAACAAGGATACCGAAATTACCGGGGACAACGGAATACCAACTTCAATGCAGATCGATGGCAGGCCAGTACATCAGCAGAGAATACTTCTCTGCCACCACCTCGATGTCACTTTTGCGGTGAACTTGGCCACATCCGGAGATTTTGCAAGGATGCAGCCGAATACGACCAACGAAAGAAAAAGCATCAAAACCCGATGACTAACATGGTCTATTTCTCCCCAGTGGAATCGCAAGCAGCAGTGGTCCAGACAAGATCCGGTAAGCAGTTGCAACCCGCAGCTGAGGTGTTTGAACCTAGCATCCATGAACAGCATCGAATGTATACCAAAGCCAGCCAATGAACCGCCACAGAGCCTACTGTGTTCCCTGATCCAATTCCGGTGACATAGGTTCCCCTGCCACAAGACTCTACTCCAGTAACAGGAGAATAATCATCAGAACCAGTGAAGAGTGCAATTCCAACAGACCAGGTATGGGATATTCTCTCGAAGGCTTCAATTACACTCCCTTTAGGGCAACTACTCGCCTTGGTGCCCGGAGTTAGCCAGCAGTTTCAACAACAAGTTAGTCCGGGATCTCCCAGTACTCCGGCGACCGCAACAATACAACCGGAAACTAACTCTACGGTGGATCATTCTGTCCCTTTAATCACTGTCTGGCATAAAAACCACAAGATTACGCAAGTGTTAATCGATGGCGGTTCCGGTGTGAACATAGAAACTGCAGCTCTCTGCAAGAAGTTAGGGTGGACCCAAATTGAGCCCGTTCAATTCTTTGTCAGAATGGCAGATCAATCCCGAGTCCATCCGGTGGGACTCATAAGGAATATCCCCATTACTTTGCAGGGCACCATGTTTAAAATGACTTTTGTAGTCTTAGAACTACCAGAATCTAGCCTCGATTACTATCTCCTTTTCGGTCGACCGTGGTTGAAACCGGCTAAAGTTATACAGGATTGGTCAGCGTAGGAACTGACTTTCAAAGACAACCACCGTAAATATGTTGTCAAACTGGATGCTATTCAGCCCTGTGAACTTCACGCCAGACCCTATGTAGCAGAGCAAGTCCACATGTTGGATGGCTTATCTGATGATGAAGAAGAGGCGTTTCTGCAGAACAATAAAGATTTGATTTCGTTAGGTACTATAGATCTTCAAGCTGTAGCCGATAACTAGAGTCCGGCAGTCTGTACGATTGTTCCCATGACCGGAGATACAGAGGTAGATGATAATGATGCTATGGATGGAGCTACTCTACATCAACTTTTACAATCAACTGACGACTTGGGGAAACCTCGTCAATTTTATGTCCCAGAAGACCAGTTAGTGACCTATAATTTGGGTGATGAAGCTAATCCACGACCTGTTAAGATTAAGGCAGGATTATCGGAGGCCTTTCAAGAAGATTTAATCCGACTCCTGCATGAGTTTTCTGATGTTTTTGCCTGGGATTACCGCGATATGAAGGGTCTTGATCTGCGGATCTATCAACATTGAGTCGTGCTTAAGCCGGAAGTGAAGCCAATTAAACAATCGAGTTACCGTATGAATCCCAACTATGCAGCACAGGTCAAAGCAGAGCTCGATTAGTTATTGAAGGTGGGATTCATCGTAACAATAGAACACGTTGAATGGATATCATCGATTGTTATTGTTCCTAAGAAAAATAAGCAGCTCCGAATCTGTGTGGATTACCAGAAACTGAATGTAGCCATGGTACCTGATCCGTTTCCTCTTCCCTTTCTTGACACAATGCTTGATAGAGTGGTCGGGCATGAGATGTACTCCTTTTTGGACAGCTACAGTGGTTATAACCAGGTCAGAATGGCTGAACAAGACATACCGAAAACGGCTTTCATTACCAACTGGGGTGTTTTTGCTTGTACGGTCATGTGGTTTGGGTTACGAAATGCTCCCAGCACATTTCAACATTGTATGCAGGAAGTTTTCTCACCCTACCTAACCACTTTTATGCAAGTCTATTTAGATGACTTCTCCTTATTCGACAAGATTGTGGCGCAACTGTATCATTTACGGTGTTGTTTTGAGAAATGCCGTGAATACCAACTCTGGCTGAACCCGACAAAATCTGTTTTTGCGGTGTCTTGTGGTAAACTCCTTGGACATATCATTTCGGCACAAGGTATCCAAGTTGATCCAGACAAAGTCACAGCTGTGTTGGAAGCACCAGTTCCTACAACGCCGAAAGAGGTTATGCGCTTCTTGGGTCAAATCCGGTGGCATGGCAGGCATCTATGGTGGCTAGCCCATTTAGCAACACCACTAAATCAGCTAATGACTAGTACTCCTCGACAGTTCGAATGGACTCTAGAATGCCAAACTGCATTCGATTGTCTAAAAGGATTATTGATGCAGGCTCCCATTTTGGACCTCGTGATTGGGAACGCCCATTCCATGTCTTTGTAGATGCATCCGATATAGCCATTGGCAGTGTTTTAATGCAGCAAACGGACAAATGGTTTCGGCCAGTTTACTATGCAAGTTGCCAACTCGCTCCGACGGAAAGGAATTATTGTGTCACTGAACAAGAATGCCTCGGATTGGTATATTCTGTAAAGAAATTCAGGCATTATTTGCTAGGCCAAAAATTCACTTTTCATGTGGATCATGCTGCACTTGTATATCTGGTCCGACAGCAACATTTAGGTGGTCGCTTGGCTCGTTGGGTCTTATTGTTACAAGAGTTCGACTACGAAGTGATTCATCGACCAGGTACAGCCCATGCCTTAGCAGATTTTCTCTCTCGGTTGGATTCCGGTGAAGCTCCGGTGGGCGTTGACGATACCACACTAGCAATTTACGCTGCTGAACCAGCTCGTGACGAATCTCTCGAACATCCTGAGCAGCCTACCTATTATGATACGTTGTTAACTTTCCTCACTGATGGATGTCTTCCTCTTCATACACCCCCTGCTATGCGACGGAAGATTGCAGTTTATAGTCGTCGATTTCGGTTGCTGGTAGGACAGTTGCACTATATGGACCACACTGGTGTATTACTTCGCTGCATTCCGCCACATGAAGCAAACTCAGTCATCACTATGGCACATTCGATACCCTCTGGTGGACATTTTGCAGCAGATCTCACTCATCGGAAGACTTTGCAAAGTGGGCTTTGGTGGCCAACCATGTATAAAGACGTACTTCAGTTTGTACAGCACTGCGATACTTGTCAACGGGCTGGACAACCATTACAGAGACACTTTTTTCCTCTGGCCTGTATTACCTTTGGAACCTTCTCAGAAGTGGGGCCTTGATTTTATTGGACCTATCACACCACCAGCAACCCTTAGCAACAATCGTTACATCTTGACCTATACAGATTACGCTACCAGGTGGGCCGAAGCTTGGGCCTTACGGTCCGCTACAGTTGTTTCGGTGACAAAATGCCTGATGAGGGATGTTTTTCCACGTTATGGATTACCTCTGGAACTTGTGATAGATCAAGGAACACACTTTGCTAACAATTTAATGCAAGTATTAACGCATAATTTTCAAATCTTGCATAAATTTAGTTCACCGTACTATCCTCGTGCTAATGGTTTAGCTGAAAGTACCAACAAGACGCCGTTAAGTATGCTTCGCAAATTGATCGTGGAATCACCAGAAAGATGGGATCAATTACTACCTGACGTCTTATGGGCATATCGGACTACATACAAAGTTGCAACCGGATTGACTCCTTTCAAGCTTGCCTATGGGTTGGAAGCAATCGCACCTATGGAGATTATCGTGCCAAGCTTACGCGTGGCCATAACTCAGAAGCTGTTACCCGAAGGCTCTTTGTCATTTCCGTTGGAAGTACTCAGAAACTTGGATGAACATCGTTGGGGCTTTCTAACTCTTCAAGAAGTTCAGTTGCGGCAGGCCCGGACTCATGATCGTTTCCTCAAAACTCCTGTGTTTACGGTGGGCCAACTTGTGCTATTTTACAATGCTAAATCAAATCGTGTTGCTGGGAAATTTAAATTACGGTGGTTTGGTCCTTACCGAATTAGTGAACAAGTGGGACCAACTACTTTTCGGTTGACTACCTTGACCGGAGTTCCTCTTCCTAAAGTGATCAATGATTCAAAGTTGCGGTCGTATCACCAAGCGCCTGATCCTCGCTGACGTGTCCTTCGTTTTTTCGCGTGTTATTTACTTTCTTTTTTTTTTTTGTGTGTTAATTGAATAAGACCGTAAAGCTCCTCGTTTTGATATATAATCATAATTAATCGCCGCCTTGTGTTATTGATTCTGTTCATGCATGCACGTCGTAATTATGAAGGTTATCATCTCAACATCGCGCGATGATTAAGTATTTCCGATCGCTTCCTGTTGTCGAGTGTCTACTTAATCCTCTTCTTTTCCCTGTTAATCGCTATTGTGTCTGTGTGTTCTGTACGTTGTGTTTCATGTGTTTGCCGTGTCTTCGTGTTCTTGTGATTTCGAGTGCAAATCATGGAAGCTTTAGCTAATTTTGCTACCTTCCGTGACGGACTCCCTCATGACGTGAGTGAGTTCTTGCGTATCCGCGGCTTGTTGAACTTCACTGAATTGCCTTGGCATTCAGTGGAGTGTCACCCTTATTATGCACAGATTATTGCAGCCATTGTCGCCACTCCTGCTACCGGGCAGAGTTGGCCGATTACATGTTTACCATCTCGTGTCGTAATCACATTAGCAACATTCGTTGCAGCATTCCGTTTGCCCATAGAAGGCGTGGAGAATGGTCCTCTCCTTCCTATTGCCACCATGGTTGAATTATTCCCACGGTCCTCATCGAATGAATACGCCATTTTGTGTCGCCCTGACCCTGAACGTACCGCCTTATAATTTCTTGTTGCTATCCTTAATTTACGGAAACCCACTTACGACATTTCTTGCCCATTTTATTCGATGATTGACATGGCTTCCCATGAGCATGTTAATTTTGCTTCGTTCTATTTCTGACGCATTCACCGTGAATGCGTTATTAAACATGTTAACAAGGGAGAGCTTCCGCGTTCGCGTTTACCACATATCATTACCTTTCTGTTCCCAGCCATTCAAGCCGCGCAACCTCCGCCAAGAGCTCCAATTTTGTATCATGAAGAATCTGCTTAAGTGCTCAAGGACGAAGAAGATGAGGATGAAGATCTTTTCCAGCTTCTCCATCAAAAACGCACCCGCATAAGCCCGTCGGAGAGCCAGGTGCAAGGTTTCGCCGTTGGAAATGAAGAAGAAAGAAATGAAGAAGAAATTTTCCACGACACTGCCACCTCAATTCACCTTGATTCGTCTACCCAGTCTTCTCCCATCAGGCAACAGGAACATAGTGCATCCACTGCTGATTCCAAAGAAAACTTTCTCGTGCGGATTCTCAGCACTCGATTCCAGAAGATGTGCAAGCCATTGTTGCAGAGATAATAAATGAAGTCATTACCTTGGTCAATGCTGTAATTGACCGGACTGAAGTGACTACGCAGCAACCTAATGGAATAGTGTTGGTGCCCAACAGTCTTCTACTTACTTCTCCACCAATGCCTCCGGTTGAGCCCATTGTCCCCATTCAACCTATTGCCCCTGAAGCACCGGATTCCTCATCCTCTTCACCTAACTATTCTCCACCATCTTCCCATCACCTCTTGTCAGCTTCTTCATCCCAACCACTTCCTCCTCCTCTTCTTCCTCTGATTCCCATGTTTACGGAATTAGAGTCCATGGGTCGAATGCTCATCCAATTCTCACAGCAGCTACCGACATAACTCAGAATGGTCACTGATAACATTCGTCACGAATTGCAGCATAAAGTTGATCTCCTGGAAGCAGATATTTCTCCATTGCAAGAAGAAGTGGATGCAGTTAAGGCAGAAAATCATGGTTTACACTTACATATTCAACAGCTTCAAGATCAAATCGCACAGAAAGATGTTTTGCTGTTTCAAAAGGATACCGAAATCAGCACACTGAAGCAAGAAATCATTGATAAAACAGATGCAATGACTGCCATAGGAAATGAATTGCAGAGCACGCGGGAAGCATACAGTGTATTAGAAGAAGCTTCGCAATCTTTGGCTAGCAATGTACTTAAAGCTGAAGCAGAGCTACATAAGACTATCGAAACCTTGTTCAAACGTGATCAAGAGTTACAGGAAGAGTTGGGACGATATCTCAAATTGAAGAAAGAATTTGAAGGAATGAAGAAAGAAATAGACGCCTACTACAAAACCATGTAGTTCCAGTCTGAAGAACTAGAGAGACGAGAAAAACAATTGGTGTTCAAGCTGAGAGGCTCTCAAGGGTAGATGATCAGATCAATGAGATGAGATTGCGTCGAGATGCAGCACTCGCAAATGATTTCTACCTGCAAGAGGCCTTTTTGCAGACACAAGCTGAAATTTTGATGAGTCAAGTAATTGCGGCAAGTTCAGTTAGAACTGATGCTCAGCGTAGAACCGGAGATCCTAAAAAAGATGTTGGACTCGCTGAAACAGAAGATTTCCAAAACTTTTAAGTTAGCCAGAACCATGTATATACAGGGTATAGTAGATGAGCCCTAACTTTTGTATCACTACGGGTTCAAGTCCACCATGTGTGCCACTATAAGCCGCCGGATTGGCATTTTGTATTTTCATTGTTTCTGTATTTTCCTATCCTGCACGAACTGAAAGGTTTCATATTCCGCACGAACCGAAAGGTCGTGTGAAGAGATGTATCGGCTTATCAACTAATAAAAAGGCATTGCGGTGATGCTCCGGTAACGACAAGCGAGATCGCCAGACTGTCTGTCTGGGCGATTGCTGTCTGTGGAGAAGCCGTAGTGTAGTGTTCGTGAAGTCTGAGTATTGTTGTCTTTACCTTTGTTTAATTTCATTACTTTGTGATTAACACATAAGGTTATGTTGTCGATATTCGTCTGTGCGACGGTAATGAATATTCCGGTGTTACGTACTGTTAAATTCTAACTAGAGTTTGACAGTAATTTGTATTAATCAGAGTCTTGCACAGTAATGTACTGTCTATCGAGTAAGTTAATTGGGAAAATCAAGTTATAGGGCCTCTGATTTATCAGACCCCTACCACTCCCAAGAACCCGAAAGAACTTAAAATGCCTGTAATGTAAAAGTGCATTTTAACAACATGATGACATCATAGATATGATCTTTTGATGAGACTCATGAGTTGATTTCAATTGATTTCAGTTGATTTCAATTGAGTTGAGTTGAGTTGACTTGAAGTACAGTCAGAGATGAACCAGCAGTGTTCATAATACACTAAGTTGTGAGTTGTCAGTCATAGGTTCCAGGATTCAGTTCTTGATTTTGTTTAGTGTATTTACATGACACAGCAAAAGTACGTTGAGAAACCTTTTTGGAAGGTAAATGCAAATATATGGATCCTAGTGTATGTTGTCAAGTTTTTGAAAACAGGAGATAGCAGGTTCGGAGACAATTCATGCTATATTTGTTGTCAAGCATTGATTGCTTGATGTACACACTATTGGATATCTAGTTTGCATATTTTCTCAAGTATTATGGTTCATATTCAGCAAACCAAGTTTTTGAAGGAAAGTCAAATTCAGTTTTGAAGAAGACTTTTTGAAGAAAAGGTTTGAAGGTCAGTTCAGGAGTACAAGCTTGAAGCTTGTGATAGTTTACAACTTGTGACAGTTTGCAGATTCAGTTCAGTTTGTACCAATATGACATTGCAGGGGGGATTGTTGGAAACAATGTCCATTGGTCACGCAAAGATCATAGGATGTGTAGTATCTTTTATTACTACCTCTACAAGTAAACCGGGTTGGCGCCATGGCTACGATATTGGCCTCCCATCCAAGCGACCATGGTTCAAATCCCATGCTCAGCAGCGGGCACAGCGCGAAATTTTTTGGAGCTTTTACTTTATTGAAAATCATCAAATCGACGGACGGCAGCGGACAGCTTTCACGATTAGCGATGATTTATTATGCTTTTGGAGGGGTGCTTTTCAAGTATACTTTCTACTATAAAAGAAGCCATTGGGCTCATTATCTTGCATCCTTCACCTAGTGTTCAACACAAGCCTTGGTGCTTGGACCTCAATAGAGGTAGTGTTTTTCTAGCACATGGGGCAGCCATGGTGCTAACTTGAAGCATGTTGAGGAGCGGCTATGGAGTTCTTCTTAGAGAAGAAGAGTGTGCTCACACTCTTGCTCATGGAGAGGAGATTATCTCTTGTTCATGGAAAGAGGACTTGATCATTAGCAGCTTGATGGTGAGGATCGGCCATCTACATGGTGTATTTGAAGATTGTCTTCTACATGAAGATTTCGGGTTACTTCAAAGACATTGGATGGTGGTTAACATAAGATTTGCATCTTATGTTAAGTATTCAGGTACATATTCTCTTTATGCACATAGGTACTACTTGAAGTTTATGGAGGCAGTAGCATCCATATCAGGAGGAGTCCTATTCGGCATAGGTACAAGAGAATCAGTACGTATATGCTTTATGCATATTTGGATGAGGTGTTTGAGAAGGTGTGTTCACATGAGTTTGAGGATTTCTAGCAGCAAACTTGTTAGCATTCTTTGCTATTTTTTAAGTATGTGATCTTTTCACACACGTATCTGACTTAGGGTCTTCCATAGCCTAAGGTTAGATGAGGGTTTGTTGATTATCAGTTTCACACTGATCCTTCCTCTTTTAGTCACTCATATTCACTCCTCTATAACCTATTAGGTCACACATCTCATGTATATTCAGATTTCTGCCCATACATCTGAATATGTTTGTTACATTTGTACATTCACTCTTCCATCTATTTCTCATCACATAGAGTGGTTGAGAGTTTTGCTCCCATGCTGTACATTGAACATTGTGTGAGTAAGCCTTGGCTTACGTAACACTTTACACATGTTTTCTAGTCTCTCTCTATCTTTGTCTCATCATTTGTATGATTAAGTGTGGTATGTTCATGTTTTCTCAATATTGAAGATTGCTAGATTCTGTGTTGTATATGCTGGACCTATGGAACCATGGACCTGTGATATGAGCTATGGGCCTACCTCTTTTCCAACATTACATGGAGCACCAACAAGAAACCCACTATAGCTTTTTTGAGTAGAGAGGCTAAGTATAGGGGTGCTGCAATGGGAGAATGTGAAGCATCATGGTTAGAGATGCTACTTGAATATTTAGGTGAGGAAGTAAAAAAGTTGATCATCATCTATTCTCATAATCTTAGCAACATTCAGTTAGCATGACATCCTATTTTTCATGGTAGAACAAAGTATATAGAGGTATATTATCACTTCATCAGAGAGAAGGTATTAGCAGGTGATACTGATCTTGTTTATGTGAGGAAAGATGAATAGGTTGTTGAATGTTTACTAAAGCACTTGGAGCAGAGAAGCTAAAGAAGTTTTAGAAGATGCTTGGATTAGATGACATGATGTTGAGCTTGAGGGGGAGTGGTGAGATATCAAGCTTAACATCTGATGATCGAGGATGACATGTATCTCGTTTTTCATTTCTCTAACAAGTGGTCACGCTGGTATATGTCAAGGATACTTCATTATGATTTACTAGATTTACATACCAAGAGTGATGGAACATTTGTTTCTTACAGCTCACTCGTTCGCGAAGATGAGGATTTTACTTATGTATTGTTCTTTATATATTGCACGAGATGTACTATTGTATTAGGTCATTCTTGTACATTACTTTTATGTAATAAAAGAAGAAGAAGAAGAAGAAGATCATTCTTCCCTGCCTCAATTTTCGTGTGTGATTCTCTTTAATTGTGAGATTGTGTGTGTGTGTGAGCCCTCTTCCTTATCTCCTTCCTCTTGACACTTATTATTCATTCACTACTTTTCACTTTGATCAGTTTATCAAAGTAAAAAGCCAAATGGTGTTTTCAATCATTTGGGTAGGGATCCCACCACAGAGATGAGACATGTTCTTCTAGTTTTAGAACTAGTGAGGCTTGGGGGTTGTCTATAGTATTTATAAAGCTCTATTTTTTAGGTCAAATTTTCTTTCCATGGGGGGGAGGGGATTTAATAAATTAATTCTATGATCTAAGTGAGCGACTCGTTCAGATAGATCTGAAATCAGACACCATTTAGTCATGTGTATGTACGACCAAAGATCTCAAGACTAGGCTTATGTAGGAGATCATGTGCTCTTGTAAACAAATGATGCACTTAGCTTAGTGGTTAAGTCTCAAGGGTGTGCAAGAGGAGGTCTTGGGTTTAATCCTCATGGGGTACATGAGGAGAGTATTTTGTCCAAAGAGCTCTAGAGCCTTCTAGAAGCATCCACTTAACTTAACTCCAATTAACTTGTACACTTGGAACAAATGTAGTTACATGGAAAACACATGGATGTTTAGAATCCACTTACCCAAGAATGTATTCCCTTGGAAAGGATATAGAGGCATACGATTGAGAGGAGAGTAATCTCGCTAGTACATGGTGATCGTACTTCTCATTCTCTTGCAATCTGTCTCTTGATTCCTCTATCTTGTAGGTAGGAATCAAATTTATGGGAGAAATATTCTCCTCCTCCATCACACCTTAGTATTTTAAAGGTTTTACTTGTTTAATTCTCTATAAGAGCTAGATACTTCCTAAAACATGAGAACACTTCATCCTCATGCTTCATAAAGTAAAGAATAGTTCATTTGCTACAATAATCTATCAATGACACATAATACATTCATCCTAAGATGGATGGCTCTTTTCTTAGTCCCCAAACATTTGTGGAAAAGCTTGAAAAAGTCTCCATGTATGTACCCTTTCTTTGAAAATGTTTGTTTCCGATATTTCCCAAATTGGCATGCATTTCGCTTGTATATCATGTGTTGCTTTGAGGTATTAGGTATTCCAAGCACACTTTGATCTTGACTAATTTGTTTGGGGGCACTTTCTCCAATGTGAACCAACCTTTTATTCTAAACCTCTAGCTCTTATAGGGTTTGGGTATCATAATGAACAAAGCAATGTTCTTAGTGTCTTGGAGTTCAATGGTGAATAATCTACTTGTTTTTTCTCCCTTTTCTATCCTCTTGAAGCCCTGATATGGATTCTCCACCTAGGTTCCATGATTGATAAATCTCACATGCAAACCTTTCTCTATAATATGACCTACACTTATCAGGTTTTAACAAATGCTTGGTACATAGAGAACCCTGATCAAGAGATTCATATTATGGTTGGAAGTTTTACATTTCCTATCTTCTCCATAGGGTGTCTTGTGTCATCACCTCTCTTGAATTCATGCTTATTATTTGGACCTTCCAAGTCTAAAAGCAAGGCTACATTTTGTGCTACAAGTTTTTAAATCCAAAAGCAATGTAGAACACATGTTCATCAGTGTTACATTCCTTCATATCTGCATCCATAATTAGAAGTGAATCCTCTTGAGCTTGATCATCTATGTATTTTTTGTATTATATCGTTTATTTGTATCCTCCTAGGTAGCTGTTGATGTAGGTGTTGTTGTTGTATCCATATGAATTTTCATATCTGCCTCTAGGAGCTCCATATCCACATATGTTGTATCCTCTTCCTCTTTAATTCCTTGGTTCTTGAAATTGTGTCACTTGTCATCATCCTTATTTCCATTGATGACTTGCCTCACAATTGCTCTTCATTAATGATTTCTCAAATGATCCCTATTTGTTTTGCAATGTCCTTCATTTTGGTGACAAAATCAGTTACATTCTCTCATGTCAGGGATACTTCATTCAACTTTACTAGATTTATCTACCGAGAGGAACATTTGTTTTCTTTCTAGCTCACTCATTTGTGAATGTTAGGATTTTCCTTATGTACTATTCTTTACATATTGCACTTGTTGTATTGTTGTTTTAGGTCATTCTTGTACATTCCTTTTATGTAATAGAAGAAGAAGAAGAAGAAGAAGATCATTCTTCCTTGCCTCAATCTATGTGTGTACTCCTCTTTGAGTGTGCGAGTGTGTGGGAGAGATCTCTTCCTTATCTCCTTCCTCATGAAAATAGGTGCAATAGGAACTATAACATAGAAAAGAACTTGAAGATCATCATCTTCAAGACCATCTACATCAACTTCATTAACTGCATTTATAGGTGTAGTAGGACATTTTTCAACACCGTGAAAAATATTGCACAATCCTTTTTCTACCAATACATAATGCATCATATATGACCACAATGGTTAATTAGTACCATCCAACCTATCCTCAAAAACCAACATAGGTAATACATCATTGCTTTTAACCATGGCCAATGACTAAATACCTTGATGCAAAAAAATGATTGTATCCCAAATTTTTTGTAGAACCACCATGTCGAGCTCTACTAAACATGTAGTAGACTTCAAGGCTTTGTACTAGCCAACCAAAACTAGTATATATATTTGGCACAAAAGGACAAAATTTTCTACATAAGAGCCGCAATAGTGCTTTTGGAGGCCAAAGCAAGCTCAAGTCAAAATTTGGATGTGACACAATGATGTCGTTTTGAACTGCTAATTACCTTATGCACACATCAGTTTTTGTGCGATTCTGAGACTATGACCGGAGAGGTTTTGACGACAATCTAGATGAAGGGGTGACCACCTCTAATGCCAATTGTTGGAATTTTAGGTCTATAGAAGCACATGAATAGCACATGTAAGAAGAAGAAGAAGCTTGGAGCATAACACAACATTGAATGAGATACCAAGTGAATTTACAAACAAAATTTATGGTTATAGGTGTAGATACAAGCCGTGGGAAGAAAACCCCCTAAAGAAGGAAAAAAGTGCCTTGGTGGTCCTAAGTGTGTTAAGATATATCACTACTAATATATATCAATAGATTGAGCTCAATGCACACATCCTACAAACAAGGGGGAGCACCCAAAGATAAATAGTAAATACCAAATCAATGGAATGTTGAAATAAGAAGGTTTGATAGGGTAAGGTATCTAGTTGACGGGCTTACCTATGATTCATTCATGGCTAGAAAAATGCATATATGAGTAAAGTTGTTGAAGAACCCACATGATTTGAAGAAGCAAATACATGTAGAGAATGGCAAGAGGCTATGCATGAGCAGATCAAAGCTTTGGAGGATAATCACAATTGGGCATAAGTGACAAGGAAAAGATACATAAAGGCCATAACAAACAAGTCAATATATAAGGTAAAGAGGCACTCAGATGATACCATTGGTAGGTATAAATCAGGGCTTGTAGCTAAAGGCCTTGCTAAAACATATGGAATAGAATATGAAGAGTCTTTTAGCTCTGTGGCTAAGATGACTACTGTCAGAACAATCATTGCAATTGTTACCGTTAGTGTCCATGTGAAAGGCCAAATGGCCACCTAACACTTTTGTATATGTTCTTTAATAGAACATATAGTGGCTTGGTCAGCCACATACTATAAGTTTGATCACATTTGTGTGACCTAAGAAATCTATGTTCATGGTTTGTGTATTGTGTGGTTTCTATGTATTTTGAAACCTCATAGCAGAGTACTGTGTGTGGATTTTGAAGCTCAATTTTCTACTAAGAGGTGATCATCATGGAGCTCTTGAGAAGGAGAGTCCATTATGGTGCATCGCTATGAAAATACTTCACTCATATTAGAGCATTTGGATGCTAAAGCTTTGTTCCTTTTGTGCAAGTGAAGCAAGCACCTACCCACCCACCCAAGGCTTTCTCCAAGGCTTCAATTCTCTACTAAGAGGATATCGTTTTGGAGATTTTGAGAAGGAGAGTACACTTTGGTGCATTGCCATCAAAATACTTCACTAATATTAGAGCATTCAGATGCAAAAACTTTGTTCCTTTTGTGCAAGCGAAGCGAGTACCCATCCACCCATGCAAGGCTTTCTCCAAGGCTTACGACTAAGCGAGAAACCAAGGCATAGACCTTGGCATACTTGTCATCTGAGTCACTGAAGTCACCGTTGGTGCCATTGGCTATGCACGATGGAGGACCACAATGATCAAGAAAGATGGAGGTTTTGGACACTTCGCGAGAGGTCACCCATCCCACTTTGTTCCCCTCGGATCCAGCTTAATTGACAAGCTCTCTTGCCACTAAGCTACACTCTTGTGGTGTCTTAAGAAGGGGAAAGACCAAGGTTAACATTACCTCGAACATGTTTTGGTCCCTCAAAGCTTCATTCTTTGCTTTCAAAGCCTGTTTTGAAGCATTCTTGGGGTGATTTGTAGAGTGTAGTACTTTTGCGTATAATTCTCTTTACTTAAGTTCAAGAACATCACAAAGAGTGCTCTTTTGTACTTCTTCGACTGTCACAACAAATATTCATCTTTGGGGCTATGTTTTCAGCCATGCTAGTAAATCTACAGGTTTCTTGCAATGTGTGCAGTTATGGTGGGAGCAACCACTACAAACTTATGCAGGTTTTAGAGCCTAAAGAAGAGAGTTGAAAAACACTTGTAGGTGTTGT
Source organism: Ceratopteris richardii (assembly GCA_020310875.1). Classification (NCBI taxonomy): domain Eukaryota; kingdom Viridiplantae; phylum Streptophyta; class Polypodiopsida; order Polypodiales; family Pteridaceae; genus Ceratopteris; species Ceratopteris richardii. The sequence continues at coordinate 46,966,808 of CM035426.1, read as the reverse complement.
TGGCTACTGTTTGGGCTGTGAATTCAGCCTTTCAATGCCATTTTACTGCATATAATGAGCACATACACACGATGGCGAATCATGAATAATTAATCAAAACGGGAAGTTTACAATCAGATGGTCAATTGAAATGCATGTAATGTAAACAGTGGTCAAGATACAAAACAAACATAAGCCGGATGAATAGAAATATGAAATACTTATTGAACCTCACCATAAGATATGTATGATAGTTGTTCATAGGTGCTCGATAAGCCTAGTTGTCTTCTTTTGGGCAACTAATTATATGCAGTGGAGTCAATAACATGTCAATAGTTGCAGTTTTATGAGATTTTGACATGCATCATACGTCCATTTTGTAGAGAATACTTTGGTAAATGTTTTCTAGGTATTTTGGTTTTTTCAACTATACAGTGGTCGATTTACTCTTTGATACACTTATTGGTGTGAGCACATTTATTCTCACATAATCCTTTGGTTGATCATTACAATTCATTAATTCATTTTTCTAGGAAGACTCTACTGAATGTTTTCCAAGAATCTGACACTTCCTCATCCTTTTTGAGCTTTAGTGGTGTTTGGAACCTTCTAGCCCCATTATCCTTCTATTATGTTTCTATCATCATGGCATCAGACGTCTCAAGCATGTCTCGTGGATCAGGGTCTAGTGCCAGTATTCTGAGGAGGAGCTATAACTTGCAGGGCAAAGAACATTTTGAGATCTGAAAATTCGATGGCACAAACTATGCTCTATGGAAGAATGAGATTAAAGATGTGCTGATCTAAAGGAGGCAATGGAAGCAAATAAATGGAATATTAAAGAAGCCTGCTGACATGAGTGAAGATGATTGGGATGAGTTGGAAGAAATGGCCAAGTCTACCATTCGATTGCACTAGGCAGATAATGTGTACTTTATAGTATTGGACTATGAAAGTGTAGAGGACCTTTGGAACAAAGCTATGCAATACATATGAAAAAGAAACGTCATCAAATAAAGTGTATCTGATGAGAAAATTATATGACCTTTGCATGATGGACAGAGATAGTGTTACTTCTCATCTAAATGAGTTTGATGCTATATTCTCCTAGTTATAGGCTTAGAAAATGGACATGGATAATGAAATCAAAGCACTCTGTTGCTATGCACCTTGCCATCATGATGGGATACCTTTTGCACTACTATTAGCAATAGTGTAGGTGGTGGTAAACTGTTCTATGATGACATATGTGGAGCACTCTTGAGTGAAGAGATTCATAGAAAATCTATGGTTCACACTCAGAGTGGAGATGCATATAATGTTCGTGACTCTTACCAAGGAAAGAATCAGCAACATGGCAGGAGCAAGAACAAGGAAAAGAATGTTCAACGAAATAAGAGTAGAAGTAAATCAAGGAAGAGGGATATTGAATGCCATTAATGTCATAAGAAAGGACACATGAAGAAATATTGTTATGCATTAAAGAATGCTAAAGGTAAAGAGCAAAATGTTGATGGGCATGTTAAATAGCTACCTACACCATCTACTTGGACTGTGAAGATTGGAGAATTCAATGCTATTTCTGATGATGCTGATGTGTTGATACTTGAAAGTATTGTGCCTACTGAGGCTCTTATTCTTGATTCTCTTTCCCACACATGACTGTTAGATTCTAGTGCTTCTTTCCATGTGACACCACATAAAGAGTGCTTTTCTACTTATGCAACAAAGTCTCTTGGTATTGTGAGACTTGGGGATTCTTATGAGTATGATGTTGTCACGATTGGAGATGTGCTTGTGCAGTTCATTGATGGTTCAAAATTTACTATGCATAATGTATGCCATGTACCTCAGTTATCATGCCGTTTGATGTCAGTTGGTCAACTTGATCACCTTGATTACAAGGTGGTCTTCTATGCTTAGTCCTTTCGCATATCAAAGGGCAATATGGCTATTGCAAAAGGAAGCAAAGTTGGCTCTCTTTATCCTTTATTTGTGTCACAAAAAGAACACTTGTTGGTTATCACTAAACAACCTATGGCTTGTATTTGGCATGGCTATTTGGGCCATATATGACATAGTGGAATGGAAAATCTTTCTCATTCTGGCTACTTACTAGTGTTATATTTCTTTTCTTTTTCATTTTATGAGCATTGTCAATGTGGAAAGAAAAATAGGAAACTGCAAAAGATGCACATTGAATCTTCAATTCAGCCTTTAGATCTCGTTCATATAGATGTGTGTGGTCCTATGTTCACAAGGTCATCAGGTGGTTCTCTTTACTTTGTCACTTTCATAGATGATGCACCTAGAAAGATCTGGGTACATCTTATCAAAGAAAAGGATGAGGTATTCCCTACTTTTAGAACATGGCTCGCTTTAGTTGAGATTGTACAAGGAACTAAGCTTAAGGCTTTATGTTTAGATAATATGGGTGAGTAAACCTCACATGAACTCATCCGTTTCTATCAGTCTAGAGGAATTTGTAGAGAGATTACAACTCCTTATACCCAGTACAAAATGGTTTAGCTGAAAGGATGAATAGAATTATTGAGGATAGAGTAGTTTCTATGTTGCATCATGCAAACCTTTCACAAGGCTTTTGGGTAGAAGTAATATTAATTGTAGTTCATGTGATTAACCTTTCACCTAGTACTGCCAAAGGTTTGAAAGTGGCACAAGAGTTATGGATAGAGAAGCCACCATATAATGAGCATCTTTGAGTCTTTGGGTGTGAAGCATATGTTCATATACCCAAGAGCCTTAGACAAAGGCTAGACCATAAGTCAAAGAAATGCTTTTTTCTTGGATATGGTCAAGAAGGCCAATTTGGATATCGCTTATGTAGGCCTCCATCCTCAGAGACCATGATGGGTAGCTTTTTCTATCCAATTTGTCAATCATAGAAGGAAAACCATCTCCCATGTTGATTTGACAAAGCTCTGATACCACTGTGAGAAGAGATGATGATACTATCCAAAGATGAGGCTGGTGCGCAATAACCTGCTCTACACCTACCAAGTTTCACTCCAAGAATGCTCAATAGACACTTTGAGCTTGCTAATGATGCAATAAAACCTCCTTATTACTTTGGAAGATCATTCTCCAATTGATTCATCAAAACAAATAACGCAACACAAAACAGATGATAAAAAACTTGCTATTTTGGGATGAAGAGCACTCTGGTATTTTACTTAGAGCTCAGAGTCTGCTATAAATTGACCAAAGAAACTTTTCACACATTCAATTGAATATATAATGAATCTCAAGCAACAAATGTGATGAATTTTAGTGGACTATACTGAGAGAAATCAATTTAGGAACATTGGGGTGTCATCTCAACTTTTGAGGAGTAAACTATCAGCATACATAAGTCACTTCAAATTGATGTAGATCATAGAGAAAAGATCCAAATAGAATGGAAATTGAGATAAAGCAAATTAGAGTTATTACTCTACCTATAGCAATTTAAAGAACTTCAAAATAACAAGTACATTGAGAGAAATCATTGATCAAAGTTGACTGAAAGACATAGAGTAAACTTGAGACAACAGTTGTAGAGAACTCCAAGTATGATCAAAGAAATCAATCTATATTGCACATTTGATACATGAAATTGATGGGAATGAAGCATGGAAAGGAGAAGCACAATGTCTGCTTCAACGATGATTTAAATCTCAATTCTAATATCCTCTAAAGAACTGCTCTACCCTGTGACTCTTTTTATGAGTTTTATAGAAATTTTTAAATTCAAATTTGGTGGGGATTCCACCTAAAATTTCCTCCATTCTAGGGAATCTCATCTAATTGACTCCTCCTACTTGGAGTTCTGGTTTTTACCTACCAAAGTCATGGAATTCCTTTTTCGCTTTTACATTTGAAGATTCTACTTTTTACAAGAGAAGAGTTTTATGGTTTCTCTCATTGAGATTTCAAAAGAAAGACCATTACATCAATGATTTTAACCAAGCACTAGGCTTGGAGAAATGCACCAACAGGTCACCCCAAGGACCTAAAATACCAAAACTCTTTAGTGTCCTAGTCACTTGTACTAGTTGCAAGCTATGGGAGCTGATTAGCGACCAGTATCATAGAGCAAGTATCATGGCAAAATATGTGCATAGAGGGAGTGAGCAATAGAGACGTGAGCGAACGAAACCACTGAAGTAAGTCTTGCATCTTCTTAAACTTCAAAGTCCATTAAAACAGTTCAAAACATGACATGATAAAGTTGAAATATTGTGGGGGTTATAGGAAGGGATTTGAACGAGATCTTGCACTGGTAGGCACATGTGGAAGAATAGGAAGATTTGAAGAGCACAATACACTAGAAATTTTTGAGTTTAGACCTTGCTAGGCCCATTATCACAGCTAGTTGAGTTAGGTATCGTGATACCTGAATTCACGTGTATCATGATACTTGATGAATATCGTGTATCACATCCTCGTGTATCGTGATACCTCAAAAGTATCATGTATCATCATGTTTAGTATTGTTTATCATGTATCATCTCCCTATGTATCACAATACCTCACAAGTATTGTGTATCATCAGGTTTAGTATCATGTATCATGTATCATCTCCTCATGTGTTGTGATACCTTTTAAGTATTGTGTATGGTCAGGCTGAGTATCATGTATCATCTATCACCTCCCCGTGTATCATGATACCTCACACGTATCACGTACCATCAGGTTGCGTATCATGTATCATCAAGTGGCCAAGTATCGTATTGTGTGAGGAAATATTGAGTATCATGAGGGCTCGAGTATCGTATCGTAGATTATCTGGTATCGTGTAATGCTTGATCCCAGTATCCTATATCATGTGGGACTGAGTGTTGTGAGGGCTCAAGTATGGTATCATGGGCTATATGTATCGTGTATCATCCCATTGCTAGGAATCGTGTATCATGGAAAAATGTGTATTGTGGTTAATGAAAAGTGCTCAAAGAGCTTGGAAAAAGGAAAACTGAGAATTCTAAGTGCTAAAATTCTATTAAAGGATAGTCATATGGTTAAAGTAGACCTAAGAACTCGGCAGTGAATGGACTTAAGATCAAGACGAGTATTAGGCAGTTGAAGAAGTGTAGTATCATCAATTGGAAGTGCAGCTCAACTAAGTACACATTATATCTAATCTAATACTTCTAGTGATTCAGATGAGGAAAGACTCATGGCCTTTGAACGTATGAAAAGTTCAGTGCCTATGATGGATTTCATGTCTATAGTTGATGGAGAATATAGGACATCTCTATAGTATATCTCTACAAATGTACATGGATTACACATCACCTTGATTGTCTCAATAGATCTCTAGCAAGAATGAGAAACTCAACCGAATAAAAAATAGTCCGACTAGCTGTCAAGTATGAAGGAGGTGTCTACATGGATAAATGAAAGAGGAGAGGTGGAGGAGCCTGAAAACCATAATAGACCCGGGAGTGGAGACACTATGACCACTCCTAGGGGGAAATCTGTGGTCACTCATGTACTAAGAGAAGATCTAATACCCAAGGATGAGTATCTAATTGGTGTGTGCATGGTTAGTGGATTGGACATACTATTGCAAGGCACTTCATCTGTATAGGGAGAAGGCATCAACCCAACCACTATCTATGAATTCAAAGATCCAAAAGACTTTGTCAAGAGTTAGCTACCTAGATTAAGATCAGAGAACTCAGCAAAATAGTAAAACCATAGCCTTGGGACAAACTAGCCAATGAAGTAAGCCAATCAGGCTACATCAAGTGCATTTTCCCATGCTCGGGCCTAACCCCAATAGTCAAACTAGTCTAGGAATTGGAGGTATAAATAGGCCGCACTTTCAGATGAGACCACCTCGAGGAGTTGGAACAAGAATACAACCAGTACGTCCTACTGTCCCCATAATCCTTTGACCCCCAGAACTAGGTAGAAGGTTAAGGCGGATTCAAGTGGCCGTGTGTGAGAAACCATTATGATGGCTTTGGAGAACCATATGACCATATTGTGGAATTCAAGCAAGTACTACGTGCAGAACATGTTGGAGTTAGACGTCTACGGAAGCACATGAACAACACAAGGAAGAAGAAGAAGCTTGGAGCACAACACACATTAATGAATGTAAAATAATGAATGTATTACTAGAGAATGTACAAAGATAAGTAGCCCATTAGGGCAATAGGAGTATATACAAGGGGGGGGGGGGGGAACCTCCTAAAGAGGGAAAAAGGTGCCCTGATGATCCTACAACGTTCACACACATCACTACCTAAATATATCAACAAATCCCCCTTGGGAGTGATGCGGTGAACAAGTAGCTGGCACTCATGTATAAGGAAGTGCCAAGCTATGTGGAAATCACTCCACAAAAGGAAGTAAGCCCAAAGCTTTGCAGAAAGCTTCAAACTTATCCCTAGGCAGAGCCTTTGTGAAAAGGTCTGCAATGTTCTCCTACGTGGGCGCAAATGCCAAGCTGATCTCCCCAGCAAAGAACCTCTCCCTAAAATAATGATAATGCACCTCAATGTGCTTAGTGCGAGCATGGAACACAGGGTTCCTCGCAACTTCCAATGCGCTCTGACTGTCAGTGAAAATGGTGGTGGCAGAAGATTGACCAACACCAAAATCAGCCATAAGGCGTTTGAGCCACACACACTCAATAGTCGCTGTGAAAGCTGACCTATACTCAGCCTCACAACTGGAAGTGGCCATAGTAGGCTGCTTCTTACTCAACCAAGATATACATGAGCTACCAAGCATGAAGCAAAAGCCACTAGTGGACACATGAGTGTCATAGCAACCATCCCAATTAGAGTTAGAAAAAGCATGCAAATCTTACGGGAGTGATCCCCCTTGGGATAAAAGAACCCAAGTAGCCGAGTACCACTCAAGTAGCGAAAGTGCTTAACTGCCTGCCAATGCTTGACTCTAGGGAAATGCATAGACTTGCTCATCTGTGAGACAGCAAACCGAATATCTGGCCGAGAAACGCATAAGTAAATCAAGCATCCAATGACCTGCTGATAGAGAACAACATCAAATGTATCTCCAGCATCATGAAGACTCAGTTGTAAACCTGTTTCCATAGGAGTGTCAATAGGTTTACAGTCTTCAAGGCCAAAACATTGCAATAATGTGACACAAATCCACTCCACTATCAACGTGCATAAAGTGAATGCCGAAATAATGATGCAAATGCCCCAAATCAAACATCTCAAATGAGGCATGCAAATCAGTCTTGAAATCAGCAATATGCTTCTCTCTGCTTTATACTTAGCTGTCCAAATCCATTTAGTACCTATTACCTTCCTCTTTGGCGGCAAGTTGACTAGATCCCATGTATCATTTTTTAGTATACTATCATACTCAAACTGCATTGCCGCTCCCCAACCTGGATCATCAAGGGCTTCATGAATGGTGGTAGGTTCCTTTATCAAGCCCATGATATTTGCCATTAGAGCCATGTTAACAATGTGTTCTGAGGCTCTTCTTTGCTCCTCTATTCTCTTTGATCTTTGTAATTCTTCTGAGGATGATTCCGGTACATCTACATGTGGATTGTGATCATCAAAGAGCTGTTGTGCCCACTTCGGTAGTGACTTACGCTGTGCAGCTACAACTGGTTGGCTTTTTATTGAGGAAATTTCTCCATCAGATGTTTCCTCCTCCTCAACTTTAACCTGTCTTTTGATAGGCACAAGGTGAGATATTTCTCCATTTGATGAGATAGTAGATCTACCTTTATCTTCTACTAAGTGTGGTCGTTCATCAAACACCACATCTTGGCTGACAAAAATCTTCCTTGCCTCAGGATCCAACAACCTGTATGCTTTAGACTCTTCAGTATATCCTAGGAGGACACACTTTTTGCTTTTTGAATCCAACTTTGATCTTGTTGAATCAAGAATATGTGCATAATAGAAACAACCAAAAATTCTGAAATGCAAAACTGAAGGCTTTTTACCAGAATATGCTTCTTTAGGAGTCATCCCCTTTAGTGCTTTTGTGTAGCTTTGATTGAGGATGTAGACTGCTGTATTGACTGCTTCTGCCCAGAATGGATCAGGCATGTCTTGAGCCTTTAACATACAACGAGCCATTTCAACTACTGTCCTATTCCTACCCTCAACAATGCCATTTTGTTGAGGTGTATGAGCTATGGTAAGTTTCCTTTTCACACCATGCTCCTTATAGTAATTGTTGAATTCTGTTGATAAGAATTCGCCTCCTCTATCTATTCTTAATTTCTTTAGTTTCCTTCCTGATTCATTTTCCACATACTTATGCCACGTTTTAAAATTTTCAAAAGCATCAACCTTCTCTCGAATGAAATAAACCCACATCTTTCTACTCTAATCGCCGACTAACATCAAAAAGTAGAAAGATCCTCTTAAAGCAGGTGTAGACATTTTAATGCAGAGATCAACATGTACCAACTCTAGAGGAGCTTGAGATCGATTGCTGGTCTCTCTTTGGAAATGTATTTCATTGTTGCTTGCCCATCAAACAAGCTTCACAAGGTTCCTGCAACTCTGAAAATGCAGAAAAATGAGCAACCATCCCTGTTCTTTGCATCTTCTTCAAAACTGCAAATCCGAGATGCCCAAATCATTGGTACCATAACCTGCTTACTCCTTTATCTTCTGTAGCAATTAAGGCACTTAACTCATACAAATTATCATGTCCTTTGCCTTTACCTACTACATTACCTGATGAATCCATGATTTCTAAACCAGTCTTATTGAAGTGAACTTTGAGTCCATGATCTGTTATTGCAAAAACTGACAACAAATTTCTTTTAAGGGCAAGTACATAGAGAACATCGGATAACGTTTTCTCAACACCTAGAGAAGTGATAAAAGAGGTTGTTCTAGTTCCTTCCGTTAGACACTTGGAGTCATTTCCCACCACTACATTGATGGATTCCCGCAGAGGCAGTACGGAACTATACCAATCCTTTTTATTGGTCATATGACGAGAAGCTCCACTATCTAAAATCCATGGTTCATCAACACGAGCTTCAGCAGATGAACATACCTCTTCAATAGCTACCATAGTTCCAAATCTATGTTGTTTGCAGACTCTTTGTTCTCCCATGATGATTTTACAGTCCCATTCCGTTCATTAGCTTGCTTGTTTCTGCAATCCTTGATGGCATGACCTTTCTTTTCACAATAGAAGCAACTTCTTTTGAACTTTTTCTTCTTTGGCTTCTTCTTTGATCCATCAGAAGAGCCTTTACCTTTTGCATTTGCTGAGAATGCAACATCACTTGTACTTTGCCAATTCTTCAATTGCATCTCTTCTTCTAAAAGCATAGCACAAAACTCTTCAAATGTGAGGGGAGTTGGTCTTACCTCAGTGTTAAGGGCTTTTACTAATCCATCATACTTTGCTGGAAGAACACGTACACATCTTCGAGCTAGCTCTTCTGGTGTTATAACAACACCAACACCAACTGCAGCCAATTGATCTTGAAGATGTTTTATCCGTTTGATAAAATCTTCAACCTTTTTAGAATCAAAATGCTTTTCATTTGCCAACTGATTCCCTAAAGTTTGTATCCTAGTGTGGTTCTTTGTCTCATATTGACGAGCCAATATGCCCCAAGCCTCATGTGCTTTAGTAGTATGTTGAACTAAAGTAAGCACAAAATCACTTACACTAGTGACAATTACACATAATGCATCAGCATTCTGCCTCTTCCAAGCTCGTAGAAGATCTAGATCTGGCTGAATCATCAATCTTGAATTTGCTGGATCTTCAACTGGTATAGGCTCTGGATCCAATCCCATTGGTCCCATGACAGTGTCACGTAATTCATAGGAGTCCAAAATTGCAAAAATTTTGAACTTCCAGAGTGTACAGTTAGTTCCATCCAGCTTCCCTTAAGTGAATGCAAGTGGCGAATTCGAATAGGTGCAGCATTAACATTAGCTGAAGCACCAAGACCAGTGTTCGACGATGAAGCCATCATGTAATCACTCGAATAATCTACTGATATTCTAGTTTGCTAGTAGGCTAAAATAGTGATACTTCTCAAGCTATTAGAACCTTACGGCTCTGATACCATGTAAGACAATAGTTACCCAATATAACACAAGAGTAGTAGCAGAGAAGATAATAGATATAGGAAAATCTCAACAATTTTCTACTAACAGAAAGTACAAAGATTATGGTGTTGTCCACCGGTGCGCTCTCAAGGTAGAGCTTAAATGGTGATCTAGAAAACTCTAGATAGGGAGATACAAGGTAGAGGTATGCTGGCTCAATTCTATGTCTCAGGTAGTGTAGAAGTCATATATATATAGGATCATGGGTGGCCTTCTATGGACGGCTATACATGGGCGGTAGAGCGTGGGCAACCATTGCCCGCATAATTGCCATACACGGCTTAGGCCGATTGAACCGACCTAACAAATATAAATTATTTCTAACTCTGAAAGGGAATATTCCATGGAATATTCCCTTTACAGTTGCATCGGGGGCACTGCCCCTAGACCCCCACCAAGGGGCCCACTAGCCCATTGGGACCCCCAGCCAGGGGGCCCGCTGGCTCCCTTGGACCCCCCAGAGGGGCTGCTCACTGTTGCCTCGGACCTCACAATTGGGGACCCTAGTAACTCCCTTTCCTTCCAATACCTTACATGGTCCAATATGACCTTCGTCCAACATGCAAGTCGAGATTCCCATCAATAGGGTAATGCATGCTTGGCTTCTTCTCATAATGGGGGCCTTACAAAATGTGCATACAATCATGAGGGGTAGACATTGATCATATACTAACAAAGTCTTCCCTACCCAACGAGGACAAACAAAATGCGAGCAACAACACTCAGTTAGGGTAGAACCACCATAAACATAGTTGCTCTTGGAGTGTTATTGTTAGGTGTTTAGCCTTTGGACCTTCCTCCGTGCATGAGGTTTTAAAGCATTCAAACTTCTAAAAATATATATTTACTTTTTATTGTTTGTACTATGGTCTCTGGAAATCTGGTTTGAGGAGTTTGGAATTAATATGTCAAAACAACTTTCCAAGAGGGCTATCATATGTACCCTATCATATAAAAAAGGCTCCCCACCCAAGTGGCAAGAGACTAGAGATTCTCCTTGAGATTTATTTTCGTCCCAGGTTTTACATGGTTTTTTACTCTATAATGAGCTATGTAGCCTCTTGATGACTGCCCTTCATTAATTCAATCTTTTTTTCTTGTTTTCTCACAAAAAGAATCAGCGTTGAAATCCGAGATGTTCTCCGTTTGTTGACTGATGTAATATCTAAGTTTCTGAAAAGCTCAAGCTAGGGCTCAGCATTCCGTACTCCACGTTCTGAGAGTGGGTTTTAGGGTTTTGGATCGCCTTTAGTGCCCCTCTTCCCCCTCGTTACGAGGGGGGCCTTTGCTCTCTCTCCTGCCCCTGCGACTGGGGGTTTCCCCTGTGGAGGTTCTCTGGACTGTGCTCCAATGGCACTGTTTGAAGCGCTAAGAAATGGCTTGATAGAAATCGGCAAGGAGTCATTTGTGAACGTAGAGAACCTGCTGGATGGCCCCGGGGAGGAAGAGAAAGAGGATGTGAATGGTTAGGCCCCAGGTTCTAGTACAGAGGGTTCCAAGCAGAGGGTTATCTCTAATAAAGTTGCTGATGAATTCGCTATGGAGGATAATCAACCAGTGTCAAGGTCGTATGCTCAAGCTGCCCGCCAAGTCGAGCATCTCCAAGGTGTTTTCTCTCCTCTCAACCTCCCACCAGGTACTTCTCATGCTCATTTGTTTCCTGAGGCTGCTCCTTTTATTAAGGAGGTTAACCCGCACGAGCTATGTGTGGAGAGTGATGACAGTGATTCGGAGGAGGAAACCCTAATCATCGACAGACTGTCCCTAGACAACTAGCATGATCATTTGAGTAATAGAGTCATCATTGGTTTGTGCCATGGGCCGAGTAGGTCAGAAAACCAGGAATAATGTTATTAACCCTAAATGGGATCCTCAGATCCTTATTGAAGTGGATGTGTCCAAAGCCATCAAAACTAATGTGACCATCAAAGATTCCTTTGGTCGGAAATTACATGTGCAAAAAGTTATGTATAGGAACTTGCCCAATGCTTGCTATAATTGCTATAAGCAAGGACATCTAATTAAGGATTGCCCTCTTCTCCCTAAACAGGAAAATCAAGAAAATACTAAAGAAAAAGGTCAGGCTCAAGCTGTGGTTGATAACACTAACCCTCAGTTTAGGAAAAGTAATAATAAAGCTAAAAAGAAAATTGTGAAATCTGATAACCTGTTTAACATTATGTTGGATGACATTTCTAATCCCTTTGAGGATCAAGTCGATGAAGTTGCTGATAAGAATATCCCTGTTTGTGTTGATAATAACCTGGACAATTGTGCAGATGCCAATAAGGAAAACATGCGGTCCTACTCCAATGTTCAATTGGACAAGGGTTGGAAAGTTGTTGGAAAAAAGAACAAAGTGCTTGTGCCCCCTCAAAAATCTGTGCTTAATTCGGTTCCTGTTCAAGAAGCTACACCAATTCAGGTAGACTCCTTTCTTGTATCACAAGCTCAGATGGTCTCCCAAGAAATTAACATGATGGATCAAGGTAAACTTGATATGATGGAAGAGGAGATGGAGTCAGCTAGGTTGTGCCAATGTCTCAAGATCCTGAGATATCTAAAAAGCCTGACTATGTTACTAAAACCAAAAGGAAGGAGGTTATTAGGTCCTCCTTGGTAGTGCTTAAGCCCTCCAAAAATAGCAGGAAGTAGCTTCTTTCCCTCTGTTTCCTGATGTCTGACCTTTTTATTTGTTCTTGCAATATTAAAGGGATCACATATCCTGTTAGAGCTAAAATGCTTAATATTTGGTTATCAAACCTTCCTAAACAGCCTGATGTGGTTTGTCTGCAGGAGCTAAAAGTTGGGGGGAACTCTCAATTATTTAACCTTAAGAGAGTCTCCTCTAGATACAAGTGGTTTTACACTAAGCACTATGATGGTAAGGGTGGCAGTGCTATCAGAGTGTCCATCAATCTGCTTCATGCTTTTATTTCTTGCAATTCGAGTAATTCTAACCAGTGGTGCTATGTCTCCTTGATCCACCCGTATGATGTTAATATTGTTTCTGTTTATGCGGCTAATAATGATTTGGGTCGTTCCGTTTGCTAGGGGAGCTTAATTGCTTTCAAGGTCCTGTCATTGTTATTGGGGATTTTAATATGGTGACCGACATTAAGGATAGATGGGAAGGTAAGGGAAAAGTGATTAAAGGTGCTGAAAAGGATGCTTGGTATAAAATGTGTAACTCTCTGGATTTGGTTGATATTTCTGGGTCTTCTGGGGTGACTTGGTCTAATAAGCAGATTGGCATGGCCTATACTGCGACTCGTTTGGACAGGTGTTATACTAGTATTCCTTTTGTTCAAGGGTGGATATTTGTGTTAATCTTGATACTACCCTGTTTATGACCGACCATAAGCCTCTTCTTGTCACCTTTAAAAAGGGTTCCCCTAGTTTTAGAGCTGGCTGGCCTCATATTGATTGTAACTTCCTCAAGTTGCCCAGTGTTTTGACCCAGACGAAAAATATCTTCTCCCTCAACTTTGAGCAGATTAGTTCTCCCAGCAAGGCCTGGTGTAAGTCTGTCAAAGAGATCCAGAAGCTCTTCACTCAACTTAAGGCTATAGCTAGGAAAACTAGGGCCAAAAGAAGACAGGAAATAGTGGAAAGATTAGGGCTCCTTGATGCTAACTCCCAAGAATACCATGATCTCAATGGGTTGCTGTGCAAAGAGAGGTATCTAGAAGCCAGCTACTCTCTTTCCTCTTCTAAAGAGTTCTGGAGTGGGAAGATTGATAGAAACAACAATTTCATGTTTTCTTGATGAAAAAGCAAAAAGCTAGGGACTTCATCCCTCCTCTTAAAAAGAAAAATGGTGGACATACTGTCAATATTCAAGAGTCTTTACAGGAGGCCAAGAGCTTCTTTATGGATGTTTTCTCTGGTTCTCCCAAGTGGGGGGAAGACATCCAGAGGGCCAGAGCTACTATTGCCTTAAAAAGGAAGAAAATGATTCCTGAAAAGCTATTATCTCCATTTGGGAAGGCATGGATTATGCCTCGGAGAGTGGACATGATTTTTTCTTTCTTAAGATTGATTTTGACAAAGCCTATGATAGGATTGAGTGGGACTTTGTTTTGCAATCTCTTCAAGACTTGGGTCTTGGTAGAAGATTGATTAAGTTTGTGAGCACTCTTCTTGGTAATGCTTTTTCTAGGGTTGTGATCAATGGGCACCTCTCTGAACCTTTTAAACTTTTGAGAATCCATAAGACAAGGATGTCCTCTTGCCCCTCTTCTGTTTGCCATTGCTAGTGACTCTCTAGGCTAGTTAGTTAAGGATGCTATGGATAAAGGGCTTATTAGAGGCATTGAAATTCCTAATTCTCCCTCCCCCCTTTGCTTACAAATGTTTGCTGATGACACTAATGTTGTTCTTAAAGCTGACAATGTTTCTTTGAAGGTTTTTCTTGACTGCTTGGACCAGTTCTGTCTTGCTAGTGGCTCTAAAGTTAACCACAGTAAAACTGGGTTTAAATCTTCCTCTAATGTTATTCTTGATTGTATATCCAGTTTAGGATGTGAGATTATTAAGGAAGGAGAAGTTTTTAGACTCTTGGGCATCCCCATGGGGTTCAAGATCTCTATGTCCCAAAGATGGGAGTGGGTTCTAGATAAATTCAAAAAGCATTTGTTCTTTTGGTATGACTCGAACAATTCCCTGCCTCATAGATGTTTTATTCTTAATCATTATGTTCTCCCCAAGCTGGTATACTTTCTTGCTTGTTGGTCTCCCTCCATTAAGCAGGTCAAGCAAGCTATCTCCCTGGCCAGGAGGTTCCTATGGGGTGGTAATGCTTATTATCAAAAAGTTGCCAAGGTTTCCTGGGACACCTATTGCCTCCCTAAAGCTCAAGGTGGTTTGGGTATTCAATGCCCCATCAAAATGGCTGGCAACCTTGCAGCTAAGTGGATTTATAGAAATACTCTTTCTAATGATATTTGGTCTCTTCTTCTGCAGAGAAATTTGTCCAAATTTTACATTACTAACTACAAGGCCTAGAATAACCTCAACATGTGGGACATCTATATCTCCCCCCTTAACATTACTCTAGTGGGCAGTCTGATTGTCTGTAGATTTTGGAAAGCCTGGTTTAAAGCCAAACATTGTTTTTTTGGTAAGAAAATGCTAAAGGGTTCCTCTGATTTATTCTTGCAGGAGTCTATTTGGTTTGGCTGGGCTGCTCAGGGATACAATGGTGTCCTGGCTATTAAGGAGCATAAATGCCATAAAGTTGGGTTCAAAGCTTGGATAGACCTCATGAGCAATGAGGAAGTGTTATCTGATTATGAGCTTGTACAAGGTTCTGATCTGTCTAATGCTTGTCTGCAGGTGCTGTTGGATCGTAAAAAGCTGCTGAAGGAGAAGATTGCCCACGGTCTCAAGTCCAAAGCTAGTCTTGATGAGATGGCCAGAGCTATCTTCAAAGAGTTCAAAAAGTCAAAAGGGAGAATCAATCAAATTGTGCCAAAACTCAATAAAAGATGGTCTTGTAATTGGTCTGCCAAGCAGTGGTCTTACAGGTTTAAATCTCTGTGGGCCTTTCCTGATCATAGTAAACATTCTTATCTATTATGGCTTATGCTCCAGAATGGCCTCTGGATTGGTCCCAGAGTCAGGAAAATTCAGATAAATGGAGGGATGTGTTCATTCTGTGGCAAGGTGGAAGATGTTAACCACTTGTTCTTTAATTGCCCTCATGCCAGTCAATTCTGGTCCAGTGTGGAACTTTATCTTCATTCAGGAAGATCTCCAGGGCTCACTCAGGATTCTGTATCTAAACTGCTCCTGAGCACAAGGAAAGCATATTCACATTGCTAAAGTCTTGTAAATTCTCCAAATGGAGAAGCATTATCTCCTCGGTATACTCTGCTCGGAGGCTTGATATGGCCCGTTTTTTGTAACTGGTTGTGCGTGTGGCTCTTGCCCCTTGCACAGGATGTACTCCCTCCATTAATCTAATTTTCTTGCTTTTTCAAAAAAAATAAAAAAAAATCAGCGTTTACTCACAATATGTCATCTTCATTTTCGAGATTGGCAAACCATTGCAGCCCGTCAAAAATCATCACGGTCCGCGACTCCGCGAGTGTCAATCGTGACTCGTGAGTCGTCAGCCGGGTGTGTGTGGATAGAATGTTATATATGAGAGAGAGAGAGAAAGATCCGCCCAGTAGTACAATGTAGATTCTAGAATAGAAACAGAGTACTTCAACAGACATCGTTCTTGCCTCGACAATGCGAAGTTGCATGTTCTGATGGACTTCTCGAGCTGATCCACTAAAACACCGATGAGCTGTACTGATGCAGACTGGTGGGCAGCTCTCTCTCTCTTACACACACACATAGCTATACACCCTCACATGGCCATTGCAGCATCGCTGAATCTCGTCTGCAGCGTCGCTGAATTTCTACGCGTACACACAGGAACTCACTCGCAGTATTCAGATTTCAACGTCCCCAATGCCACTCGCCATCGCCAAGTATGGAAGCTATGATGAATACCCAAGAGATGAATGAGCAACTTCCTTGACCATTACATTCATATCTCTGTAGGTTATTCGGTTAGCACCCATTTCTCTCTCTCTCTGATCTACGTGAAATTAAAATGTACATTCAAAGCCATGCAATGTAGAACCAAGAGGTTTTCAGCTGCTTCAGGAGTAAACCCATGTCTCTACAATGTACGTGGTGTCCAACTTCTAACCAGGACATACTTTCTCTCAATTTTCTTTCTCTTTTTCCCTGTGATGATGGTAGCTAATAGCCAAGCCAAGCAAGGCAATTCATCCCCTTCTTATCCGATGAGCATAATGTCTCAATCGCTATCATAATACAGCTTTGACGTCCCTCTCATCAAGCGCGCTTCCGGAACATCCCTCTCATCAAACACGCTTTCGGAACACAGCATAACATTCCCAACAAGATGATTACACACAGCAATGAAGGGATAGTCTGCAAAATGACGGTGACGTTAGTGCGAGATGAAAGCTTCCTCGAGCCTTTTTTTTTTTAAATGGAGGTTCGGCCGAGGTTTATTCCTCCAGGCTTTAACTTTGAAAATGCAAATGTACGAGGAAGGTTCATGGGACCCCCCTCATCCCACAAAAACAGGGGTTTACATAGCTGAGTTGAACTGCGATCGTAACTACCGCGGGGCAAGACAAACGGTGGCACATCAACCACAAGATACAACTTTCCATGTTAAGCATGTCCCTTACATGGTGGTGTTAGAGGTTGAACACTCACCTCCGCCTCAAGAGGCAAGAGGCCCAACCACCCAGACAAGCGGCTTGGGACAACTTCCTTGAGCTTTGCCACAATGTCATATTAACCAATTGAACTTTATTTGATATGAGGGTCCCTTAGCTCGGGTTCATATGAGGGTCCCTTAGGGCGGGTCATAGTTCCCGGATAGGTTAGGTCCAATATAGGGACTAGAGCAATTATTTATGGAAGTACTTTTCAGATGGAACACGGCACGATTATAGTAGTTCAATTGTCATTGTTTTGACACATAAGGTTGGAACTCTTCCGTGGATGAAGTTTCATCTTCTATTGTGAAGATGAAGTCGAGATAGAAAAAGAATCACAAAAATAAAAAATAAATAAGAATTTTAAGGAAAAAATACATTTTTTTTCTCACAATGTGGGGGTGGAAGACTTGAGGGGCAAGAGAGGGAGGTAAAAAGGAAGAGAAATGCATTAAGGATGTGGTAATGTCGGGGAGTACGTTTCATTACCCACTTCAAACATCCAAGATGAAATGGCTCTTACTTGTTGGTACACAAAGAAGACAAAGTGTCTTCCATCGTCTAATATGAACCCAACTTTCATGTGTATGTTGATTTGTTTGGGCAATAAGATAAACCCAACAATCATTTTTTATTGTTTAGCAATTAAAATGTCCGACAGAACTATAAAAAATTGTTTGATTCGTCGTTAATTTGGTTTTTCTTCCCCGAGCAAGGGCCTTATACAAGTCATTGCAAGTGAGAGTCGTTACTCGATGGGGTTGAAGTGATACCTTATATGTTATGGATTAAATTTTTCGGCATGCAGTAAGTTAATGGAGAACTAATTTTCAAAAGCTTACCAACTTATATTTTAATGTGGTTCCCAATTTCTTCTATCATCAAGGAGAATTATATTTTAAGGTGGTTCCCAATTTCTTCTATCATCAAGGACAAGGTGATATGCGAGTTCCTACGTCTGAAGTGGAGCTAATAGAGACGTTTTTAGACACAACGTATATGTAAAAAATGCCAAATATCAATTCTTCACCATACAAGGACTTCAATTACAAGATGTAAGCATGGACCAATCAAATGAAGAGTCCAAAAGTCGTGAAAAATATTTTGGATAAAAGCACCATCTATATCTGATGCACTCAAAAGTGCCGCTATTAGTACAATAATCGATCGATGTTTTCCTATAGATTGTAGATCGTAGTATCTCTATTATGATAGGAGTGTTTGTTTCATCCTACTACTAGTGGGATCAGAGCTTTTCCAAGCTTGGGCCATCCTGGAAAGGAATTCAAGTTGGAAAACAAACTCGAGAAGTGTACATAAGAAACAACCATCACCCAAGAAAAAAAGGAGGAGACAAACGCATACTAGTTCAAGGAAGTAATAAAAAAGTGAATAGAAGGCAGTTGAAATTCTATCAAGAGGTAAGGTTTACAGATTCTAAGGCCTTAATACAGATTACATGGAGTAGATGGGTACATTTTACCCAAGAATGGTAGAGTCTAATGCACAAAAATCAAAGTTAGAAAAAGGAAAGTAGAGACCTTGGAAATTTAGGGTTTGTAACTAGCTTATGGGACTCCCATGTAATAGCTACACTCCCAAGTGAGAATAGAAAGCTGCTAGTATATCTTCTATCTAGAATGCTACCAACCCAATGTGCTGCATTTCTGGCTTGATGTGGGATAAAACACCAGTGTACAGTGCCGTATACACCTCAACAAAATGGAGTTGCTGAATGGAAGAACAGGTCACTCATGGAGATGGCGAGGTCTATGGTCAAGAGTCAGGCTTTACCACATACTTTCTGGCTTGAGGCTATCATGTGTGCAGCATATGTACTTAACAGGTGTCCCACTAAAGCATTGCAGTCTATCACTCCATATGAGGCTTGGCATGATCACAAGCCATCTGTTGCTCATCTGCGGGCTTTGGTTGTTTGGCATATGCACTAGTGCCTGAACAACATCGCAGAAAATTGGATGATAAGGCAGTAAAATGTATTTTTGTTGGGTACAGTTTTGAAAGTAAAGGCTATCGTCTATATCATCCATAAACTAAATGCATTCTGGTTAGCCGTGATGTTGTTTTTGTGGAAGATGCTATTCAACCATTGCTTTCATGTACTAAGGAGACATCTGTTAGCTCCAAAGACATGTATGATACTTTGATGCCTCTTTTTACAGGTGGATAGTCTACTGCTGGTCTTAATGAGGCAACTTATCAGCCTTTGCAGGTTTCATGTAATGATACAGATCATCCCATTTGTGATGCAGATGTACATGATGCACTTATTGATGAGAGAGCTGATATTGAGCAGGCAAGAACTATGCCAAAATGGCTGGTGCAGACTTTGCGTGATAGTAAATTAGATGCACCTCTGTCATATCATACTCGATCAGGCTCTCATAGTGCCTCTTTTGCATTAGATTGCTATGCTATGGCTGCATCTAGTCTCTGTGATGAGAATGAGCCTCTTTCGTTGATGAAGCACAAAATTCAGAAAATTGGATGGCTACTATGCAATCTGAATATGATGCAATAATGAAGAATGGTACTTGGTCTTTATGTGACTTGCCTCCTAGCAAGAAGGCCATTGGCACTAAGTGGGTATACAAGCTGAAGCGTAAACCTGATGGTACAGTTGATAGGTATAAGGCTAGGCTTGTTGCAAAGGGTTATGCAGAGGAAAGAGGCATTGATTTTGATGAGACCTTTGCACCTACATGCTCTATGACTACTGTTCGGAGCATTTGTGCACTTGCAGCCCATCATGGTTGGAATGTACATCAGTTGGACATTAAAACAGCATTTCTGAATGGTGACTTGCATGAAGAAGTGTATGTTTTTCAGCCCCGTGGCTTTGTGCAGAAAGGGCATGAAAACGAGGTGTGCAGGTTAAAGAAGGCATTATATGGTTTAAAGCAAGCACCACGTGCTTGGTATGAGAAGATACATGCCTATGTGATTGCACATGGTTTTGTGAACAGTCCAACTGAGAGCACCTTATATGTTAAGCGTGCTAATGATGTGCTTCTGATCATTGTTGTCTATGTTGATGACATGTTGCTCACTGGTCCTATTGAGAAGCATATTGCTGATTTTAAGGCTGATTTGCATGCCTCATTTGAGATGTCTGATTTGGGGCATTTGCATCACTATTTGGGCATTCAATTTATGCAAGTTGATGGTGGATTGGATTTGTGTCAAACGAAATATATTGACACATTATTGCAACGTTTTGGCCTTGAAGATTGTAAGCCTATTGTCACTCCTATGGAGATAGGTTTACGATTGAGTCTTCATGATGCTGGGGATGCATTTGATGCTGTCCTCTATCAGTAGGTTGTTGGATGCCTGATTTACTTATGCATTACTCGGCCAGATATTCAATTTGTTGTCTCACAGATGAGCAGGTTTATGCATTGCCCAGGTGTCAAGCACTGGCAGGTGGTTAAGCACATCTTTCGCTACTTGAGTGGTACTCGGCTACTTGGGTTGTTTTATCCCAAGGGGGGATCACTATCGCCAGATTTGCATGCTTTTTCTGACTCAGACTGGGCTGGTTGCTATGACACTCGTGTGTCCACTAGTGGCTTTTGCTTCATGCTTGGTAGCTCATGTATATCTTGGTTGAGCAAGAAGCAGCCTACTGTGGCCACTTCCAGTCGTGAGGCTGAGTATAGGGCAGCTTTCACAGCTACTGTTGAGTGTGTGTGGCTCAGACGCCTTATGGCTGATTTGGGTGTTGGTCAGTCCTCTGCCACCACCATCTTCACTAACAGTCCGAGCGCATTGGCAGTTGCGAGGAACCCTGTGTTCCATGCTCGCACTAAGCACATTGAGGTGCATTATCATTATGTTAGGGAGAGGTTCTCTGATGGGGAGATCAGCTTGGCATATGTGCCCACGCAGGAGAACATTGCAGACCTTTTCACGAAGGCTCTGCCTAGGGAGAAGTTCGAAGCTTTCCGCAAAGCTTTGGGCTTACTTCCTTTCGTGGAGTGATTTCCACATAGCTTGGCACTTCCTTATACATGACTGCGATCTCCTTGTTCATCGCATCACTCCCAGGGGGGATTTGTTGATATATTTATGTAGTGATGTGTGTGAACACTCTAAGACCGCCTAGGGCACTTTTTGCCCTCTTTAGGAGGTTTTTTTCCCCTGGCTTGTATATATGCCTATTGCCCTAATGGGCTACTTATCTTTGTACATTCTCTAGTAATACATTCAGTCTTGTGTGTTGTGCTCCAAGCTTCTTCTTCTTCCTTGTGATGTTCGCATGCTTCCGCAGACGTCTAACTCCAACAACATAAACCTTCACAATTTGAAGGATATGAAGCATGGATGTGTGATCAGTGATTTGACAATTTTCCATTCTCGACCTATGAAACATTTTTCTAAATCATGAGAATTCAAGAACGAAGTAAGGCTTTCTTTCAAGAAGATCACACAAAAGAGTATGGGGAACAACCAAGGATCCCTCATTTAGAGGAAATATCTATCTTTTTATTACCAGTGATGATAACACAAGAATGTCATGGTCATATTTCATAAAGTCATGAAATTGAGTGAGAGTATACTTATATCCAAGGAATTTTATGAATTGTTAAGTAATAATGGCATCAAAACGCAATATACATGTGGCTATACACCCCAACTAAATGGGATTGAATTAATTGAAATGCAATCAGAGTTTGGCTTTGCACTCATAGACCGTTGGATCCCACAAAACATGGGTTGAATGTCTAGCAACTACTAGGATACAAATCTTGAAGCCCCAATAAGGTAGGAAAAAAGAAAGGATAGCCCTAAGGCTAAACAACGTGACTTTTTTCATCACGATTTCTATCTTAAGGCTGAAAAGTCCCCGGAAGGGACTAGTTTATAACCAGCTCAACACACATTTGATGAGGAGTGTCCTATTGTAGGTTGTAGGGGTTGAACCTTGCCCCTAGCCTAAGAGGTGAAGAGCTAGGCAAGCAAACATGCCTAACCATCAATACTTATTTTGATGTCTATCACAACTTCCATATTTAATGGTGTAAGGGTTAATACACAAGAAACAATTTATTATTTCCTATTAGTAGATGATTTAGGATTTGGGTGTTAACATTTCACATGTAATCTCTATATGTAAGAGGATTTATCACAGATCGAGATTTCTTTAGGTAGAAATTGAATACAATGGTTATCATATAACACCATTGATGGTCTTGGATGCTTGGTAGAAAACGTAGTTTAGAAACATAACCTATCTGCATGTAAATTGAAAATGATATCTATAGCATGGTCGAAAATGAGGAGCAGTATATCAATGATGTTCTCAACCAAACTAAATGCTAGTCAATAGAAAAAGATTAAAATACTTCTAATATATCCTTTGATGATAGAACTTTTGATGTCAAATTGGGATTAAGTGTCTTTCCATGCGATTTGGATCTTTCAGTCTCAAGTTCTTTCAAGGTGATTTATCTCACAAGCGGTTTGTGTTAGATTTATACTAGAAATGATGTCAAGCTGGGAAAAAGTGAGTGGTTGCATTTAGTAAATGAATCTAGTATTATTATTTTTTATATAATTACGAAATCATTCTAGTCACGTAGGATTTGTCGTATATATTAATGCTCATTCAAGAAAATAATGAGTGTATGGCACTACTACAAAGTTTTGTTCATATATAGGAAAATGCATGCATCGATAGACCCATCCAATAATCATCAGATTGTACGTGATCCAAAGTTTTTTTACCTACAGATACATCCACCAACTTGAATCCATTACATTATGCATAGTAAATTTTGAACCATCAATGAACTGCACAATCACATCTCCAATCCCCACAACGTCACACTCGTGAGAGTCACCAACTCTCGTGGTACCAAGGGACTTTGTTGCAAAATTAGAGAACCAGTCTCTATGTGGTTTCACATGGAAAGAAGCACTAGAATCTAGCAGCCACGTGTGGGAAAGAGAATTAGCCATAAGAGCCTGAGTTGGCACAATACTATCAAGTGTTAACACATCAGCATCATCAGAAATAACATTAATTTCTCCAATCTTCACAGTCAAAGTAGATGGTGCAGGTAATTGTTTAGCATGCCCATCAACATTCTATACTTTACCTTTAGCATTCTTTAATGCATAACATTCTTTCTTCAAATGTCCTTTCTTGTGACAATAATGGCATTCAATATCCCTCTTCCTTGATTTACTTCTACTCTTATTTTGTTGACCATTCTTTTCCTTGTTCTTGCTCTTGCCATGTTGCTGATTCTTTCCTTAGTAAGAATCACGAACATTATATGCATCTCCACTTTGAGTTCCAACCATAGATTGTCTATGAATCTCCCCACTCAAGAGTGCTCCACATATGTCATCATAGACAAGTTTACCACTTGGTGCACTATTGCTAATAAATGTGCACTATTGCTAATAATATCAAAAGGCCACTTTCATAAAAAATCATTATACTTGTCATGGTGATGACATGGCTAGTGCTTATCTTCTATAGAACAACAATGCAATAGCTCTAGGCTCTTACTACTGCACCATAGAGAGGTAATATAAGAACCATATGGCATATGTCTCTCCTTACAAAACACAAGGAGTTAGAGAAAACTATCATCAACTATATCAATAGTCATATAGGTATTAGAATAAGTACAAAAAATAGCCCTATTAGAGAATTATCAGCCATAATGTACACTTTCAAGGGCTATTAAAATGATTAAAGAAAATGGCATCTAAACTCGAGAACTTAGCATCTCAAAACTCTTAGTGGATTGAAAGTGAATAAGGAGAATTTTGACTAGTAGAGTCATATGTTCCTTAGCTTAATAGAGTGCGGACTTCCTCCTTTCATCAATAAATACTCATAGAATTATTGATACATTCACAAACGAAAGTGGGGTATGCAACAGATGACTCCCTCACTTATTCAGGAGATAGAAGATCTTCATGATGAATTCCCTCAAGATATGTAGAGAAAGAAGATGTTCAATCAAGGAAAAGAATAGACTTTGAGTCCAACTCCTTACAAGAATTGCTTCATTTCACATGCCCTTGGGAATCATGTTCTATCAAATAAAAGCTCCCATGATAATGACCATTGGTACCTAGGAACATACAGGTGGTTTAGAACACTAAAGTGCAATGTCATCTCACTTTAGAGTTATTAAAAGCTAAACCAGGATTATGGAGACATGTAGTTAAGCAAGTGCCAGAAATTGCTAGTTCCCACTCTCAAGAAGAATCCAATGAAAGAGTCCCAAAGATACCCATAGACAAGACGAGAGATATGAGTGAAGAAGAAGAAGGAGACACCTATCTCCCTATAACGTATCAATGATAAAAGACAAAGGCAATCCTAGATTTAGGAGCAAGATTTGCCATTGCCACCATTTCCTTATACAAATATTGGGGAAAAAGAGCTTTGAGACCCATGTAGATGAATTTGCAAATGGAAGGCAACCATATAGAGAAACCTAGATTGTTAGAGGGAACGAGTCTCACTACTTTTGGTGTAGAGTTTGAGCATGCTTTTTCCATATGTGAGTTCAAAAAGAACCATGTGTACGAAATGATCTTGCGTAGAACCTTCATAAGATAATTGCAGATAATGCAAGATTGAAGAACCAATTCTTTGTACTTTGGGGTAACTACCATACACGCATAGAGAATACCACCCCTGTAGTGGAACCCGCTCCATAAGACAGCTTTGAGGGACCAAAACATGTTCAAGGTAATGTTGACCTTAGTCTTTCCCCTTCTTCAAACACCACAAGAGTCTATTTTAGTGGAAAGAGATTGCCATGGTTAAGTGATCTCTGGGGGGAACTGGGATGGGTGACCTCCGAGGAAATATCGAGAACCTCTATCTTCCTTGGTCGTTGAGTTCCTCCCTCGCATGCAGCCAACTGCACCAATGGTGACTTCAATGAATCGGATGAAAAGGTATGCTAAGGTCTATGCCTTGGTCGCCGCCTTAGTTGTAAGCCTTG
Organism: Ceratopteris richardii; assembly: GCA_020310875.1. NCBI lineage: Eukaryota > Viridiplantae > Streptophyta > Polypodiopsida > Polypodiales > Pteridaceae > Ceratopteris > Ceratopteris richardii. The sequence goes on along the minus strand of CM035426.1, from coordinate 46,941,473 downwards.
GAGAAGGTAGGGGGGGATCCTCGCTTCGCTTGCACGGAAGGAACAAAGCTTTTACATCGAATTGCTCTTATACCAGTGAAGTAATTGGATGGCGACACACCACAATGCACTCTCCTTTTTGAGAGCTCCATGAAAATATCCTCGGAGTAGAAAACCAAGCTCCTAAGGCCGCACAACATACTCCGCACAGAGGCTACCGATTACAAAGAAAAACTGAGTACATAGGGAGCACGAAGACAGACTTCTTAGGTCTTACAAATGCGGTCAAACTTACTGTCTGTGACTGACCAGACCACTATATGTTTTATTAAAGAACATATACAAAGAAGTGTCCGATGGCCATTTGGTCTTTTACATGGATACTAATGGTAACATGATTGACATTTTTAACAGAATATAGAGATGTGTTCACTTGGATGTACAAGGATGTGAAAGGCATGGATCAAGATATATGTTCGCATGGGATCCCCATGACACTAGAAGCCAAGCCTACAGAACGAAATCCCTACACATACAATGACACTTATGCAGGAAAGAAAAAGAGGAAATTAATAGACTGATAGAAAGTGGACTTATCTATGAAATTGAGCATACAAAATGGGTATCCCCCGTTGTGGTAGTGCCAAAGAAGGGTGGAAAGTTACGGGTGTGTATTAACTTGAATAAAGTTAATGTTGCCATAATATGGGATAGGTATCAACTTCTTATCACATAACATTTATTGGAGCAAGTAGTAGGTAAGGAAGTATATAGCTTGTTTGATGGATTTTTAGGTTACAAAAAAGTAGCCATTGCCCCTGATGAATATGAAGTATGTATAAACCTAGAAAAGTGTTTATTGATGGTCAAACAAAGAAAAATCTTAGGTCATATTGTGTAAAAGAATGGAATTTTAATGGATGAGGATAACGTGAGTGCCACAGTAGAATTGTGGAGACCTAGGAAGGTTAAGGAAGTACAAGCATACATGGGCCATTGTAGATGCTATCAACATTTTATCCACATGTATGCAGTCATAGCCAAACTTTTGTACAACCTTTTGATGAATCTCGAGTGGAATGATGAATGAAAAAACTCATTTATAGAGGCTTAAATGACATTTGTCCTCAACCCCTATTTTGACAATGTTATATTGGAACAAACCATTCCATCTCCATATGGATGACTGCAATTTTGCTATTGTATCCATTCTAACATAACCCACGGAAGAAGGAAACATAGTCTTACCCATAACATACACAAGTAGATAGATGAACACTACAGAAAGGAATTCCATGAAAATAATCATGGTTTATACGGTTAAAAAGTTTCAATGTTATTTGCTTGCAAATAAGTTCAAGTTTTTTGTTTTTACTAACCATCAAGCCTTACTATACTTGGCAAACAAACCTAACAATATTAGAAGATTAGTAAGATGGTTTCTCTTACTAATAGAATATGATTTTGAAGTTGTGGTTACGAAATGTTAGATGCACATTAGGGTGAATCACATTTCATGAATCACTTCAGGAGAATCCCCACAAGGTGTGTTAGACGATCTTCGTGATGCATATTTTTTCATGCTTGAAGAAGTTCCAAATTGGACCAAGTAATTACTGTGAATTCTAGCTTATGGATCCAATAACCTTGGAGTAAGAACAAAGAAGAAAGAAGTAATCACATCACAAAGGTACTACATACTCTCAAAAATCATATACAAATAGGATGATCAACAAATCTCAACTTGTTGTCTGGATGACAAAGAGCATGGCAAGTGATTGCAATTAGCACATGTAGATGCACTAACATTACTCGAAGCAATACACCCTACAAAAATTAAGGCAACTATGTCTATATTGGAAAATCATGGAGGCACATGTCTATAAAATGCTTTATAATTGTCCATCTTGTATTAGCAAACCTCCTTTTGAACACACTACCTTGTATCAAGTGTCTCTCATACCTCATTGGAGTCATCCTTTAGTTGCCTTTTTGTGAATGAAACTTTTCCGTAGGATATGACATTAATGCGACAAAGAATTCTAGATCATGAAGCTCAAGACTATGCACTCATTGGTTATGGCCTATATAAGCAAGGAAGAGATGGATATTTAAGACTGTGTGTACATGAATGCGATTATCTAAAGATATTAGACAGTTTGTGCAATGCTATTGTATGTGGACACTTTGGTCCTAATCATGTGATCAAAGCCATTTTAGTTTCATGTCTTTGGTGGCCCAAACTTCACATAGATGAAAATCCTTATGTGAAAAGTTGTGACACATGTGAGAAAACTGAGTATCCTATATGTAAAGATCAGATGCCATTGACAACCATGATGGGAGGATGTGCTTTCTCCAAGTGGGGTATATATTTTGTAGGTCCTATCAACCCCCCTATCAAAAGCTCCCATGTATAATACATTATTGTAGCCACCAACTATCTTACCAAATGGGTAGAAGTGAGAGCCAATCAAAAGAACGATGCATGAACGATGACAAAATTCTTCTTTGAGAATGTGTTCATGAGATATGAACTTCCCATAGAATTGGTGAGCAATAGAGGAATCCATTTCTAAATAAGGTGATTGAATATCTATTGCAATGTTTAATGGTGATCCATAAGAAATCGGTGCTATATGATCCACAAGAAAATGGAGAAGTAGAAAGTACTAACAAGGTTTTATGTAGTGTATTGAAGAAGCTCGTAGATAATAAATGCTTGGATTGGAACAAACAAATCCATCATGATGTTTGGGCATATCGAGTGGCCTATAAAATTTTACTCAATGCAACTCCCTTTTAGATGGTATCTAGCAAGAATATTGTACTACATTAGATTTCTTGATACCATGCTAAGTGTCGCACATGACTATCAATGGATGGGTCACGAGCTATCTTCTAGGATAATGGATTTAGAACATCTAGGAGAGAGTAGATTGAGAGAATTTGGAGATGTATACGTGGAAAAGAAAAGACAAAAGGCTTACTTCGATGCACACATCAAAGAAAAAGGCTTGAAAGTTGGGGATCTAGTATGGGTATGCACTTTGAACAACATGCTCATGAGTTAGGAAAATAGTTTTATGGACCTATAATTACCAATAGACCTTCAACTAGCAGTGTGGTACAATTAGCCACTTTAGAAGGAGATGTAATGCCAAATTACATTAGTGGATGTAGAGTCAAGATTTTTCAAGAGCTATTGATGGAAGAGATGCTTAAAGGACTCAATGTGGCTAAGAGGCCTAAAGAGGAAGAGAAAATAATGAAACAAGAAGCTCAGAATGAAGTTTTAGAGCATATTGAAGGTATGACACTAAGATGATAGGGCTTAGGTCATAATAGGAATGCCAACATTGAAGAGCTCGATTTGTAAGTGTCAATTCCTAGTTAGATGTCCCTAGATATCACTTGAAAATGTGCCAAACCAAGAAGAATAACTCTCCTAGAATAGAGGACAGAAGACCACTAACTTTTGTAGAGCGAGGATAGGGCACCACAATCAAGACAATCAAGGCCCTGGTTGATTTAGGAGCAGCTACTAGTACCATTAGGTATTCATGTTGTCACGACATGAGACTACAGGTGAATCCAATAGAGGCTCAACTCATAGGTTTAGGAGGTGTGGAAACCCCTTGCATTGGTGAGGTATAAGTTCCCATCCTCATACAAGATGACCCCTTGATAGTAATGCTATTACTTTGCCATGATGAAGATCTCACAAAACCTTTGATGTTGGGCCAATATAGAATCTATGATCACGTAGTTGAATTGAATCTCCACACACATATTCTCGAGGTTTGAGTTAATAAACAATGTATAATAGTAGATTTGGAAAGTCTAGATACCTCTAGTTCTTAATCAGGTCTTGATAAATAGAGAAGCGTCTGCCTTGCTCATGACAAATCCTTGGTCTTGAAGATATGTGGTTAACCTGTGATTCCATGCCCTAGGTGCCTGCTTTAATCCATAAATATCTTTATTCAATTTGCACACATATGTTGCCTTGTTTGGATCCTCATAGCCAAGAGGTTGTGACATATATACCTCCTCTAAAATCCATCCATTCAAAAAAGCATTTTTTACATCCAATTGATACATGTTCCAAGTTTTAGAAGCAGCCACACTCACCAACACCCTGATGGTTGGCATCTTGGCCACAGGTGAGAATGTTTCTTCATAGTCAATGCCTTGGGTTTGGGCAAAACCCTTGGCTACCAATCTAGCTTTGTAACTATTTATTGACGCATCAAAATTTCTTTTGGGTTTATAGATCCATCTGGATCCAATTACCTTCATGGACTCTTTCTTTGGTACTAGTTCCCATGTGTCACTTTCTTTGAGTGCTTCAATCTCCTCATCCATAGCTTCCTTCCATTCTATCTGAGTTTTTACTTCTTCATATGATCCTGGTTCTTCAATTGGCAAGTCTTTGGCAAGATAAACAGAATGTTTAGTAACAAGAGAGGTATCATACCCATGTCTGATAGGTTTTTTGCTCTCCCTTTGTGATCTTCTGATTGATTGATTTGAAGATTCAGGCATGTCTTCAAGTTTCTTCATCTTGACTTTGTCTTTGGACTTCCATGCCTTGAATTCTTCAAGATTGATAATGTCTTCATCATCTGAAGTAGTGTCTTCACTCTGAGTAGGTTCCTCCTTAGCAAGACTTGGAAACTCCTCCTCCAAGTCATAGGGTAGTTTAAACTTCCTGCATTCATTCTCATACCAAGAATCATTTTCATCAAAGACAACATCCCTACTAACCATGAGTCCTTTATTCGAAGGGTTGTAGAACCTCTAACCCTTCTGATTTAGATCATATCCAATAAAGATACACTTCTCAGCCTTAGGCTCTACCTTACCTCTTACCTGAGAAGGAATGTGTACATATGCTACACATCCAAACATCCTGCAATGATCAAGTGAGGGTCTCTTCCCATGCCATGCTTCATAAGGAGTCATCCCATCAAGGGACTTAGATGGTAACCTAATTATGAGGTAAGTGGCAGTAGAAACACTCTCTACCCATAGGTAGTTAGGTAATTTCTTTTCATTTAACATTGACCTAGCTGTTTCAACAATCAACCTATTTCTTCTCTCAGCTACCCCATTCTGTTCACGAGTATACCTTGTGGTGATTTCTCTCTTGATTCCTCTGTCCTGCAAGAAGGCTTCAAACTCATTGGAGAAGTACTCACCTCCTCCATCTGACCTTAGCCTCTTTAAGTTCTTCCCTATCTGATTCTCAAAAAGTGCAAGATATTTTTTAAAATAGTTGAACACTTCATCTTTGTGCTTCATTTAGTACAATACAGCTCACCTGCTATAATCATCAATGAAAGATACATAGTACCTTGAGCCTGAAATTGAAGGGTCTTTGCTTGGTCCCCATACATCTATATGGACAAGTTCTAGGTAGTCCTCATGCATGTAGCCTTTCCTTGAGAATGGTAACGTGTGCGACTCTCCAAACTGACAAGCACCACATTTATATAGCATGTGTTGTTTGGAAACATTGGGTATTCCAATTACACATTGATCCCTGCATATCTGTTTCAAGGTTCTTTCTCCTACATGTCCTAACCTTTTATGCCAAATCTCAAGCTCTGAAAGTGTTTGATCTTTATAATTGTAGAGTGCAATATTCTTTGTATCTTCTGGCTCAAAAGTAAAGAGTCTACTTGTCTTTTCTCCTTTAGCAATTCTCTTGAACCCCTGCTTGGGATCCTCCACAAATGCTCCAAATCGGTTGAACCTGACCTACAAACCTTTTTCCACAATCTGTCCAACACTCATCAAGTTTTTTGTAATGGTTGGTACATATAGTACCCTACTCAACAAGTTTTGAATTCCATCATAAGTCTAACATTTCCAACTTTAACCACTGAGTGCTTGGTGTCATCACCTATTTGTACTTGATGCTTACCTCTTGGTTCTTCAAGGTCAGAGAGTAGAGCTACATTGCCAGCCACATGATTTGAGCATCCTGAGTCAATGTAGAAGAGATGGTCATCATTTGTACCTGGTTTTGAAGTCATGTTCATAATCAGAATAGAATCATCTTGTTCTTCTGTATACTTGTTGTAGTCCTTTCTGGATTTGAATCCTCCTTGGTAGTTGCCATTGTAGTTGTTGTTGTAGTTGTTGTTGTACCCTTGATGATGGTTGAATCTACCTCTTGATTGTGAGTATCCACCTCTTTGATATCCTCTTCCTCTCTGATTCTTGTAGTTCTTGAAACACTCATCTATAGTATGATTTGATAAACCACAAATGTTGCATGGTGAGGAGTTATATGATCTCCCCCTACCTTGCTTACCTCCTCTGCCTCTTCCTCTTGATGATCTACCTCTCCCTGCATAGTTGGCTTGGGAGGTAGTGCCTTCATCCTCTATCTTCTTGTTTTTGCCTTTATGTTTGGACTTACTTTTATCAGTGTATAGGGCAGAAGAGCTATTACCTTTGGATGAGTCTCCATTCTTGTTGAGCTTGGCTTCATGAGTGAACAATTGCCCCATGAGAGTGGTAAGGTCGGGAACCTGCATGTCCATGGATAGGTCCATGGCAGTGGTGAAGCTTTCCCATTTTTCATTAGCTTTAATCCCATTGACCACTTGCCTTACTATCTATTCTTCTTCAATATCTTCTCCTATGCTTGCTAACTGATCGGCTACATCTTTAATCTTAGTCACAAACTCTGAAATAGCCTGCTTAGGTTTCTTCCTTAGTGTGGTGAATTCAATCCACACTTGATTCTGGCCCTTGTGTTGGAAGAGAAATAAGATGACAAGGTTTCCCAAGTCTCTTGGGATGTCTTACAATTTCTAATATGTGGAAAACGAAAATCAGAGATGGAATTGAGTAAGTAAGACCTTGCTAATGCATCCTTGGCACACCATGTGTTGAGCTTTTCATGTTCTTCCTTTGTTGGTAGTCTTCTGGTTTTGAATGAGGGCAATTCCTCATCTCATGAGATGTATCCATAAAGACTCCTTCCTTGTAGGTATGTCTTCATCCTTAGGACCATGCGTAATAGTTGTTCTTGTCCAACTTATCAATAAATGAAGGAAAACCATCTTCCATGTTACCTTAACTTGCTCTGATACCACTGTTCGGAATGATGGATGGACACTTCAAGAGAGTGAGTAGGTACTGCCAAATCCTACTTTGTACCAGCCCTTTGATGCTTCATAGTTGTGTCTGTATGTGCATATATGTATGTATATATATATATATATATATATATATATATATATATATATATATATATATATATATATATATATATATATATATATATATGCATATATGTTGTGTATGTGTATGTATATGTCTATGTGTGTGTCCATATGCATGTGTGTATATGTACATGTGAACATGTATTTTTATGTGTGTGTATATGTATGTGTACATGTATTCGTATGTATGTGTATGTGTGTATGCATGTGTATGTGTATGTTTATGTGTGCATGCATGAATGTGTTTAGGTTTATGTACATGTGTATGTGTGCATCTATGTGTGTATACATGTATTTGTGTATGTATATTTATGCATGTATGTATGTGTATGTGTGAGTATTTATGTGCGTGTGTTTGTGTATGTATATGTACATGTGTATGAATGTATGTAAGTGTGTGAGTATATGTGTGAAACTCTCTCTGTCTCTCGTTATCCAATGAGAGGGAGAAGAGAGAAATAAGAGAGAGAAAAGAAGATAAAGGCAAACAAGAGGGAGACAACTAGAGGGAGAAAACAAGAGAGAGAAACCAAGAGAGACTAGTCCAAAAGCGACAGTACTCCAAGAGAGTTCTCGCAAGGCATTCTCAAAGGCAGTGGGTACACCAAGAGAGTGTTCCAAAGGTGAAAATGCATCAAAATATAACCTGTTATGTTAGCACGAAGCTTTATGTGAAAGTTTATTACTTCTCTCGTTCTCTGCAAATATAAAATGATGATAATTGTGCTCGGAAATTCTTTTTTTGTAGTTCCTATTTATTCTTAGCCTTTATTATTAACCTAGAAAAAGTTGAAACATGTCGTATAGTTGATAGCCTCATATGGATTCAAATTGGTGGACGTATTTGTAGGTAAAAAAACTTTGGATCGGATACAATCTGATGATTATTGGATGTGTCTATCGATGCATGCATTTTCCTTCATTTTTTTGCCATCCATAGAAGAAAATTTTGTAGTAATGCCATACACTCATTATTTTCTTGAATGAACATTAATATATACCACAACTCCTACTTTAGTAGAATGATTTCGTGCTTATATACAAAATAGTAATACTAGATTCATTTACTAAATGCAATCTACTAATAGGAAATAATAAATTGTTTCTTGTGTATTAGCCCTTATACCATAAAATATGAAAGTTGTGATAGACATCAAAATAAGTATTGATGGCCAAGCATGTTTGCTTGCCTAGCTCTTCACCTCTTAGGCTAGGGGCAAGGTTCAACCCCTACCACCTACAATAGGAAACTCCTCATCAAATGTGTGTTGAGGTGGTTATAAACTAGCCCCTTGGGGGGACTGTTTAGCCTTAAGATAGAAATCGAGATAAAAAAAGTTACTACCTTATTGGGTCTTCAAGATTTGTATCCTATTAGTTGCTAGGCATTCAACCCATGTTTTATGGGATCCAACGGTCTATGAGTGCAAATCCAAACTCTGATTGCATTTCAATTAAATCAACCCCATTTAGTTGGGGTGTATAGCCACATGTATATTGCGTTTTGATGCCATTATTACTTAACAATTCATAAAATTCCTTGGATAAGTATAGTCTCACTCCATTTTATGACTTTATGAAATATGACCATGACATTCTTGTGTTATCATCACTGGTAATAAAAAGATAGATATTGTCTCTAAATGAGGGATCCTTGGTTGTTCCCCATACTCTTTTGTGTGATCTTCTGGAATGAAAGCCTTACTCCGTTCTTGAATTCTCATGATTTAGAAAAATGTTTCATAGGTTCAGAATTGAAAATTGTCAAACCACGTATCACACATCCATGCTTCATATCCGTCAAATCGTGAAGGTTGATGTGGCCAATACTCTTCTGCCACAAATCCACTTGAGCTATTTTCTTGCCAGAAAATTTCAAATACATCATGTGTGATTAGCATGGTCTTACCTCCATGGCTAAAATCCTTCCTTCCTTCTTTCCTTTAGCCATCGGCTTAAAGTCTTGCCTTAGATCTTCAACAACACGTCCTTTGTTGTTGAACGTGACTGCACAACCCTCTTTCAACCATTTCTCCCACCAATACGAGATTCTTTATGATCATGGGAAAATGCAACACATTTTTGAGACAATTTTCATTTTGATTTTCATCCAAGTAAAAACACCTATATGTGTGATCCTATGTCGATTTCATTCCCTATTTCTACATTCCCTTGTGTGTTGATTCATGCAAATTGAAAACAAAAATCCAAGCATCCACTATGTGGTGTCTATCGATGTACTATATGGTATCTATTTCTTCTTTCTTACAATGTCTTTGCATCATGTCTAAGGGGTAAGCATTATGTGATGTATTTGAAGTGTTTGCAAAGCTACCTTGACTCTTCTTCTAGCTTTCTTAGTTGTGTTTTGTAAAAATCTCTTGCAAAGTTGCCCAACTTGTCAGAATTGTAGCACTCCCATGTGTATCCCTTGCATTAAGGTTTGCTTCCTTTTCCTCTTGATCTTCTTCCCCCCCTCTCTCTATAGCTTTGGTTTGACACTTCTTGATCATGGCTTCATATTCACCTACCTTTCCTTTTCCATTATGTACGCCTCTCATTCCTTTCACTTTATTTGCATAAAAGACTTGGGTGTCATTTTAAATCACCTCCATCAAGGTTCACCTCCACTCTCACCTTGGGAGTGACTATTTTCTCAAAGTTTTCTAATGATTCCCTCAAAATAGAGGTCGTTAATGAATGAAATCAATTTCTCATTGTTTCTTATGTTACACGGTAGCATGCGCTACCATGCACAAGGAAAATAGAGCGAGAGAGAAGAAGAAGATCGCTTCGTCGCCATAGCTACAACATCAGCAAACGCAGACATACACACGCACTCTTAGGGCACACATTTCAAGGACGTCAGAAATGCAAGAAATAAAAAAGACATCGAAGGCCATTTCAGGCGACGAAAATGCCAGAGAGCTTTGTTCATTAACCAAGTGCCCTTTTTATACAAAAAGATGGCCTTAAAGGCTCTTCACACTCAACCTTTTCTCAACCCTTCAAATGGACCTTAGTACAATAAATGCAAATGTGCCCTTAACACTGGCACGCACGGTGGACTTGAACTGCCACATCCCTTGATAAGTGATAACCCCCTCACAAGATGAAAATTACATGGGAACCATTTAAAGGCTGGGAACCTTTTTGCAACATGTCATGTAACCAAAGGAATACATCTAATCTTGAAGAGTGTTTCAATCCGCGAGTCTCCACATCACTCATGCCCGAGAACACCGGTTCCATCACACCCCCCCAGATCAAATACACCAATTCAAGCCTTCACATCAAGGCCAACACAAATTCAACCAAAGAATAAAGATAACAACCCGACCCATATACAATCCTCATATACATTTTCTAGTGTCAAAGTGGTAGCACTGTTCTTGGAATAGAATAGTCCAATGCCATGTACGTAACCAATGAAATAGCAACCTCTCAATCCAAAGTTATCTGCATACACAATTATGCTCTACCCTTATGAACAATACTTGCAAACCAAAGTGCATGGTTAGACCATGATATGGAATGCAAGTAAGGCTCATAACAATTCCAAAATCAAGAGCAATGTGAGAGGCAAAGTGAAGTGCCTGGAACTTAATCCAAGGTTCACAAATACTACTCACATAACCCATGATCTTGCCCTCTTATATGCATACATGAAGTGCAAGGGTGGACCAATTACATCATATCATCAACCAATTACAAAGCTTATGAAAGTCATGAGGGTAAAAGTCAAAGGATGTAAACGTTGCTTCATCGTAAGATCCAAACTTCATTTATATTCAGAGTTCACATTGTCCATAGAGAAGATAACCAATGGATCAAGCTACTAGCAAAACATGATTCGCTGAAAAACAATACCCATATGACCCACAGGGAGTAAAAGAACCCACATAGTGCAAACTCAATAAGGCTTTTATGCGTGAGATATCATAAAATAAATGAAGCGTTCATGACATCATAGTGACATAGCGCATAGTGGGGCATTCAATATTACATCATGCGTTCCTGCGTAGAGAGAGGATGAAAGAGATGATATAGAAAGGTCTGTATCATCCGAATTCTAAAGACAATGAGGCAATTTGATCCAACTTCATGGTCACCCTACATAACCACTGATTTCAAAGCGAAGAGGATGTGCTCTATTCTATGATGACAATGATGCGAGAGCACTTTATTGTACGTCAACACAATCATTGCAGTATAACATAAACTCGTTGTTATCAATAATAAAACTGCTAAAGATATTATTTGATGAAAGTCTGCAAATTTTGTTTAAAGGAGTACGATGACCCTTCAATAATACAAGTGCAGCAGTACCGCATACATGTCCTCCTCCCTATCAGTAGACAACTTCTATCTTCATTGTGCGTGGGAATCGATGGATATGAGTATGAAACGGCACAAAGAATGTAAAAGCTCCATTGTATCTTTTCGAAGCACTGGAATGAAGCACAACATTGAACAAATGCCTAGGGAAAGAGTGCGTTGTACATTAAACTTCAGCGACATAAGCTTGTGTTTTTTTCTTTATAAAGCAAGTTCAATCTTGCCTCCTGAAAGCTACTGCTATCAGAAATAGAAAAGTATGATAGGAGTACTGTCTGGAAGATAAGAAATGCTTCGATGCTTCGCATCTCAGATGAAGAACTGGGCGCAATGAAATACAGTATAGAATTGAGTATGCGCATAACAAAAAGCCGAATGATATCATCGCACTGTTCCGTTATACCAAAATTGATTCAAAGCACTGGTGAAGATCATTGTAGCAGAAACATTCCATGCATCATCGCAAACATATCTTAGGATAAGATCAACTATGGCACTGTTGCCCCCATGAATACATGTGGTCCACAAATACGAAAAGTGGTTAAATTAGCGAAAACTCGACATGCGATTCCCAATGCACTCGTGATAAACAATAGCCATTGACTCCACTACTCGCAGAGTTGTACGTTTATGCAGCAGAAAATTGCGCCATCCATGCTTTCAACACTGACTACGAAATCGTCATGCATTCACGAAAACACAGATAAGCGACATCAATAACCACAATAACGTTCAGTAACGCGGAGCACCATCGACAGACGCTAATCCCAGAGAGAAGAGTTTGCAACACGCCTTCGGATCTACCACATAGTGTAGGTGATGCACAACCACAAGCAACAGTTGTTGCTTGTCAAGAGATTACGCAAAACCTCTAGTGGTAAATCATGAAGCCCGTGCATCCACCATCATGAAGCGCACAAGAACCCAAATCATCATCATGCATGGAACTACTTATTGATCCTATTACATTCAAAATCCCTTTTAACCTAAGGATATAATAATTGTAGCTCAGTGATGAGTATCACCTCCTTTAATGTCAATCCGGGAAGATGTGAGGATGGTATGAAGACTTCGAACATTTAATGGCACAAGTGTGTGAGTGAGAAGCACACAAACATGCACACACATACACACACACACACGCACACAAGGTAAGACAAAGAGAGAAACAATGGAGTTCTTTAGATTACTCAAAAAGTCTCATACAAGTTCAAATCCACAACAGGCTGCCCTCAAAAATGAGCTCTCTAGCTCTATTTACAGTTTTTGACTAGCTTTGGTCATGTCCAGACCTAGTGTCGGGCCTAGTTAAAAATTAGGTTTTAGGGCTATTTTGGGGGCTCAAACGAGCTCTGAAAATTATGAAAATTGGTACATAAGTACTACTAGTACTCCTCAAGCTCAAAGACTCTTGGGTTTGCACAAAATGGAGTAGGAATAATAAAAAATGGTATTTACAATGAAGTGAAGTGACTACAATCACTATTTGGGAAATATTGTTACATGGAAAATTTATAGGGCCTATTTGCCAGATCTGCGTTGATTGCTTTGTCTGCTTGTTCCTTGCTCTGACTCCCTTCTTTGGCTTCCTTTTCTTGTGGGTCCTTGGGTGCCTTGGATGCTACTAACACCCCCCCCCCCCTTCTCTTGCATCTGTCATCTCTGACAGACCCTTGTTTAGCTGAGCGTTTGACATAGTATTCAACCACATCTCAAGCTAGGTGATGTTCTTCCAGCCGCAGCTGCTGTACTAAGTCTGTCAATAAAGCACCCCAATCTACCGGCCCTGGAATGTCCAGATGTGGTAGCCGCAATTGATCCGAGTGTAAGGTCCTCTCCACAACGAACAATTGGAGGAGATGTGAGGGTCTGGATACAAATATTTCAGAGTGGTATTCCCAGAACCCTGTGACGAACATCTCCTCGAAAGTTTGTTTGTAGCAAGCTGGGAGGTACTTTATTCTTGCGTGCCAGGCATATATTACATTGATTAAGGGGGTTGTGCTCATGTCGTACACCAAGTCTAGGTTTCCTACAGTGAAGCCGACTCGAAATGTGGGTCAGAGAGAGCAATTCCCATAACATATGTGGTGATTGTGGAAGTTGGGGTGGTCATGTCATGGGGCGAAGTGAATTGTGCAGTGAGTGGTGAGGAGTGTGGTGATGACGATGCCGCCTGATGTTCTTCCGTCTGTGTGGTATCTCCTGGTGCCAATACATCTATGTGAATTTTCTTTTCGGAGCAAAGGGGACAGGTAGGCACTCATTTCTCAAAGCGATGAATGTAGGCTAGAGCTGAATGAATGGCTTCATCCAGACCAAGCGCATCCGCATGAAGGTTCAAAGACTCAATAAATTGGTCATCAACCCCTTCTTCTCCCAACATCTGACTTATTAGCATCTTCCCTGTTTCTAGTGACAACTTGTGGTGCTCTTGGACTCTTTTGATAGTTTCATACAATCTTTTATCTATGCAGTATAGGCTCGGGCACCAGCTAGTGCTGAGGTTTCTTCTTTCTCCTGGTCGTGTTCCTCGTCTGCCTCCTCTTCGTCAGTCTCTTCTTCATCTTCGTCTACTTCCACTACTTCAGGCTAGGTAGGAGCTAAAGTCGTTGTGGTTGGTTGTGGTTCTCGGGTCTGTTCTGCTTCCGTCTCAAGATTGGCCTCATTAATCATGCGGAAAATTTCTTCATCTATCAAATCATCCAAGGTGTAGCCCTGTGGGAACTCCAAGTCAGATGGAATCGGAGGGAAAACAAGATTGGGTCTTTCTGCACTCTGTCTGGGTACGCGAATCGTAAATGGACGGACACGTCGTGTTTGAGGTGGTGTCACCTCTGGTGTGAGGGTGGCACCCCTTGCTTGTGCATAGGGTATTTGGATTGCTCCTCTTATTTTCTTCGATGGTGGCCCTGTTGTTGATAGTTGTCTCTGGAATTCCTGGGCTCGGGACCACACTAGTGCTCTTTGAATAGGCACATCATAAGCTAAGCACCTGTAAATGATCCTTGTTAGCATGCAGCATCCATGAAGCACATTCTTATGTTTCTTATTCCAGTGTTGATATGCTAAGTGGATTTGATCTATGATCCAGTGGGGTAGATTGATTGTGAGGTTTCTTGTCTCTGCCAAGTACAAGCTAAACCAAATTCTTTTGGGTGGCATGGTGAAGCGCTCCTAGGGTGGAAAGGCGAAGTGTTGCATGATTATGCATAGGTGGAGGGCGATGGTAGGTGTCATAGCTACCATATCCTTTAATTTGTTAAGATCTTTGTGTTTCATTCTTCCGGGGATCAATGTTTCTTTCTCTGTGGGAATGTGCATACCATTCATGTCCAAGGCCTCTCGTACTAAATTGAGTGTAAGTTTAAACCTTTTCAATTCATGGCCTAGTGTTAGAGAGGGGAGTATAAATGTACTATCTCCTCCTTTGGCTCTACTAGGGGTGATCATGGTGATCAAGTAGGAGCAGCGCAAAAAATCGGGCTTAGGTAAGAGTGCTCTAAAATAGCTGTCCAATCCTGCCTTTGTCCATACAGATCTCATCACTTTTGCATCCTGATATTTCTCGAATTCACGGGTAAAGAAATGGTACCTTCCCCACTTTCCATTAAATTCTAATTCAGCTTCCCAGAAGTATGTGCCCTCTCCTAATGGACCTGCGACATCACTGAACCAGTGTGCATGTTTGCCAACTTGTGACCTATGCCCCTGCGGAGGATTCTGAATTGGAAGGACATGTACTGCCCTAAGTTCCCAGGCCTCTCGATGAGTTGTGGTTCTAGGAGGAGGGTTTCAATATCCACTCTTTGGGCACTGGACCCCGCAACTGGTGCCTCCTGCTTCTACCATGTTACTGCTTGCCGATTCTCTGAGGATATAGAAACATGTGTTAACATTGTAATGGACAAGATAGAACAATTTTTTTTTCCCTGTTACAACATTAACATGAGGTTAGTGATAGGTTAGTAGGTCAGTGAGTGCTCGGTGATTGTGTGTGTATTTAGTGAATGAATAGTCCTATGAGCTAAATGGAAATATGCAGTGTGAGGATGATGTAGTTAGTAGGTGGAGATGAATTTACAAATGGGGGTCGGGGGGTTTATTACAAGCTTTTGGCTAGCAAACAGAGTGGATGGCTTTCAGTTTTGACTTTGTGGATACTCTGGAGGGCTTTATAGAAGTGTCTGCTTGGAAATGAGGCTTTTTAGGGACCCATTTACAAGTGGTTCTGCTTGTGCTCATGGGCAAATATGTGTTTGTGCGTGTCGAATAAGAGTGGGTATCAACTGTCCGAGTGAGTGAACCATGTTGTACATGGTGTGGTCTCTGTGTGACCATTTGAGCCTGCAAGCAAGCCTTAGGCACCCAAATTGGTCTTGATTGTGGGTCAGCCTTCATCGACTTCTTGGGTACCCAGATAGACCACTTCAGTAGAAGACTTTTTGAAAGACTTCTTATGAGTGTCCTGTCGTTGCTCACTAATATGAAGTTGAGCCAGTGGTTGTGACTGGACCGCAACAGGTTGGTCGCCTTTCTTTTGGCTTCGGGCATAGGACATCCTCTTCTTCTGCATTTGATCCGCCTTTGGGTGCCGTATCCCTATGGCCTTTGGAAGAGAAGGGAGTTCCATCGTATCCTTGAATTCTTTGTTGAGCCAATCATCCCTCTGCATCACATAGTTTTGGACAAGAATAGCATCGTTATCTTCATGTGTACTCCTGGAAGGACCAGGAGTGTGTGCCTTTCCTAGTTCCTTGAGTGCTTCATTTTCTAGCTCAACTATAATGCTGTTCTGATTTACCTAGACCTGAAGAAGTCCACTTCTTAGGTTTGGGTTGACTGCATGCTCATAGATCTAGCCTTGACCCAAGACAAGAGGCTCAGTGAGGTCCTCGTCTTGACACACTAGCACCTTAACTGTCATAAGAGCATCTTGAATGTAGAGAGGAAGTTCCACCTCGCCCATCCAAGGGGTTTCCACACCTCCTAATTCTATGAGATATGCTTCTACATGATTGAAACTTAAGTTCAATTTTTGACAGTAAGAAAGTTTAACTGCACTAGTGGGTGCACCTGAGTGTATTAAATCTCTCACGGTCCTTGCACTCTCTCCCTGTCCTACCTCTAGGGTCACAAAGGGACGTCAATTATTCTAGGGGAACTTACTCCTGAGACTTCACACATAGCCATATGATATCCTCGATCTGCATAGGCATATGCCCTAGGCTGATCTCTACCCTGTCTTCTCAATTTCATTCTTCAGATGCGTTCCAATGCTTCTGCGTCTCTTCTCGAATTCGCTTGTCCTCTTCTTTACGTTTTTGTGCAGTATTGAGTCGATTTAACATCTCCTCTATGAGGGGTTCCTGATATAACTTGAGTCTACATCCAGTGATGTAACTTGGTAGGATGTCACCTTCTAGAGTGGCAAGTTGAACTGCTCCACTTTTGGAGATCCTATTGATAATCATTGGTCCATAGCCTCTCTTCTCTAATTTCCATGCATGTTGCTTCAAAGTGTAGACTACGACTAGGTCTCCTGCTTTCAAACCCTTATCCTTCATATCTGCATCAAAATATGCTTTTTGTCTTTTCTTGGCTGCATATATTCCTACTGTAGCTCTTAATCTTGTTTCACCTAGTTGTTCAAGGTCAAAGATTCTAGAGGAGAGCTCATGGCCTGTCCAGTCATGCTCTTGTGCTACTATTAATGTAGGTATCAAGAAGTCCAATGGTAGCACTGCATTTTGGCCAAATACCATCTGAAAGGGTGTGGCTTGGAGTACCGTTTTATAGGCAACTCTGTATGCCCAAACAGCATGGTGTAGCTGTTTGTCCCAATCAGATCATTTATTATTCACTAATTTGGTAAGCACGTTGCATAGAATCTTGTTTGTGCTTTCGGCTTGCCCATTAGCTTGTGGATGATAGGGGGTAGACTTCTTGTGTATCACCAAGAACTCTCGAAGAAGATTTTCAATGAATTCATTCAAGAAGTGAGTCCCTCTATCACTTACTAGCTCTATAGGTAACCCATATCTTGTGAACACATTCTCAAATAAGAACTTAGCTGTTGTTTGAGTATCGTTCTTCGTTGTAGCTTTCACTTCTAGCCATTGGGTTAGATAATCTATAGCCACGATAATGTATTCAGCATGTGAACCCTTGGCTAGGGGATTAATAGGACCTACCAAGTCTATTCCCCACTTAGAGAATGCCCGTCCACCCATCATTGGTTTCAATGTCATCTTTGCGTATAGGATACTGAGTTCGTTGACAAACATCACACCTCTTCACATAGGTATGTGCATCCATGTGAAGTGTTGGCCACCACAAGCCTGCAAATAGTATTGCCTTGATCACCCAATCTAGTCCAAAATGTCCTCGTGCTACACCCTGGTGAGCAGTTTCCACGATCTTCAGATATTCACTCTCATGGACACATAGCCATAGATATCCATCTTTTCCTCACTTGTAAAGATTATCCACAATGACTATATAGTCTAAAGCTTCTTGTTCTAAGCTTCTCTACCTAGCCAGGGTCATATCTTGAGGGAATGTTTTCGTCCTCAAGAAGGCTACTAATGGTTCACTCCAATCTAGTACTAGAGACACTTGGTACAGAGTAGCATGCTCCACAGGTGCTCTAGTACAACATACTGGGCATTCCTTGCACAACTTATGGACATCTGCTTCCATAGTAGGCCAATGCACTCCAAGTCTCCTTAGTGTCTGTAAAGTTCTTTGCTTAGAGTAGTGTTGCTCTAATGCACCCACATGTGCTAATTGCAATCATTTAGCGTACTCATCCTCCTCCACACAACAAGCTAATATCCCTTGATCTGTATGCTTGTACATATTTCTTGCCATTATATGGTACTTTTGGGCTTTTACTACCTCCCTATCTGGAGTGTTTATTACTGGGTGGTTAGGCCCGTATGTCAATATTGGCACTAATGTCTTAGCCCACTGAGGTACAACTTCCAAATTAAACAAGTAAGCATTAGGAAGGTCATCTGATACTCCTTGTGGAGCTTCTCCAGATGTGAGTCTCGAGAGATGGTATGCTCTCAAGTGAGTCTTGCCTTTCCTCACCAATACTTCAAAGTCGTATTCCATTAGCAAGAGAAACCATCTTACCAATCTACGTGTATTGCATAGCTTGTTTGCCAAATACAATAGTGCTTGATGGTCAGTAAAAAATTTAAACTTATTTGCAAGAAAATAGTGTCTAAACTTTTTAACCGCATACACCATGCCTAATCCTTCTCGTTCAGTGGTCATATAGTTTCATTCAGTTGCATTCAATTGTCTACTAGCATAGGCAATTGGAAGATCCATATTACCTTCAGCCGTAGGTTGTGCAAGCACACATCCAATAGCATAATTGGATGCATCCACATGCACATGAAAAGGCTTGTTCCAATCTGGTGTCTTCAAGATTGGTGCTGAACACAATCGTCATTTAAGCTCATTCAAGCAGTTTTCACATTCTTCAGTCCACTCAAAATTGGTCAAAAGCCTGTACAGAGGCTTCACAATGATGGCATACATGTGTATAAAACATTGGTAGTAACCACAATGCCCCATGAAAGCTTGCACTTCCTTGATATTCTTTGGCCTAGGTAGCTGTGCTATAGCTTTCACTTTCTCCTCATCCATGGATATGCCATTCTTTGACACTATGTGCCCTAGAATCTTGCCTTGCCTGACCATGAAAACACACTTTTCCGGGTTCATGCAGACTTGATATTCTCTACATTTGTCAAAGATTTGCCTGCGTTCAGGTATATGTGTCTGTCTAATGTTGGAATGAGCACAGAGATCATCAACATAAATCTCTAAATTCTTCCTTAGGAATTCTTTAAACACGTGGCACATCAGTCTTTGAAAGGTAGCGGGTGCATTGGTAAGACCAAATGGCATTACTCGGAAAGCAAATATGCCCCACTCTGTGGCCAAAGCCATCTTATGTTGATCTTCTGGAGCAATGGCTACCTGATTGTAGCTAGAGAATCCATCAAGGAAGCTGTACACTTCCTTGCATGCTACCCTTTCTAATAGATGCTCAGTGATAGGAAGCGGATAGTTATCTCAAATAGTGGCTGCGTTAACCTTCTTCAAGTTAATGCATACACGTAGCTTTCCATTTTTCTTGGGCACCACTACAATGGGGGATACCCAATCAGTGTGCTCAATTTCATAGATAAATCCAGCTCCAACCAAGCGATCTATCTCTTCTTTGATCTTGGCAGCATAATTATCATTATATGTGTATGGCTTTTGTTTAGAGGGTTTGGCATCTGAGGTCATGGGGATAGTGTGTGAGCATATGTCTGGGTCTACACCTTTCAAGTCCTTGTAGCCCCAAGAAAATACATCTCTGTATTCTCTTAGCAAAGCTATCAACTCTTGCTCTTCTTCTTCTGTCAGGTCATGTCCTATGTAAGTGCATCTCTCTTCTTCTTCTTCTATGGCTACAACTATTTTCTTGGTGGTTTCTTTGTTATCATAGGCCTCCCTTGATTGCACCTCACGTTTAGGCATTCTTATCATGACTCTCCTATCATCTATTTCCTACTTCTTAAAGTTTTCAGGGACCTCAAACAAAGATTCTTCCTCTTCTAGTGTGACTTCTCTCTTATTTCTTTTCTTGCCTTCACTCTTGGCGGTCACTTGTGTGGCTATCCTCACATCATTCGTAATTTCTCCGTGTCTCTGAGGGTAAGCTTCTACTTCGTAAAAATATTCCTCACCTGATGCAAAAGGAGGGTCCATTATAATTGAATCTAGATCAGAGTCACTTGCATCCTCGAATGCATCAGTGCTAGGTTTATATTCTTCAATAACCGAATCTCCCATGATTGGCTCTATTGAGAAGACTGAAATGTCATAGCCATAGGGAAGTGGTAGCAATTGCAACTCCTGCACCTGAATCCAAAATTGCCTTGGTTGTGTATCCTTGATGGGTAATGGGAAGATAGGTGTTTCCTTCTTCTCCTTCACTCATGTCTCATATCTTGTCCAAAGGTATTTCTGGCACCGTTCTCTGAGATCCCACCTGGGAACGGGGTTTCGCTACTTCTGGCACTTGATTGGCTACATGTTTCCACAGTTCAGGCCTAACCTTGAGTAGCTCTTCTAAGGTGAGGTTGCACTGCACTTTAGTGTTCTTGACGACCTCCGTGTTCCGAGGTATGACTAAGTCTTCATTTCTTACCATGACTGTGGGAGCTCTCATGCAAGTAGACTAAGCTTCCCATGGGCTTGTGAAATGGGGTAGTTCATGTAAAGAATTAGACTCGAAGTCTAATCTCTCATGCGATTGGGTACTCTCCTGCTCTCCATAAATGGAAGGAATGTCTTGTGGGAATTGATCATGCAAGTCGTCCACAAGTTCAATGGGAGGAGGAATTTCACTCTGTTTGGCCCATTCTCTTCTTGAATCTCTCGCAAGAATTCTGGTGAATACGGATTCATAGAAGAAGAGGTGTCTGGTTCAGTGGAATTAGGCACATAAGCTTCTTGGGGGGAATGCTTATTTTTTTGCTTGTCTTGTCTCTTCCTTGGGACATGGATTCCTTATCAGTTCTTGCAATTATGCTCTCCAACTTCTCCAATAGTCCATCAAAGTGCAACTGTGCCTTAGCTAAGCAAGAGTAGTTGAAGAGGCGACTGCCTTCAAACATGGTTTGAGACAATGCTACCATTTTAGCACAAAGCTTGGTTCTCTCTATCTCTAGATTAGCTCTAGGGTAGCATCTGTCATGATCTGTAACATTTGGCCCCTCTTGGATTCTAGCCTGATATGCCTTAAGCATCATGTCTATGTCTTCAAGAGTGGGGCCAGCTAATACTGATCCTACTCTAGGGGGTGGTGGAGTTGTATGCAGTGGGTTGGAAGGTGGTCGGGATGAAGGTGGTGGTGGTATGTGAGAGTGTGTTTGAGAGGTAAGTTCAATAAATTTGGCTTTTGTTTCTCTTATGCTCTCTTCTAATTCACTCATCTTCTTAGACCATTGTCTTTTCATCCTTTCCGGACTATCTTTCCAAGCTCTCGTCCTTTTCTTGGTTATGATCTCAGTTTCGCTAACCTCGTCACTCTTTTCTTGGCCTAAACCTTGGTTCTGCTGTAAAGCTTGAGCTCTAGTAACCACTTGCACTGGTGCAATGGAAGTTACACTTCTTATAGAATCTACAACTAACCCAATAATGTTGATAGGAGTGATTTTCGGTGCATTGTTAGGGTTCTTAGGACAATCTCGCAAGAGATGCTCTTTCCCACAATCGGGACAAAAGCCCTGAATTGTCACAGATTGGGTTTGTGTTGGTGCAGGCATAGGGCAATCAGGAATGAGGTGATCTCCTTGACATCGGTAGCATGGTCCTCTAGGAAATGAGGGTCTCACTTGCCTAGGCTGAGGTCTGGAGTTGGGATTTGCGTACATAACATTTGCATACTCTGGCTCCCAACTAGAGTCACTCGGATCTTCATAGTAATATGACTCATTATGCTTTGGCGACTGCATGTAGTAAGCCTAGGGGCTATCAACATGAGTAGAGTCAAAGCTATGATCACTAGGATCACTTTCTGAAAGCAATGGGATTACTGGCAGTATGGCTCTATTCAGATTCTCTTCTACAGCTGCATTCTTTACCAGGATCACATTAGCTGGGGTTGGAGGTTGCTGAGCTAACACAGGCTGAGCCCTTTGTTTGGCCTGATATTGTGGTTGCTAGGGTTGTTGAGGCCTAGCATACTGTTGTGATGGGTATTGGTTCTGGTATCTTCCCTGTTGTGGATATGGCTGAGGGTAGGTTTGCCTAACTGCTTGCTTATTGTAGGAACAATCTTGTGCGGTGTGATTAGTGTATCTTTGTTCTATGGTGTAGTACTGGCTACTAGGATTCACTTGGGGTTGAGCCATAATGGGACATACGTTCGCCATATGGTTACCTCCACAAGTATAGCATCTCTTCACTAGGGAAAACCTTGGTATTTTTTTACTTGGGACTCCTAGCTTCTGAGCTACTTTCTCAGCAAGTTCCTTAATAGATGTGGATTGCGTGGAAGTGAGACTAGTAGAACTATCTGAATCTTTGTAGATTTTTGAAAGCTCTAATTCCTCCCCTAGGTTATCCTTGATGTCGATGCACATGCACACACACTCTTCTATGGTCCATGGGTCCTTCAAGTACACATATGATCTCAATTTGGTACTTAGCAATCCATCCAAGAATAAAGCCACTTGTTGGGCTGGTGTGGGTAATTCAGGAATAGGACATCTCTCTAGGTATTGCCTAAACCTTCTTCCTACAAGTCTCACGGTCTCTTGAGGTGTTTGCTTGAAGCTGTGAATCAGTGAGGAAGTATTATGCCTTATGCCACTCTTAGAGAATTCGGTAATGAAGGCCTCTAGAAGTTGGTCTATGTTCCTGAAGTGTCTCTCATTTAGTGGTTGAAACCATGTAAGGGCAGTGTTCCTAAGGGTTAGACCAAACGCATTGTACTGCATGAATAGGTCCTCAACTTATTTAGCTCTCAAGACTTGCCTAAACTCGGCCACATGATCATATGGGTCTCCGGTACCATCGAAGTAATTCTTCATGGACTTAACCAATTGGGTTGGCCTCAAGGTCCTAGTGTGTTCCCTAGGCTTTGGCAGAGGAAAATCATTAGCATTTCTTTGGTTTGTTGGGGCTCTAGGTCTCTTTGTTTCCACTCTATCCGTCTCGGCTCTCATCCTTTCTCTTCCCTGTTGATGTATGAAACACCACAAGAAATGAATTAATGTGACACTAGAACACCTCTATGGTCACCATTAACTCATTGCCACTCCAAACTTTAAGAAATGATAGCCTAAAGTGAGAACTTTGCTTCTACAGAAATTCCTAGTCACCGAAATGACATACCTTCAGTATTTTGCTAATTTCTCCTAGCTCAAGTATTATTTCTCCATGAAACTCTATATGCTGAAACGAGAAGATGGAGAGAGACTCATACATAGAACTTTACTCAGTTCTTTTTCATAACTATGAAAACTCAGAAGTTTTACAGATGCTTTCTCACTCAGAGAAGCCCGACTATACTCAGTCGTATATAATGAACTCCTTCTCTCTTCTTTCTCTCTATTCTCTCTCTCCGCGTCAGTTGATACAAACTAACTTATATAGATTTTCGTATTCTCGTGTTTTTAAAAACTTCTAGAACTAAGGTGAACTAACTTTACAAATATGATACACTTGTGAATTTGTCCCTTCACATAGGCATGGGGTTTTCTTCCTGAGATTTGACCTTCAAATATATGTCCAATTAGTGATTGTTTCTCCAACAGCTCCCCCTCAATCACTATTTGACATTCTCTATTTCTTCATATCATCTTCTTTTCTTTTACTCCTGCCATGCTTTTGAATCTATTGGTCTTCACACCATCCAAGCTCTTTGTCATTATGTCTGCTAACTGATCTTTAGTAGAAATGTACTCCACTTCAATCTCCTTCTCCATTACCTTTTCTCTGAGAAAATGATACTGTATCTCTATGTGCTTTGTCCTTGCATGAAATACTGGATTTGCTGCAAGATAAAGTGAACTCATATTATCTCCATGTATTGTAGGTGTACCTTGATCAATGCTTAAGCTCTTGAACAATGTCTGCATCCATATGACTTCCTTAGCTGCTTCCACAAGTCCTTTGTACTCTGCTTCAGTTGATGATAATGCTACTGTATGTTGTTTCTTTGAACACCAACTTACAAGCTTATCACCAATGTATATCATGTAACCATGAGTTGATCTTCTGTCATCTTGATTACCTGCCCAGTCTGAGTCACTGTAGGCTCTCAACTTCAAATCTGATGTAAAAGGATAATATAATCCTTCCTTTATAGTTCCTTTGATATATCTGAGAACTCTTTGACCTGCAATCCAATGTGGGTCCTTTGGACAATGCATGAATTGTGACAAAACTCCCACTGCATAACTAAGATCAGGTCTTGTTAGTGTAGCATAAATCAAACTACCCACAAGAGATTGATACTTCCTCATATCTTTGTATTCTGCACCATCATATTTACTGAGCTTGTGATTAACTTGAAGTGGAGTTGAAGCTTCTCTACAATTTTCCATATCAAACTTCTTCAACAAGTTCAGAAGATACCTTTCTTGTGACACATATATGCCATGATCTGTATAAGTAACTTCCATTCCAAGAAAGTATGACAAATTTCCTAGGTCACTGATCTTAAACTCTTTCTCAAGTAATCTCTTTACCTCCTTGATTTCTTCATCTGAAGTACCTGTGATTATAATGTCATCTACATAAATACAAATGTAGATTGTACCTTCCTCTGTTCTTCTGATAAGTAGACTTGGGTCTGCTTTTGAACTTTGATATCCAAGTTCATTCAGATACTTCACCAGCCTATAGTTCCATGCTCTTGGAGCTTGCTTCAATCCATACAATGCTCTTCTCAACCTGCAGACAAAATTTGGATACCTGGAATCTATAAATCCTTAAGGTTGTTCCATGTATACCTCATCTGATATGTATCCATTCAAGAACGCATTCTTTATATCCAATTGACTTAGAGTCCATCCTTTTGAAGCCTTTCACCACCAGTCTAGCTTTATATCTGGCTATACTTCCATCTGCAAGCTTCTTCACTTTATAAACCCATTTATTTCCAATTACTTTCTTACCATTTGGTTTAGGAACAAGTTCCCATGTCTTGTTCTCCTCTAGTGCATTGAACTCTTCCTTCATTGCTTCTTCCCATTGCTTCTTACCTTTAGCTTCATCATAGTTCTGAGGTTCTTCATCATCTTTGACCATATATGCATAGTTCTTTTGAGTTATATAAGTAAGTATCATAAGAATACCTTTCTGGTTGTCTTCTAGTCCTGCTTGACCTTCTTGGTTCACATTCTTCATAAGTTTCTGGATACACTTCTTCATCAAATATAGGAGCTTCTTCATTCCTTCTTGTTAATCCACTTCTGGATGTACTTGCTTGCATATAGTCTTCATCTCTATTTACCTGCACAATTGATTTTCCTTTCTCACATCTTCTTACCTCTTCTTCAAATTCTTCAGTTGTATTACTTTGATCTGCATACCAACTTTTCTGTTCATCAAATGTAACATCTCTAGAAACAATAAATTGTTTGGTTAGAGGATTCCACAATCTGTAACCCATCTTCTTTTCATCATAACCAATGAACACATATTTTTCTGCCTTTGGTTCAAGCTTATGTCTAAGTTGTGATGGAACATAAGCATATGCAATTGATCCAAACACTCTACAATGATCTAGTGTTGGTTTCTTACCCCACCAAGCTTCATATGGAGTCATTCCATTCAGAGCTGCACATGGTAATCTATTCACAAGATATGTAGCTGTATTTACAGCCTCAGCCCAAGGATAATTTGGACAATTCTTCTCCTTTAGCATAGCTCTAGCAAACTCAACCAGAGTCCTGTTCCTTTTTTCTGCTACACCATTTTGTTGTGGTGTATACCTGCATGTTATTTCTCTCTTAATACCTGCATTCCAAAGATAATCATTGAACTCTTGGGAGAAGTATTCTCCCCCTCCATCAGACCTCAGTCTCTTAAGCTTTTGACCTGTGACTCTCTCTGCATATGCATGAAAATGCTTGAAAGCTCCAAACACTTCTGATCTTTCCTTCAAAACATATAATGTTATCCATCTTGTAGCATCATCAATAAAAATAACATAGTACCTTGAGCCACTGATAGATCCTTCTTTTGTTGGTCCCCATACATCTGTATGAATGAGCTCAAGTACTCCATCATGTTTGAATCCTTTCTTCTGAAATGGTAACCTGTGTGCTTTTCCCATTTGACATGCTTCACATTTATAAACCATATGTTGACTTTGCACATTTGGTAATCCGAGTACGGACTGATTAGCAACCATAGCTTTAATTCCTCTTTCATTGAAATGACCTAATCTCTTATGCCAGAGATCAAGTTCTGTAATCACTGCTTCACCATGTGTGAGCAAAGCTTGACCAATGTTCCCTTGCACTCTTAAAGTAAAGAGTCTACCTTCTTTCTTACCAGAGACAATCTGATTATATCCATTCTCTGGATCTTCCACAAATACTCCTTCATTTGTAAACCTGACTTGAAAACCTTTTTCAACTATCTGTCCCACACTAATCAAGTTTTTAGGTATTGTAGGAACATACAAAACATTGGTTAGCAAATCTGCTCCTCTTACATTTCACTTTTCCAATTGAATGTACACTATGTCTTGTATTATCACCTGTTTGAACTGTATGACTAGAAATGCCTTTTTCCAATTCTGACATCAATTCTATGTTTCCTGACAAATGATTAGAACATCCAGAGTCAATGTAAAATACCTTTAGATCTTCTTTATCTGATGTGCTGATTGAATTCATCATCAATGATGTATGACTTTCATTATGTGTGTCATTTGCATAGTTATAGTAGGTGGTGTTGTAGGATTGATTCTGTCCCCAACTTCTTCCTCCACCTCTACCATAGCCTCCTCTTTGACTTTGTCTACCTCTTTGAAAATTACTTTGATATCTTCCACCTCGGCCTCTACTATTGTTGTTTTGATTCTGGTTTGATCCTTGTTGATTGTGCCAACAATCATGAGCCAAATGATTACTTAGTCCACAGATCCAGCAGGCCTTCTTGTTATTATTTTGATTACCTCTTCCTCTTCCAAAACCTCTTGCTCTTCCTCTACCAGTGCCTTTACCTCTTGCATAATAAACTTGAGAACTCAACTCCTCTTCATCCTTTGCTTTACCTTTATCTCCTTTCTTCTTATTCTTCATGTACATTGCAGAACTTTGACCTTTATCTCCATCTCCCTTCAAGCCTTGCAAATATGTGAGCATCAAACCAAGTAATTGATTCAAATCTGTAACATAATGATTTAATGAAAGTTTTGTTGATAAGACAAAAGGTTTCCACCTTTCATCTCCTCTCAAACCTGCAAGTAGTTGAGCAATCAATCTGTGATCTTCAACATCTTCATCTATGGATCCAAGACTATCTACTAGATCCTTCATCTTAGTGGCATAATCACTAATACTTTGACTTGGCTTCTTCTTGAATGTTGTAAACTCTGACCATAGACTTGCTTTCCTTGCTTTGGTAGCACTTTGGAAATGATACTCCAATGCATTCCATATATCTTCAGATGACTCCAATCCTCTGATGTGTGGTAGCAAATGATCAGAGATTGTATTATAGATGTATGCTTTTGCACTTGCATCCTTCTTCTGCCAATGCTTTAAAGCATCAAGTTCCTCTTTCTTTGGTCGACTTTCATCTTTAAATACTGGCTTCTCTTCTTCACCTGTTACATATACCATGAGATCCTTACTCATAAGTAAGGCTTCCATTCTCATTACCCATGCGGGGTAATTATCTCTATCCAGTTTGTCAATGGAGATATGATCTGCCATAGTTCTTTCCTTCTGCTGCAACCTGTGAGCTTAAAGGATAAAGGACAATACCTTTTGAAGTTCTTTGTGTATGAGGATACTTTTGAAGTAACCTTTTGATGCCTTGTGTCTTCAAATGCTTCACCTTTCAAACTTTAATGGAAAACTTTACAAAACTTCTCGTACCTTTGTCGTCTTCTGCTCTCGAGAATCTTTCTGCTCTGATACCACTTGTTGATGTATGAAACACCACAAGAAATGAATTAATGTGACACGAGAACACCTCTATGGTCACCATTAACTCATTGCCACTCCAAACTTTGAGAAATGATAGCCTAAAGTGAGAACTTTGCTTCTACAGAAATTCCTAGTCACCGAAATGACATACCTTCAGTATTTTGCTAATTTCTCCTAGCTCAAGTATTATTTCTCCATGAAGCTTTATAGGCTGAAACTAGAAGAGTAGAGCTTTGCAACAAGCTATCATATGCATCAAACGGATCTCTAGAACTCAAGTTATGGTTCTCACAAGATGCCCCTGTATGACCTTCCAAAATTGGAAATCTTTCTTGTTATAATAAAAAGCGCCTGTTTAAAATTAGAATTCGATGCCTGGCATCGACTTGCAACGAGAATTCGATGCCGGGCATCGACTTGGGTTGTTTTTGGCCACTTTTCAGCAGGGATTCGATGCTAGGCATCGACTTCCCGCATAAAACCTTGATCTTTTGGACACCAAAACTATAGGTGATTTCATGCACACTTAGAATATGACTTATCAACTGGAATTCGATGCCAGGCATCGAGTTGCTCCAACAACATCATGTTTTCAAACACTTCAGCACTGAATGAAAAGGATAAATGAAAATATGACTTATCAGCAGAGATTCGATGCGAGACATCGAGTTGCTTGGAAAACTTAATCGTTTTAACTCATCACACAGTAGGTAATCATGAAGATGATGGAGAGAGACTCATACACAGAACTTTACTCAGTTCTTTTTCATAACTATGAAAACTCAGAAGTTTTACAGATGCTTTCTCACTCAGAGAAGCCCGACTATACTCAGTCGTATATAATGAACTCCTTCTCTCTTCTTTCTCTCTATTCTCTCTCTCCGCATCAGTTGATACAAACTAACTTATATAGATTTTCGTATTCTCGTGTTTTTAAAAAACTTCTAGAACTTAGGTGAACTAACTTTACAAATATGATACACTTGTGAATTTGTCCCTTCACATAGGCATGGGGTTTTCTTCCTGAGATTTGACCTTCAAATATATGTCCAATTAGTGATTGTTTCTCCAACAGCTCCCCCTCAATCACTATTTGACATTCTCTATTTCTTCATATCATCTTCTTTTCTTTTACTCCTGCCATGCTTTTGAATCTACTGGTCTTCACACCATCCAAGCTCTTTGTCATTATGTCTGCTAACTGATCTTTAGTAGAAATGTACTGCACTTCAATCTCCTTCTCCATTACCTTTTCTCTGAGAAAATGATACTGTATCTCTATGTGCTTTGTCCTTGCATGAAATACTGGATTTGCTGCAAGATAAAGTGAACTCATATTATCTCCATGTATTGTAGGTGTACCTTGATCAATGCTTAAGCTCTTGAACAATGTCTGCATCCATATGACTTCCTTAGCTGCTTCCACAAGTCCTTTGTACTCTGCTTCAGTTGATGATAATGCTACTGTATGTTGTTTCTTTGAACACCAACTTACAAGATTATCACCAATGTATATCATGTAACCATGAGTTGATCTTCTGTCATCTTGATTACCTGCCCAGTCTGAGTCACTGTAGGCTCTCAACTTCAAATCTGATGTAAAAGGATAATATAATCCTTCCTTTATAGTTCCTTTGATATATCTGAGAACTCTTTGACCTGCAATCCAATGTGGTTCCTTTGGACAATGCATGAATTGTGACAAAACTTCCACTGCATAACTAAGATCAGGTTTGCCTCGAGGGGTTCTAGGCTCTCTACTTATGTTCCTTTGCTCTAGGTCACCTAAGTCCGCTTATGCAATCACATTACCAAATTCATATGTCCTATCTGGGTAGGTGGTGACCATATACATGGTTCCTTCTTTGTCTAGGTATGCACCATTTTCAATCTTGACTGTTGGATGTTCGAGTCCAATGGGTTGGTCAGGGTTTTTAATTTGGACCTTGACTCTTCTTAGGCTGTCCTCATAGATGCAAGCACCTAATCGGTTGGTGCTAAGGTATTCAAGTTGCGTCTTGTAAGGGCATTCGACCTTTTGTAAGTATGGCACGCCTGAACTTCCTCTGGGTCTCTCCATACCATGAGACATCTCGAACTCGCTAGTTTCAAAGCTAGGGTAGTGTGAATAGTGGCTCAACTCTTGGGCCCAAGACCTAGCAGTATGATTGACACTAGCCTCTGAAGACCTAAGACTCTGTCTATCTCTCCCTAGGTGTCGTCCTGATCTAAGGTTCATATGCCTAATTGAATAGCCCCAATTTTCCCAAGTACAACCTCGTTGCGGATCAATTTGTATTAATCACTTGTTCTTTTTAATTTTCTTAGGATGTCACTTCTTGTCCAATCAATCTTCATCACAGGGAACACTTAGGTTTTATCGTACTTGAATTTGGTCGTTTGATTAAATTCTTTTCCCTTAAATTGTTTCGCAAATGTAATTTCTTTGTACTTGCACTTGAGTGATTAGAATTCTTGGACTTGGTCATGCTTAACGTAACCCTAATTGATCAAAACCTCTATCCGTACTTAGCCTAAGCTCGGAATTGACAGAGGGTGTTGAGAATTTCCAGCCTTTAGTTTCTCTCCTGGTTGCCCTTGTGTGCCAAGGAAGCGTGTTCCCAAACTTGCACTTACTCTTGCTTAGAATGCCCTTTGATGCTCTCAATGGACCTGTAACAGTCCCAAAGTTAGCTCAACATTTACATTTAACTGACAAAACAATTCATTTTCAATAATGTACTTCAAAGCTATTGAGCCCATAAAAGTCATACTGGTCAAAGTCAATTGCAATAAAAGTCAACTGTAGTCAAAGTCAAAAGATCAACGTCAAACCGATCAAAGTTAACTAGCTCAAGGTCAAAGTCAACAAGGGCAAAGTCAAAGTTTTCGAAGCTCAGGTGTCAAGGTGCACAGGTAGTGCACAAGTAATTGTCTACAAAAGGTGAATTGGAGAAAGTGGTTGCAGGTTTCAGAGGTATTTCTCTAATTTCCCTAAGGTTCAAAGTGTTTTAAAAGTGTTCTGGAAGGCTCAGGTGAACACCGTCTTAGGTGCACAAGTGAATACTTAAAAGGAAAATGTAATAAAGTAAGTCTATGGTCTAAGGATCCGACTGCTTCAGACAGATATGAAATCGGATACCGT
Organism: Ceratopteris richardii; assembly: GCA_020310875.1. Lineage (NCBI taxonomy): Eukaryota > Viridiplantae > Streptophyta > Polypodiopsida > Polypodiales > Pteridaceae > Ceratopteris > Ceratopteris richardii. Next base: position 46,910,073 of record CM035426.1, on the reverse strand, counting down.
TTGGTCACTCATCTGTAGGACCAAAGATCTCAAGAATAGACTCAAGCATAAGTACATGTGCTCTCATATTCAAGTGATCCACTTAGCCTAGTGGTTAAGTCTCATGGTTGTGAAGGAGGAGGTCTTGGGTTCAATCCGATGGGGAGCATGGGGAGGGAGTTTTTCCCAAAGAGCTCTAGAGCCTTCTAACTCAAGTTAACGTGAGTTAACTTGAGACCAGTGGACTTAACTCAAGAGGTGAGTACAACAACCACTAGTGGACTCTAGTGGAAGGTACGAAAGCAGTGGATAAGATCACTCCAGCCACTAGTAGACTCTAGTGGTAGATATGAAGTGGAGGAGATTGCACATGCACTTGTGGACTCTAGTTACATTTGTGGTCCTCATTGATTCAAGCAGCTATATATATAGGCATAAGGTTGGGAGGAGAGTCATCTCTCAAGCACGTGGTGGTCGTAATCCTTGTTCTCTTGCATTAGAAAAATGTGAAGGTATGTGAAGGGGCAGCGTACAGAGAAGTGGAAGTATGGGCCCCCAGTTAAAATTTTTGTTTTAGTCTAAAGTCACTACAGGACAAAACAGGGATTCATTGGCTGCCCACTTGTGGAGACAATCTTGGGACATCAAAGTGAGCACCAAGATACTCTTGCAGTTAGGAGCGTATGTGAATCGACACTCAAATCAAGGCAAGGACTATTCTTGAACATACTCTAAGACTAAGCAAAGAGATCATAGTCTAAGCTAGGCAAGAGAGAGAAGTGCAAGAGACACACAATGTGCAACACAGAGAAGTGAAGTGCAAGGTGTGCATGAAGAGGACTAAGAAGTGTGCAGAGAAGTGTTAAGCTATTCCCCCCCAAGGATCCCAAGGTCACGTTGCAGTGTGTGCATGCCGACAGAAGGTGTCCAATCCCTCCCCCTTATTGGAAGCTTGGTGCAAGGTGTGCACAAGTGTAGGCTTGGAGAAGGTGGAGGTCTGGTGCAGAGAAGGCCGACAGCAACAAGACCTTGGGTATTTGGTATTTTGTAATTGAGCACTCTGTGGGATTTTGCACAGAAACATTGGATTGTATTGTGCATCTCCATTGTATTTGTCTTATTATAATCAAGTGACAGAGGCTTCCAGTGTGTATCTCTCTCCTTGTCTTTCCCTTTTCTCCTACAAACACTCAAATCCCTTCTTGTCCAAGAATCCCCCAACAAAATTTGGCACGCCCGGTGGGACTCCAAGGAGATTTGAGCATAGGAGAAGACATATTGCAGTTAGAGAAGCACTATTCAAGTGTCGAGAGTACTACTTCAGTGGACTAAGAGGTACATATTCTTATCAATTATCTCATACTAAGAGGACTATGAATAGCCCATGACCGCAACCTGATCCCAAACATTGAGGGTCACCTGCAAGCAAACAAGAAGGAAGGCTGTTAGAAGATCCTCCAGTCCACTTTCGTGAACTTCATCAGTAAAGAGCATGGCTGGTCAGGTAGACTTGGAAACCCTACTATCAAGATTAAATATAAAATTTCCTTCTTTCAAAGCCTTAGCTCAGGAAGATCCGGACGAGCATATTAGAAGGTTTTTAGCACTATGCAAAACTAGAGGCTTAATGGGAAGAGAGGATGCCTTTTTGATACTCTTCCCTACCACATTAGAAGGATTAGCAGATAAATGGTTCAACCAATTTGTTGAGAACCATTTTACAACTTGGGATTTAATGAAAGATGCATTCAAAAATCAATTCCAGCATGGAAATACTACACAGATCATCATAGAAGAATTAGAAAACTTGAGATTGGGTCCAGGTGAGAAATTTCCAGAGTTTGTAACTAGGGCTAAGGCACTAATGGCTAAGTTGCCAGATCCTCTACATGACTTTTTTGTTAAGAAATGGTTAGCTAAGCCACTTCCAATGACCACCCAATGTAAAATCAAAGAGTTGGTGTTGCCTACAGCCTCCATAGAGGAATTCATCAACACAGCTACACGACCGGAGCAGATAAGGCAACAATATGGAGCAACTTCTTCTCAACTACCATATTCTACAGAAATGGAGGATCCAGTAATCTAGCTAAGGAAGGAGCTCGGGGGAGATTGAAATATTAAAGCTCCAAAAGGAGGAGGAGGCCCAAGCAGAGGAATTGGCTCAACTGTGACAGGAGTTGCAAGAACTCAAAGGGGGTGGCATCAAGAGTGGACTTTGGTGTACCATGTGCAGGAAGCAAGGTCATATAGTAAGTGAATGTCCTTTGTTAAGTGTGACTTGCCAATTATGCAGGAAAGCTGGTCATGAGGCCTAGGAATGCCAATCAAGAGGAATTCCTGCAACAACATATTGGACAAAAGGAGGACCCCTACCACCAGCAAATGTAATGGGAGCTGTACCCAATCAAGGTAACAATTACAACCCTAGATAGAAGACTAACTTTGGAAATGGGCCTAGGAGGCCAATCATCTGTTTTAGATGTGGAGAATGTGGGCACTATCAAAGTAGGTGCACTCTACCAGAAAATGCCCCTCCTTGCAGGAACTGCCTAGAGGCCAGAGACCACTATACAAATTGTTGTCCTAAGAACCAAGCCTCTTCATCTGGGCCCCACATTCAGATGATTTCTATGCAAAAAGAAGAAATGTTAGATCAACTCAATGGGCTATCACCATTTACTAGGGTAGTGCAGTTAGAAGAAATTGAATCTTTTACAGTGCAGACAAGAAGCAAGGGGAAGGCTCAAGTGGAAATAGGTCAAGAATCAATGATTTAATGGATTGAACAAAGAAAAAGTTGCATTTGAAACAAAGCCACCACATGTGCAGATAGAAGGTAAAAAGAAAGTTTCATAGGTACCAGTGATGCCATTGGACACACATTCAACAAGGCTCATGAGGAGTTTGATAAGTCCAATGGAGCCAATGCTCTTAAGGAATCAAAAGCTTCCAGACTGCTCAAGTCCATGGAAAAGGAGGTCAGTATTTTTTATTTAATAAAGATGGATGGGAAATTCAGGTAAGAACTCTTGTAGATAATTGATGAAATGTCCACAACAAGTTTAGTGGCAAAGGCTACTGTTATGCATAAAGATAAAAGTGTAGGGGAAGCACCCCTCACAGATTACAAGAGCCCTTGGCTAACAGTCTCTATTAAAGGTCATGAGTTTCAAGGAGTTATTGTGGATGGTGGTTCTAGCATTAATTTGATGTCTAAATATACCATAAAAATGATTGGACTATACCCTTCAAGACCTGCCAACTTCACTGTAACACTGGCAGACCAAAGCATAGTAAAGCCTATGGGAGTGGTCCCTGGAGTCCCAGTCAAGATACAAGGTACCATCTTTAACTTGGTCTTTGTTGTTTTAAGGTTTCCACTGGTAGAAGGAAGTTTCCCCTTGTGAATTGGGAGACCTTGGTTAAGACATGCCAATGTACTGCATGGCTGAGGCAAGGACACAATGTGGGTAAAGCAAGAGGGAAAAGAGTTGCAGCAGATAATTTTAGAAGAAGGACAAGACAATCAGAGAAATACTAGCATGATGTAGACAATTGGTATTTGTATGGAAGAAGAATTGTTGGACAACCCAGAAGCACATCTATTTGAAGAAGCAAATTTATATGAAGATGAAAACATGTTGGCTTGGCTCCATGTAGAAGACCCCTCTTCCTGCTATGGAATTTTTCCAAACTTAAGTGGAGAGGAAGCATATGAAGAAAAAGAGGATATCATTCAGGTTACTGGCTCGAGTGAGACAGTCTCAGTCAAAGGCCATAAATAGATGTTTGGGGTCTTGCAAAGACCACATCTATGGAACCAAATGACAAAGAAAACGTTGAAAAATGAAGTGCAAAATCACAAGTCTTGAGTGACCAGATGCATCACCAAGCAATAGTTCCAACTCAAATCCATGGAGTGGAAGATTGCGTGGAAATCCATGGAGACATTCAGGTAATAAATCAAACATTCAATCATGAAGGTTTGATGAGAGCAGATTCTACACAAGAGAGATCATTGATCTTGGATGATCTTGTATGATCTAGTATGATCTTGGATGATCTTGAATGATCATGAAAGATCTTGAATATTTATGAGTCAATTGTCTATCCTTTGTTTGTAATGTTCTTAGCATTGGAAGAAGTAAGTCAAAGATTCAGGTTCTATCAGATTTTTGTTGTAGAGGAATAGAAGAAGATACTTGTTATGTTACAGAAGGTTATGAATCCTATAAAGCTTTCAACAAGGTTTTGTTATGTTAGGTTTAGCTAACCTTATTCTACAATTTGGAAAGCTGAGGAATGACATGGAAAGTTATTGGCATGTGCACAATGCTAATAAAAAGGGTTCAAAGATTTTGTTTCAGATACAGGTATTGATCACTGAAGATCAGATTTATGAAGTAAGACGTTCCAGATTTCATAAAGTCTGATATATTTGAAGAATACTGGATATTAGTATTAAATCATCCAGGGGGGTGATGAAACATGAAGACTTATTGTCAGCCATATCTGAAAGAATGCAGATTCATACTTAGAGGTATTCCTATATCAGGTATTCCTATATTTCCTTTGTCAAGCTCTCTTTATGTTCAAGCTTTGAAAAAAGAAGGAAGAAGAAGAATGTTTGGAGAAAGTTCCTGTTAGGATGTTCCTGTTCAGGAGAAGGTTCCAAAATTCTATTGAAGAGAAGCTTGATATTTCAGAGAGGTATGTTTTAGAAGTGCGCACATATATGTTTATACTAGATTCTGAAGGAAAGAGGTATGAAGGTTTACAGATGAACAAGGATGATGACATGATGACATCATAGATATGATCTTTTGATGAGACTCATGAGTTGATTTCAGTTGATTTCAGGTTATTTCAATTGAGTTGAGTTGAGTTGACTTGAAGTAGAGTCAGAGATGAACCAACAGTGTTCATAATACACTAAGTTGTGAGTTGTCAGTCATAGGTTCCAGGATTCAATTCTTGATTTTGTTTAGTGTATTTACATGACACAGCAAAAGTACGTTGAGAAACCTTTTTGGAAGGTAAATGCAAATATATGGATCCTAGTGTATGTTTTCAGGTTTTTGAAAACAGGAGATAGCAGGTTCGGAGACAATTCATGCTATATTTGTTGTCAAGCAGTGATTGCTTGATGTACACACTATAGGATATCTAGTTTTCATATTTTCTCAAGTATTATGGTTCATATTCAGCAAATTCAAGTTTTTGAAGGAAAGTCAAATTCAGTTTTGAAGAAGACTTTTTGAAGAAAGGGTTTGAAGGTCAGTTCAGGAGTACAAGCTTGAAGCTTGTGATAGTTTTCAGCTTGTGACAGTTTGCAGATTCAGTTTAGTTTGTACCAATATGACATTGCAAGGGGGATTGTTGGAAACAATGTCCATTGGTCACTCAGAGATCATAGAATGTATAGTATCTTTTATTAGTACCTCTACAAGTAAATCGGGTTGGCGCCGTGGCTACGATATTGGCCTCCCATCCAAGCAACCATGGATCAAATCCCACGCATTAGCGGGCATAGCGCGAAATCTTTTGGAGCTTTTACTTTATTAAAAATCATCAAATCGACGGACGGCAGCGGACAACTTTCACGATTAGTGATGAAGAAGTTGTTTTATTGGATGAGTTACGATCGCTTGATTTATTATGCTTTTGGAGGGGTGCTTTTCAAGTATACTCTCTACTATAAAAGAAGCCATTGGGCTCATTATCTTGCATCCTTCACCTAGTGTTCAACACGAGCCTTGGTGCTTGGACCTCAATAGAGGTAGTGTTTCTTCTAGCACATGGGGCAGCCATGGTGCTAACTTGAAGCATGTTGAGGAGCGGCTATGGAGTTCTTCTTCAAGAAGAAGAGTGTGCTCACACTCTTGCTCATGGAGAGGAGATTATCTCTTGTTCATAGAAAGAGGACTTGGTCATTAGCAGCTTGATGGTGAGGATCGGCCATCTACATGGTGTATTTGAAGATTGTCTTCTACATGAAGATTTCGGGTTACTTCAAAGACATTGGATGGTGGTTAACATAAGATTTGCATCTTATGTTAAGTATTCAGGTACATATTCTCTTTATGCACATAGCTACTACTTGAAGTTTATGGAGGCAGTAGCATCCATATCACGAGGAGTCCTATTCGGCATAGGTACAAGAGAATTAGTACGTATATGCTTTATCATATTTGGATGAGGTGTTTGAGAAGGTGTGTTCACATGAGTTTGAGGATTTCTGGCAGCAAACTTGTTAGCATTCTTTGCTATTTTTTAAGTATGTGATCTTTTCACACACGTATCTGACTTAGGGCCTTCCATAGCCTAAGGTTAGATGAGGGTTTGTTGATTATCAGTTTCACACTAATCCTTCCTCTTTCAATCACTCATATTCACTCCTCTATAACCTATTAGGTCACACATCTCATGTATATTCAGATTTTTGCCCATACATCTGAATATGTTTGTTACATTTGTACATTCACTCTTCCATCTATTTCTCATCACATAGAGTGGTTGAGAGTTTTGCTCCCACGTTGTACATTGAACATTGGTATATATGATAGTGTGAGTAAGCCTTGGCTTACGTAACACTTTACACATGTTGTCTAGTCTCTCTCTATCTTTGTCTCATCATTTGTATGATTAAGTGTGGTATGTTCATGTTTTCTCAATATTGAAGATTGCTAGATTCTGTGTTGTATATGCTGGACCTATGGAACCATGGACCTGTGATATGAGCTATGGGCCTACCTCTTTTCCAACATTACATGGAGCACCAACAAGAAACCCACTATAGCTTTTTTGTGTAGAGAGGCTAAGTATACGGGTGCTGCAATGGGAGAATGTGAAGCATCATGGTTAGAGATGCTACTTGAAGATTTAGGTGAGGAAGTAAAAAAGTTGATCATCATCTATTCTCATAATCTTAGCAACATTCAGTTAGCATGACATCCTATTTTTCATGGTAGAACAAAGTATATAGAGGTATATTATCACTTCATCAGAGAGAATGTATTAGCAGGTGATACTGATCTTGTTTATGTGAGGAATGATGAATAGGCTGTTGATATGTTTACTAAAGCACTTGGAGCAGAGAAGCTAAAGAAGTTTTAGAAGATGCTTGGATTAGAGGACATGATGTTGAGCTTGAGGGGGAGTGGTGAGATATCAAGCTTAACATGTGATGATCAAGGATGACATGTATCACGTTTTTCATTTCTCTGACAAGTGGTCACGCTAGTATATGTCAAGGATACTTCATTATGATTTACTAGATTTACATACCAAGAGTGATGGAACATTTGTTTCTTACAGCTCACTCGTTCGCGAAGATGAGGATTTTACTTATGTATTGTTCTTTATATATTGCACGAGATGTACTATTGTATTAGGTCATTCTTGTACATTACTTTTATGTAATAAAAGAAGAAGAAGAAGAAGAAGATTATTCTTCCTTGCCTCAATTTTTGTGTGTGATTCTCTTTAATTGTGAGAATGTGTGTGTGTGTGAGCCCTCTTCCTTATCTCCTTCCTCTTGACACTTATTATTCATTCACCACTTTGCACTTTGATCAATTTATCAAAGCAAAAAGCCAAACGGTGTTTTGAATCATTTGGGTAGGGATCCCACCACAAAGATGAGACATGTTCTTCTAGTTTTAGAACTAGTGAGGCTTGGGGGTTGTCTATAGTATTTATATAGCTCTATTTTTGAGGTCAAAATTTTTTCCATGGGGGGGGGAGGATTTAATAAAGTAATTCTATGATCTAAGTGAGCGACTCGTTCATATAGATCTGAAATCAGACACCATTTAGTCATGTGTATGTACGGCCAAAGATCTCAAGAGTAGACTTATATTGGAGGTCATGTGCTCTTGTAAACAAGTGATGCACTTAGCTTTCTGGTTAAGTCTCAAGGGTGTGCAAGAGGAGGCCTTGGGTTTAATCCTCATGGGTTACATGGGGAGAGTATTTTGTCCAAAGAGCTCTAGAGCCTTCTAGAAGCATCCACTTGACTTAACTCCAATTAACTTGTACACTTGGAACACATGTAGTTACATGGAAAACACATGGATGGTTAGAATCCACTTACCCAAGAATGTATTCCCTTGGAGAGGATATAGAGGCATACGATTGAGAGGAGAGTAATCTCGCTAGCGCATGGTGATCGTACTTCTCATTCTCTTGCAATTTGTCTCTTGATTCCTCTATCTTGTAGGTAGCAATCAAATTTATGGGAGAAATATTCTCCTCCTCCATCACACCTTAGTATTTTAAAGGTTTTACTTGTTTAATTCTCTACAAGAGCTAGATACTTCCTCAAACATGAGAACACTTCATCCTCATGCTTCATAAAGTAAAGAATAGTCCATTTACTACAATCATCTATCAATGACACACAATACATTCACCCTAAGATGGATGGCTCTTTTCTTAGTGCCCAAGCATTTGTGGAAAAGCTTGAAAAAGTCTCCATGTATGTACCCTTTCTTTGAAAATGTTTGTTTCTGATATTTCCCAAATTGGCATGCATTTCGCTTGTATATCATGTGTTGCTTTGAGGTATTAGGTATTCCAAGCATACTTTGATCTTGACTAATTTGTTTGGGGGCACTTTCTCCAATGTGAATCAACCTTTTATTCTAAACCTCTAGCTCTTATAGGATTTGGGTATCATAATGAACAAAGCAATGTTCTTAGTGTCTTCGAGTTCAATGGTGAATAATCTACTTGTTTTTTCTCCCTTTTCTATCCTCTTGAAGCCCTGATATGGATCCTCCACCTAGGTTCCATGATTGATAAATCTCATATGCAAACCTTTCTCTATAATATGACCTACACTTATTAAGTTTTAACTAATGCTTGGTACATAGAGAACCGTGATCAAGAGATTCATATCATGATTGGAAGTTTTACATTTCCTATCTTCTCCATGGGGTGTCTTGTGTCATCACCTCTCTTGAATTCATGCTTATTATTTGGACCTTCCAAGTCTAAAAGCAAGGCTACATTTTGTGCTACAAGTTTTTTTATCCAAAAGCAATGTAGAACACATGTTCATCAGAGTTACATTCCTTCATATCTGCATCCATAATTAGAAGTGAATCCTCTTGAGCTTGATCATCTATGTATTTTTTGTATTATATCCTTTATTTGTATCCTCCTTGGTAGCTGTTATTGTAGGTGTTGTTGTTGTATCCATATGAATTTTCATATCTGCCTCTAGGAGCTCCATATCCACATGTGTTGTATCCTCTTCCTTTTTAATTCCTTGGTTCTTGAAATTGTGTCACTTGTCATCATCCTTATTTCCATTGATGACTTGCCTCACAATTTCTCTTCATTAATGATTTCTCAAATGATCCCTATTTGTTTTGCAATGTCCTTCATTTTGGTGACAAAATCAGTCACATTCTCTCATTTCAGGGATACTTCATTCAACTTTACTAGATTTATCTACCGAGAGGAACATTTGTTTTCTTTCTAGCTCACTCATTTGTGAACGTTAGGATTTTCCTTATGTACTATTCTTTACATATTGCACTTGTTGTATTGTTGTTTTAGGTCATTCTTGTACATTCCTTTTATGCAATAGAAGAAGAAGAAGAAGAAGAAGAAGAAAAAGAAGAAGGAGAAGAAGAAGAAGAAGAATAAGAAGAAGAGGATCATTCTTCCTTGCCTCAATCTGTGTGTGTACTCCTCTTTGAGTGTGCGAGTGTGTGGGAGAGATCTCTTCCTTATCTCCTTCCTCATGACAATAGGTGCAATAGGAACTATAACATAGAAAAGAACTTGAAGATCATCATCTTCAACACCATCTACATCAACTTCAATAACTACATTTATAGGTGTAGTAGGACATTTTTCAACACCGTGAAAAATATTGCACAATCCTTTATCTACCAATACATAATGCATCATATATGCCCACAATGGGTAATTAGTACCATCCAACCTATCCTCAACAACCAACATAGGTAATACATCATTGCTTTTAGCCATGGCCAATGACTAAATACCTTGATGCAAAAAAATGATTGTATCCCAAATTTTTTGTAGAACCACCATGTCGAGTTCTACTAAACATGTATCAGACTTCAAGGATTTGTACTAGCCAACCGCAATAGTGCTTTTGGAGGCCAAAGCAAGCTCAAGTCAAAAAATTTGGATGTGACACAATGATGCCGTTTTGAACTTCTAATTGCCTTATGCACACATCAATTTTTGTGCGATTCTGAGACTATGACCGGAGAGGTTTTGACGACAATCTAGATGAAGGGGTGACCACCTCTAATACCAATTGTTGGAATTTTAGGTCTATAGAAGCACATGAATAGCACATGTAAGAAGAAGAAGAAGCTTGGAGCATAACACAACATTGAATGAGATACCAAGTGCATTTACAAACAAAATTTATGGTTATAGGTGTACATACAAGCCGTGGGAAGAAAACCCCCTAAAGAGGGAAAAAAGTTGGTGGTCCTAAGTGTGTTAACATATATCACTACTAATATATATCAATAGATTGAGCTCAATGCACACATCCTACAAACAAGGAGGAGCACCCAAAGATCAACAATAAATACAAAATCAATGGAATGTTGAAATAAGAAGGTTTGATAGGGTAAGGTATCTAGTTGAGGGGCTTACCTATGATTCATTCATGGCTAGAAAAATGCATATATGAGTAAAGTTGTTGAAGAACCCACATGCTTTGAAGAAGCAAATACATGTAGAGAATGGCAAGAGGCTATGCATGAGCAGATCAAAGCTTTGGAGGATAATCACAATTGGGCATAAGTGACAAGGAAAAGATACATAAAGGCCATAACAAACAAGTCAATATATAAGGTAAAGAGGCACTCAGATGATATCATTGGTAGGTATAAATCAGGGCTTGTAGCTAAAGGCCTTGCTAAAACATATGGAATAGAATATGAAGAGACCTTTAGCCCTGTGGCCAAGATGACTACTGTCAAAACAATCATTGCAATTGTTACCGTTAGTGTCCATGTGAAAGGCCAAATGGCCACCTAACACTTTTGTATATGTTCTTTAATAAAACATATAGTGGCATGGTCAGCCACATACTATAAGTTTGATCACATTTGTGTGACCTAAGAAATCTATGTTCATGGTTTGTGTATTGTGTGGTTTCTATGTATTTTGAAACCTCATTGCAAAGTACTGTGTGTGGCTTTTGGAGCTTAATTTTCTACTAAGAGGTGATCATCATGGAGCTCTTGAGAAGGAGAGTCCATTATGGTGCATCGCTATGAAAATACTTCACTCATATTAGAGCATTTAGATGCTAAAGCTTTGTTCCTTTTGTGCAAGTGAAGCAAGCACCTACCCACCCACCCAAGGCTTTCTCCAAGGCTTCAATTCTCTACTAAGAGGATATCGTTTTGGAGATTTTGAGAAGGAGAGTACACTTTGGTGCATTGCCATCAAAATACTTCACTAATATTAGAACATTCATATGCAAAAACTTTGTTCCTTTTGTGCAAGCAAAGCGAGTACCCATCCACCCATGCAAGGCTTTCTCCAAGGCTTATGACTAAGCGAGCAACCAAGGCATAGACCTTGGCATACTTGTCATCTGAATCACTAAAGTCACCATTGGTGCCATTGGCTATGCACGATGGAGGACCATAATGATCAAGAAAGATGGAGGTTCTCGACACTTTGCGAGAGGTCACCCATCCCACTTTGTTCCCCTCGGATCCCGCTTAATTGCCAAGCTCTCTTCCCACTAAGCTACACTCTTGTGGTGTCTTAAGAAGGGGAAAGACCAAGGTTAACATTACCTTGAACATGTTTTGGTTCCTCAAAGCTTCATTCTTTGCTTTCAAAGCCTGTTTTGAAGCATTCTTGGGGTGATTTGTAGAGTGTAATACTTTTGCGTATAAAACATAAGTTCAAGAACATCACAAAGAGTGCTGTTTTGTACTTCTTTGATTGTCACAACAAATATTCATCTTTGGGGCTATGTTTTCAGCATGCTAGTAAATCTACAGGTTTCTTGCAATGTTTTTAGTTATGGTGGGAGCAACCACTACAAATTTATGCAGGTTTTTGAGCCTAAAGAACAGAGTTGAAAAACACTTGTAGGTGTTGTTGGCTACTGTTTGGGCTATGAATTCTCTTTCAATGCCATTTTACTACATATAATGAGCACATACACACGATGGCGAATCATGAATAATTAATCAAAACGGGAAGTTTACAATCAGATGGTCAACTGAAATGCATGTAATGTAAACAGTGGTCAAGATACAAAACAAACATAAGCCGGATGAATAGAAATATGAAAGACTTATTGAACCTCACCATAAGATATGTATGATAGTTGTTCATAGGTGCTGGATAAGCCTAGTTGTCTTCTTTTGGGCAACTAATTATATGCAGTGGAGTCAATAACATGTCAATAGTTGCAGTTTTATGAGATTTTGACATGCATCATACGTCCATTTTGTAGAGACTACTTTGGTAAATGTTTTCTAGGTATTTTGGTTTTTTCAACTATACAGTGGTCGATTTACTCCTTGATACACTTATTGGTGTGAGCACATTTATTCTCACATAATCCTTTGGTTGATCATTACAATTCATTAATTCATTTTTCTAGGAAGACTCTTTTGAATGTTTTCCAAGAATCTGACACTTCCTCATCCTTTTTGAGCTTTAGTGGTGTTTGGAACCTTCTAGCCCCATTATCCTTCTATTCAGTTTCTATCATCATGGCATCAGACGTCTCAGGCATGTCTCGTGGATCAGGGTCTAGTGCTAGTGTTCTGAGGAGGAGCTATAACTTGAAGGGAAAAGACCATTTTGAGATCTGAAAATTCGATGGCACAAACTATGCTCTATGGAAGAATGAGATTAAAGATGTGCTGATTTAAAGGAGGCAATGGAAGCAAATAAATGGAATATTAAAGAAGCCTGCTGACATGAGTGAAGATGATTGGGATGAGTTGGAAGAAATGGCCAAGTCTACCATTCGATTGCACTAGGCAGATAATGTGTACTTTATAGTATTGGACTATGAAAGTGTAGAGGACCTTTGGAACAAAGCTATGCAATACATATGAAAAAGAAACGTCATCAAATAAAGTGTATCTGATGAGAAAATTATATGACCTTTGCATGATGGACAGAGATAGTGTTACTTCTCATCTAAATGAGTTTGATGCAATATTCTCCTAGTTATAGGCTTAGAAAATGGACATGGATAATGAAATCAAAGCACTCTGTTGCTATGCACCTTGCCATCATGATGGGATACGTTTTGCACTACTATTAGCAATAGTGTAGGTGGTGGTAAACTGTTCTATGATGACATATGTGGAGCACTCTTGAGTGAAGAGATTCATAGAAAATCTATGGTTCACACTTAGAGTGGAGATGCATATAATGTTCGTGACTCTTACCAAGGAAAGAATCAGCAACATGGCAGGAGCAAGAACAAGGAAAAGAATGTTCAACGAAATAAGAGTAGAATATGACATAGTGGAATGGAAAATCTTTCTCATTCTGGCTAGTTACTTGTGTTATATTTCTTTGCTTTTTCATTTTATGAGCATTGTCAATGTGGAAAGAAAAATAGCAAACTACAAAAGATGCACATTGCATCTTCAATTCAGCCTTTAGATCTCGTTCATATAGATGTGTGTGGTCCTATGTTCACAAGGTCATCAGGTGGTTCTCTTTACTTTGTCACTTTCATAGATGATGCTACTAGAAAGATCTGGGTATATCTTATCAAAGAAAAGGATGAGGTATTCCCTACTTTTACAACATGGCTCGCTTCAGTTGAGATTGTACAAGGAACTAAGCTTAAGGCTTTATGTTTAGATAATATGGGTGAGTAAACCTCACATGAACTCAGTCGTTTCTATCAGTCAAGGAATTTGTAGAGAGATTACAACTCCTTATACCCTAGTACAAAATGGTTTAGCTGAAAGGATGAATAGAACTATTGAGGATAGAGTAGTTTCTATGTTGCATCATGCAAACCTTTCACAAGGCTTTTGGGTAGAAGTAATATTAATTGTATTTCATGTGATTAACCTTTCACCTAGTACTGCCAAAGGTTTGAAAGTGGCACAAGAGTTATGGATAGGAAAGCCACCATATTATGAGCATCTTTGAGTCTTTGGGTGTGAAGCATATGTTCATATACCCAAGAACCTTAGACAAAGGCTAGACCATAAGTCAAAGAAATGCTTTTTTCTTGGATATGGTCAAGAAGGCCAATTTGGATATCGCTTATGTAGGCCTCCATCCTCAGAGACCATGATGGGTAGCTTTTTCTATCCAATTTTTCAATTGTAGAAGGAAAACCATCTCCCATGTTGATTTGACAAAGCTCTGATACCACTGTGAGAAGAGATGATGATACTATCCAAAGATGAGGCTGGTGCTGCAATAACCTGCTCTCCACCTACCAAGTTTCACTCTAGGAATGCTCAATAGACACTTTGAGCTTGCTAATGATGCAATAGAACCTCCTTATTACTTTGCAAGATCATTCTCCAATTAATTCATCAAAACAGATAACCCAACACAAAACAGATGATAAAAAACTTGCTATTTTGGGATGAAGAGCACTCTGGTATTTTACTTAGAGCTCAGAGTCTGCTAAAAATTGACCAAAGAAACTTTGCACACATTCAATTGAATATATAATGAATCTCAAGCAACAAATGTGATGAATTTTAGTGGACTATACTGAGAGAAATCAATTTAGAAACATTGGGGTGTCATCTTGACTTTTGAGGAGTAAACTATCTGCATACATAAGTCACTTCAAAATGATGTAGATCATAGAGAAAAGATCCAAATAGAATGGAAATTGAGGTAAAGCAAAATGAGTTATTACTCTACCTATAGCAGTTTAAAGAACTTCAAAATAGTAAGTACATTGAGAGAAATCACTGATCAAAGTTGACTGAAAAACATAGAGTAAACTTGAGACAATAGTTGTAGAGAACTCCAAGTATGATCAAAGAAATCAATCTGTATTGCACATATGATACATGAAATTGATGGGAATGAAGCATGGAAAGGAGAAGCACAATGTGTGCTTCAACGATGATCTAAATCTCAATTCTAATCTCCTCTAAAGGACTGCTCTACCTTGTGACTCTTTTCATGAGTTTTATAGAAGTTTTTAAATTCAAATTTGGTGGGGATTCCACCTAAAAGTTCCTCCATTCTAGGGAATGTCATCTAATTGACTCCTCCTACTTGGATTTCATGGTTTTTACCTACCAAAGTCATGGAATTCCTTTTCCCCTTTTACATTTGAAGATTCTACTTTTTACTTTTTACAAGAGAAGAGTTTTATGGTTTCTCTCATTGAGAGTTCAAAAGAAAGATCATTACACCAATGATTTTAACCAAGCACTAGGCTTGGAAAAATGCACCAACAGGTCACCCCAAGGACCTAAAATACCAAAACTCTTTAGTGTCCTAGTTGATGGAGAGTGTTAATCTCCAAAAGAACAACCTACTCTTGAATTTATAACACCTCTATATCAAGAGTAAGTCAAAACCTTCACCAATTTAAGAGATCAATGACCAAATATCAAATTCTTGAACAAACTATGAAGAAGGAAATTACTCAGAAAGCCTGCTGCATATATCTTGCTCATTGACTGAGTAAATGTGTAAAGTTTTTTATGAAACTTTGCACAAGGTGTCGCCTAAAGATTCCGCACCTTCTCCAAGTCAAATCACTCCAAAAGATTCAGTAGATCTTGAGAAATCTACTTCACAAGTTACCTATGTCTAAATCTGCACTTCTGAGAAGTCGATTTGGACACCTTCTTAGCTTTAGTTCTCTCAGTATAGAACCCATTTAAGCAAATGCTTTTAGCCACAAGTAGCTTACCTTCCAACTTAAAGATTAAGTGCTTACTTGAACAAAACTTTAAACTGTGGAATGAGAAATGATCAAATCATTAAGATCAAAATTTGCGCCTGTTTCAGGAACTAGTGAATACTTTCTCACATGTAAATGTTCCTACACACAATTCTCTTAGCCTGATCACAATAAGATTCTCAAACTCTAGCCATAGATTGATTAACTATGGACTTAGACATCTCCAAAAGGAATTCACAAAAGATCTACTACAAGAGGAGAAAACACAGAAACATCGGGCGCAACTTTTCTGCTATTCTTCAGAAAATTACAACTGAGTTGTGAGAGAGACTTCTTCTCATTCCTATGAACTCTATTGAGTCTTACAACTTACAAATGCACCATACTCATACTCTCCTATTGTCTCCTCTTGTCTCTCCCCCTTTTGCCCCGACATTTTTCCAAAGTATTTATAGGCAAATATGTACAGACTTATGTCAAAGCATAAGTATAAGTAACCTATGTCTTAACTAATATACATATGTGTACATGTCTTTCACTCTGTGAATGTATCCATCTTCTATGCTTCAAGAATTTTTCTTATCTCCATTCTTTGTCTTTCAAATCTTCAATTGGTGATTGATCTGCACCAACAGCTCCCCCTCAATCATCAATTGAGGTTTCTCTTATCTTCTTTATGCCTGCCATGTCTTTAAACTTCTGTAACTTTGGTCCATCCAAGCTCTTTGTAAGCATATCAGCTATCTGATCTTTTGTTGAAGTATGTATGACTTCAATCTCCTTATCCATCACCTTCTCTCTTAGAAAATGATACTGTATCTCAATGTGTTTGGTCCTGGCATGAAAAACAGGATTAGCAGCTAGATATAATGAACTCATGTTATCACCATAAATGATAGGTATGCTCTGTATAGTGTCAAAACTCTTCATGAGAGTCTTAAGCCAAATCACTTCTTTTGCAGCTTCAACCATGCCTTTGTACTCTGCTTCTGTAGATAACAAAGCAACTGTATGTTGCTTCTTTGAGCACCAAGAAATTAACTTATCTCCCACATAACACATGTATCCATAGGTTGACCTTCTATCATCTAGATTACCTGCCCAATCTGCATCACTATAGATCTTGATATTTGTATCTGATGTAAAACCATAATACAAACCTTCTTTGAGTGTACCCTTAATGTATCTCAACACTCTTTGACCTGCAATCCAATGCTCTTTCCTAGGACAATGCATAAATTGAGACAAAACCCCAACTGCATATGATAAATCAGGTCTAGTTAATGTAGCATAGATAAGACTACCAACCAAACTCTGATATTGTTTCATGTCCTTGAATTCTTCACCTCCAAATCTGCTTAATTTGTGATTCACCTCCATTGGAGTAGGTGCTACCCTGCAATCATTCATTTTAAACTTGATTAACAAGTTTCTCAAATACCTTTCTTGAGTCACATACACTCCATGTTGAGTGTATGAAATCTCCATGCCCAAGAAGTATGACAAATCTCCCAAATCACTGATTTTGAACTCTTTCTCCATTTGCTTCTTTAAGCTTTGAATGCCTTTCTCATCTGTACCTGTAAGAATGATATCATCAACATATATGCACATGTAGATAAACCCATCATCACTTGCTTTGACAAGCAAGCTACTATCTGCTTTTGATACTTGAAATCCAAGTTCTTTTAGGAACTTTACAAGTATATAGTTCCATGCCCTTGGGGCCTGTTTCAAGCCATATAAAGCTCTCTTGAGCTTACACACATGATCTGGATATCTTCCATCTCTGAATCCTTGAGGTTGCTCCATGAAAACTTCATCTGAAATGTAACCATTCAAAAAAGCATTCTTCACATCTAATTGACATAATTTCCAACCTTTGCATGCAGCAATTGCTATAAGTGTCCTGATGGTTGTCATCTTTGCCACAGGACTATAAGTCTCATCATAATCAATACCATATGTCTGAGCAAACCCTTTCACAACAAGTCTAGCTTTGTACCTAGACACACTTCCATCTGCAAATCTTTTTGTCTTATAAACCCACTTACATCCAATGATCTTCTGGCTATTTGGCTTTGGAACCAAATCCCATGTTTGATTCTCCATCAATGCATCATATTCTTCCTGCATAGCTTTTTCCCAAATCTCTTTACCTTTTGCCTCTTCATATGTAGAAGGGTCTTCATCTGCTTTAATCATGTAAGCATAATCCTTAGTAGTCAAGAATGAAGTATCATAGCTATACCTTGTAGGTTGCCATTTGTTCCTTGTAGACCTCCTAAGTTCTCCACTTCTTGAGGTTTCTGGTTCTTCACATTCAGGATCAAATCTTGGTGTTTCTTCCACTTCAACCTGCACTTCATTATTCTCTTGCTCATCAAATATCTGAACCTTTGATTTACCTTTCCTTTGGCTCACAATTTCTTCATCATGTGTATTAATATTGATAGTACCTGCATACCAAGTACCTTGCTCATCAAATGTAACATCTTTTGATACAAGAAAATATTTTGTGGATGGATTCCACAACCTGTATCCCATCTGCTTATCATCATAACCAATAAACACATATTTTTCAGCTTTAGGTTCCAATTTGTGCCTTAATTGTGATGGCACATATGCATAGGCCAAACATCCAAATACTTTGAAATGGTCTAGTGTAGGTCTCTTACCCCACCATGCCTCATAAGGTGTCATACCCTGCAAAGCTTTACAAGGTAGCCTATTAACCAAATAAGTAGCTGTATTTACAGCCTCAGCCCACAAATAATTTGGGCAATTTTTCTCCTTCATCATGGACCTTGCAAACTCAACAAGAGTCCTATTCCTCCTTTCTGCTACACCATTTTGTTGAGGAGAGTACCTGCAAGTAACCTCTCTTTTTATACCTGCATTCCACAAGTAATCACTGAACTCATTAGAGAAATACTCTCCCCCTCCATCTGACCTTAGTCTCTTCAACTTATGTCTTGTAATTCTCTCTGCATACATATGATAATGTTTGAATGTATTGAATACTTCTGACTTATCTTTGATCACATAGATAGTGATCCATCTGGTAGCATCATCAACATAAATCACATAATACCTTGAGCCATTGATACTGAAGTCCTTTGATGGTCCCCACACATCTGTGTGTACCAACTCAAGTTTCTCTGAATACATAAACCCATGCTTGGAATAGGGTTGCTTATGAGCCTTACCTAATTGACATGCTTCACATCTGTATGTCATATGTTGACCTGCAACATTAGGCAATCCAAGCACTGAACCATTATTAATCATGTCTTTAATACCTCTTTCATTGAAATGTCCAAGTCTCTTGTGCCAAAGATCTAACTCAGAGATCTTATGTCCTCCATAAGTGAACAAGGCATGACCAACATTACCTTGAATCTTCAATGTGAACAATCTTCCTTCTTTCTTCCCTGAAACAATTTGTTTATACCCATTGCTAGGGTCTTCTACAAACACTCCTTCATTAGTAAACCTTACTTCATAACCTTTTTCCACAATTTGTCCTACACTTATCAAATTCTTAGGAATTGTAGGAACATACAAGACCTTACTCAATAAGGTGCTACCATCCTTGGCCTTCACTGATCCAATTGACTTCACATTGTGCTTTGTGTTGTCACCTGTTTGAACAACATGATTAGATACCTTATTCTCCAAATCAGTCATCAAGGCTATATTACCACTCAGGTGATTGCTACATCCTGAGTCAATGTAGAAGACTCTTTGATCTTCACTCTGCCTTTCACAAGTTGCATTCATTATCAATGTTGAATCTTCCTTTTGATCTGAAGCATAATTGTAGTAGGTATTGTTATATTGTTGACTTTGGAAACCTCTACCTGCATTTCTTCCAAAGTAACCCCTACTACCTCTACCTCTGAAATTACCTCTTTGATTTCTTGCACCTCTTCCTCTTGAATTATAGTTTTGATTATATCCACCATTATTCTGATTATTATGCCAACAATCATTAGCTAAATGATTTGTCTTACCACAAATCCAGCATGCTTTGGCTCCATCTTTGTTATTCCTGCCTCTTCCTCTACCTTTGCCACCTCCTCTACCTCTTAGGAAGTTGGCTTGACTAGTTGTGCCTTCATCTTCACCTGATTGTTGCTTTCCTTTGTTAGCTTTCTTCTTGTCCTTTGAGTACATTGCATGACCTGTACTTTTGTCACCATCTCCTTTAACATCCTGCTCAAATGTTAGCATATGACCTAGCAACTGATTTAAATCAGGAGGGAAATGATCAAGTGATAATTCTGTAGACAAAATGAATGGCTTCCATTTGTCATCACCTCTCAAACCTATAAGGATTTGCCTTACCAATTTATCCTCCTCAATATCTTCATCAACAGCTCCTAATGCATCTGCAATGTCTTTCATCCTTGTTACATAATCTGAAATGGATTGAGAGGCCTTCTTCTTGAAAGTTGTAAATTCTGCCCATAAAGATGCCTTCCTTGACTTTGTGGTGTTTTGGAAATGCTCTTCCAAAGCATTCCATATATCACTTGCACTTTCAAGACCTCTAATGTGAGGTAGCAAGTAATCATTGACTGCCATATAAATGATACTCCTAGCTTGAGCATCTTTCTTCATCCAATTCTTCAAATCTGTTAATTCCTCCCTAGTTGGAACACTAGGATCTCTGAATTGTGGTTTTTCTTCTTCACCTGTAATGTAAGCTATCAAATCTTTGCTCAGTAGATGAGCTTCCATCCTCATTGACCATGAAGGATAGTTTTCTCTATCCAACTTCTCTATTTGAAGAGAATCTCCCATCCTTCCTTCACCTGTATATTGAATTCTTCAACCTTTATGAAGAATAAAGTTACCTTTACTTCGAATGATACTCCTTTTGACTTCCTTGATGTCGTATGATCTCCTTTTCAAGCTTTCCTTGCAAGCTTTCACCCTTTGAATCTTCAGATGTCAAATTCTTTGTAGCTGCAGCAGTCTGGATCCTCCTTTCTTCAATTCTGATGCTTCCTGCTCTGATACCACTGATGGAGAGTGTTAATCTCCAAAAGAACAACCTACTCTTGAATTTAGAACACCTCTATATCAAGAGTAAGTCAAAACCTTCACCAATTTAAGAGATCAATGACCAAATATCAAATTCTTGAACAAACTATGAAGAAGAAAATTACTCAAAAAGTCTGCTGCATATATCTTGCTCATTGACTGAGTAAATGTGTAAAGTTTTTTATGAAACTTTGCACAAGGTGTCGTCTAAAGATTGCGCACCTTCTCCAAGTCAAATCACTCCAAAAGATTCAGTAGATCTTGAGAAATCTACTTCACAAGTTACCTATTGATGGGGGAAGTATCTCAACCCCTAAGCAACGATGAAGCGCGAATGACCTCCACAGGTATCCTTCTTTGACCTCTGCACACCAAAAATGCTCTTACTCAGAGCTTATGCAGAGAACTCTAGTGAGCTTTTGTAGACCTGTAGTAGACACCAAGGGCTTTCCAACAAAACAAATTTCACTTGAAATGGATGCTTACACAAAGAGAAACAATGTCTACAACATGAGCTAGTTGAATGCTCACAACTGCTAGTCAAGCAGAGACCTCACTTCACTCCAGCAAACTTTTCTCAGAGATTATACAGAGAATGAATCTCAAACTTGAGTCAACTTTCGAGCACTCTAATAGCTACCCAATGACACCAAAATCATAGCAAATGGATACATAGAGAAGGAGAACCAGCCCTTACAACAGAAAGCAAAATATTTCCAACAGAGCCTACACAAAGAGAGAGATATCAATCACACAACTTCACTAAAATGAATGTTGCTCCCAGCTTACTCCGAGAATGCTCCAGAGAATTGGTAAGCATAAAATAGACTCTTATAGCTATCCAATGAGACAAGAATTACATCAAATGGATACCATATGAGGGAGAACCAATGCTAACAACTCAGGGGTAGAGAGTTGCAACACTGCCTGCGCACACACATAGATATGCCTACTAAAAGAAAACAAACAAGCAATCAAGGGGGTTGCTTAAGCAAGGGGCTTGCTTATCACAACTCCAGCACTTAGTGCTCACTTTACATGAGCTAAAACTCCAAGAAGATGGCCCAAAAGAAGTCGGGATACATGCTCCTTTTATAGTGAGAGGTGTGCTCCTAAAATCTAGGAACTACCTTTCCAAATCAGCCTCCTAACTTGGAGGAATTAGTTGAGATGACTTGGGGAGTGGTTGAGTGACTTTTCTTGATGGAATCTCGTGGCTTTTGGCTTCCTTTGATTGTTCCACATGTCCATAAAAGATTCCCCACGAATTTTTAGCTTGAAGCTTGACTTTTAACACCTATGTCTAAATCTGCACTTCTGAGAAGTCGATTTGGACACCCCTAACTTCTTAGCTTTAGTTCTCTCAGTATAGAACCCGTTTAAGAAAATGCTTTTAGCCACGAGTAGCTTACCTTCCAACTTAAAGATTAAGTGCTTAGTTGCACAAAACTTTAAACTGTGGAATGAGAAATGATCAAATCATTAAGATCAAAATTTGCGCCTGTTTCAGGAACCAGTGAATACTTTCTCACATGTAAATGTTCCTACACACAATTCTCTTAGCCTGATCACAATTAGATTCTCAAACTCTAGCCATGGATTGATTAACTATGGACTTAGACATCTCCAAAAGGAATTCACAAAAGATCTACTACACGAGGAGAAAACACAGAAACATCGGGCGCAACTTTTCTGCTATTCTTCAGAAAATTACAACTGAGTTGTGAGAGAGACTTCTTCTCATTCCTATGAACTCTATTGAGTCTTACAACTTACAAATGCACCATACTCATACTCTCCTATTGTCTCCTCTTGTCTCTCCCCCTTTTGCCCCGACATTTTTCCAAAGTATTTATAGGCAAACATGTACAGACTTATGTCAAAGCATAAGTATAAGTAACCTATGTCTTAACTAATATACATATGTGTACATGTCTTTCACTCTGTGAATGTATCCATCTTCTATGCTTCAAGAATTGTTCTTATCTCCATTCTTTGTCTTTCAAATCTTCAATTGGTGATTGATCTGCACCAACACTAGTCACTTGTACTAGTTGCAAGCTATGGGAGGCGATTAGCGACCGGTATCGTAGAGCAAGTATCATGGAAAAATATGTTCATAGAGGGAGTGAGCAATAGAGATGTGAGCGAACAAAACCAGTGAAGTAAGTCTTGCATCTTCTTAAAATTCAAATTCCATTAAAACAGTTCAAAACATGACATGATAAAGTTGAAGTATTGTGGGGGTTATAGGAAGGGATTTGAATGAGATCTTGCACTCATAGGCACATGTGGAAGAATAGGAAGATTTGACAATACACCAGAAATTTTCGAGTTTAGACCTTGCTAGGCCCATTATCGCGGCTAGTTGAGTTTAGGTATCGTGATACCTGAATTCACATGTATCATGATACTTGATGAATATCGTGTATCACATCCTCGTGTATCGTGATACCTCAAAAGTATCATGTATCATCAGGTTAAGTATTGTTTATCATGTATCATCTCCCCATGTATCACAATACCTCACAAGTATTGTGTATCATCGGGTTTAGTATCATGTATCATGTATCATCTCCTCATGTATTGTGATACCTTTTAAGTATCGTGTATGGTCAGGCTGAGTATCATGTATCATGTATCACCTCCCCGTGTATCATGATACCTCACATGTATCACGTACCATCAGGTTTCATATCATGTATCATGTATCATCAAGTGGCCAAGTATCGTATTGTGTGAGAAAATATTGAGTATCATGAGGGCTCAAGTATCGTATCGTAGATTATCTGGTATCGTGTAATACTTGATCCCAGTATCCTGTATCATGTGGGACTGAGTGTTGTGAGGGCTCAAGTATGGTATCGTGGGCTATATGTATCATGTATCATCCGATTGCTAGGAATCGTGTATCATGGAAAAATGTGTATTGTGGTTAATGAAAAGTGCTCAAAGAGCTTGGAAAAAGGAAAACTGAGAATTCTAAGTGCTAAAATTCTATTAAAGGATAGTCATATGGTTAAAGTAGACCTAAGAACTCAGGAGTGAATGGACTTAATATCGAGACGAGTATTAGGCAGTTGAAGAAGTGTAGTATCATCAATTGGAAGTGTAGCTCAACTAAGTACACATTATATCTAATCTAATACTTCTAGTGATTCAGATGAGGAAAGGCTCATGGCCTTTGAACGTATGAAAAGTTCAGTGCCTATGATGGATTTCATGTCTATAGTTGATGGAGAATATAGGACATCTCTATAGTACATCTCTACAAATGGACATGAATTACACATCACCTTGATTGTCTCAATAGATCTATAGCAAGAATGAGAAACTCAACCGCATCAAAAATAGTCCGACTAGTTGTCAAGTATGAAGGAGGTGTCTACATGGATAAATGAAAGAGGAGAGGTGGAGGAGCCTGAAAACCATAATAGACCCGGGAGTGGAGACACTATGACCACTCCTAGGGGGAAATTTGTGGTCACTCATGTACTAAGAGAAGATCTAATACCCGAGGATGAGTATATAATTGATGTGTGCATGGTCAGTGGATTGTACATACTATTGCAAGGCACTTCATCTGTATAGGGAGAAGACATCAACCCAACCACTATATATGAATTCAAAGATCCAAAAGACTTTGTCTAGACTTACCTACCTAGATTAAAATCAGAGAACTCAGCAAAATAGTAAAACCCTAGCCTTGGGACAAACCAGCCAATGAAGTAAACCAATCAGGCTACATGAAGTGCATTTTCCCATGCCCGGGCCTAACTCCAATAGTCAACCTAGTCTAGGAATTGGAGGTATAAATAGGCCACACTTTCAGATGAGACCACCTCGAGGAGTTGGACCAAGAATACAACTAGTACGTTCTACTGTCCCCATAATCCTTTGACCCCCAGAACTAGGTAGAAGGTTAAGGCGGATTCAAGTGGCCGTGTGTGAGAAACCATTATGATGGATTTGGAGAACCATATGACCATATTTGGAATTCAAGCAAGTACTACATGCAGAACATGTTGGAGTTAGACGTCTACGGAAGCACATGAAAAACACAAGGAAGAAGAAGAAGCTTGGAGCACAACACACAATAATGAATGTATTACTAGAGAATTTACAAAGATAAGTAGCCCATTAGGGCAATAGGAGTATATACAAAGGGGGGTGGGGAACCTCCTAAAGAGGGAAAAAAGTGCCCCGACAATCCTAGAGTGTTCACACACATCACTACCTAAATATATCAACAAATCCCCCTTGGGAGTGATGCGGTGAACAAGTAGCTGGCACTCATGTATAAGGAAGTGCCAAGCTATGTGGAAATCACTCCACAAAAGGAAGTAAGCCCAAAGCTTTGCGGAAAGCTTCAAACTTCTCCCTAGGCAGAGCCTTCGTGAAAAGGTCTGCAATGTTCTCCTACGTGGGCACATATGCCAAGCTGATCTCCCCAGCAAAGAACCTCTCCCTGAAATAATGATAATGCACCTCAATGTGCTTAGTGCGAGCATGGAACACAGGGTTCCTCGCAACTTCCAATCCGCTCTGACTATCAGTGAAAATGGTGGTGGCAGAAGATTGACCAACACCCAAATCAGCCATAAGGCATTTGAGCCACACACACTCAACAATCACTATGAAAGCTGACCTATACTCAGCCTCACAACTGGAAGTGGCCATAGTAGGCTGCTTCTTGCTCAATCAAGATATACATGAGCTACCAAGCATGAAGCAAAAGCCACTAGTGGACACATGAGTGTCATAGCAACCAGCCCAATCAGAGTTAGAAAAAGCATGCAAATCTTAAGGTAGTGATCCCCCCTTGGGATAAAAGAACCCAAGTAGCCGAGTACCACTCAAGTAGCAAAAGATGCGCTTAACCGCCTGCCAATGCTTGACTCCAGGGAAATGCATAAACCTGCTCATTTGTGAGACAACAAACTGAATATTTGGCTGAGTAACACATAAGTAAATCAAGCATCCGATGACCTGCTGAGAGAGAACAACATCAAATGTATCTCCAGCATCATGAAGACTCAGTTGTAAACCTGTTTCCATAGGAGTGTCAATAGGTTTACAGTCTTCAAGGCCAAAACATTGCAATAATGTGACACAAAGCCACTCCACCATCAACGTGCATAAAGTGAATGCCCAAATAATGATGAAGATGCCCCAAATCAAACATCTCAAATGAGGCATGCAAATCAGTCTTGAAATCAGCAATATGCTTCTCATGAGGACCAATGAGTAGCATGTCATCAGCAAAGACAACAATGATCAGAAGCACATCATTAGCATGCTTAACATATAAGGTGCTTTCAGTTGGACTGTTCTCAAAACCATGTGCAATCAGATAAGCATGTATCTTCTCATACCAAGCACATGGTGCTTGCTTTAAACCATATAATGCCTTCTTTAACTTGCACACCTAATTTTTATGCCCTTTCTGCACAAAGCCACGGGGCTGAAAAACATACACTTCTTCATGCAAGTCACCATTTAGAAATGCTATTTTAATGTCCAACTGATATACATTCCAACTATGATGGGCTGCAAGTGCACAAATGCTCCGAGCAATAGTTATATGACATGTAGGTGCAAAGGTCTCATCAAAATCAATGCCTCTTTCCTACGCATAACCCTTTGCAAAAAGCCGAGCCTTATACCTATCAACTGTTCCATCACGCT
Source organism: Ceratopteris richardii (assembly GCA_020310875.1). Classification (NCBI taxonomy): domain Eukaryota; kingdom Viridiplantae; phylum Streptophyta; class Polypodiopsida; order Polypodiales; family Pteridaceae; genus Ceratopteris; species Ceratopteris richardii. The sequence continues at coordinate 46,883,459 of CM035426.1, read as the reverse complement.
AACGTTTCAGCTTGTGAACCCACCTAGTGCCAATGGCCTTCTTGCTAGGAGGCAAGTCACACAAAGACCAAGTACCATTCTTCATTATAGCATCATATTCAGATTGCATAGCAGCCATCCAATTTTCTGGATTTTGTGCTTCATCAAACGAAACAGGCTCATTCTCATCACAGAGACTAGATGCTTCCATAGCATAGCAATCTGATGCAAAAGAGGCACTATGAGAGCCTGATTGAGTACGATATGACAAAGGTGCATCTAATTTGTTGTCACGCAAAGTCTGCACCAGCCATTTTGACATAGTTTTTTCCTGCTCAATATCAGCTCTCTCATCAACAAGTGCATCATGTAAATCTGCATCAAAAATGGAATGATTTGCATCATCACCTAAAACCTGCAAAGGCTAAGAAGTTGCCTCATTAGGACCAGCACTAGATTGTCCACCTGTAAAAAGAGGCAGCAAAGTATTATACATGTCTTTGGAGCTAACAGATGTCTCCTTAGTACATGAAAGCAATGGCTAAATAGCAACTTCCACAAAAACAACATCACGGCTAACTAGAATGCATTTAGTCTGTGGATGATAGAGACAATAACCTTTACTTTCAGAACTGTACCCAGCAAAAATACATTTTACTACTTTATCATCCAATTTCCTGCGATGTTGTTAAGGCACTAATGCATATGGCAAACAACCAAAAACACGCAGATGAGCAACAGATAGCTTGCAATCATGCCAAGCCTTATATGGAGTGATAGAATGTAGTGCTTTAGTGGGACACCTATTAAGTACATATGTTGCACACATGACAACCTCAAGCCAGAAACTATGTGGTAAAAGCTGACTCTTGACCATACACCTCGCCATCTCCATGAGTGACCTATTCTGTCATTCAGCAACTCCATTCTGTTGAGGTGTATATGGCACTCTACATTGGTGTTCTATCCCATGTTCAGCTAGAAATGCATTAAAATTAGAAGACGTATATTCCCTCCCTCGATCAGAACGGAGGGTGCCCATTTTACATAAGGACAGATTTTCAGCCAAAACCAAAAACTGTTTGAAGCACATGAACACTTCGGACTTTGTCTTCAATGGATATACCCATGCATGCTTGGAAAAATCATCAATGAAAGTCACAAAGTAAAGATAATTTCCAAAAGAAGGTGTCTGCATAGGACCATAGACATCACTATGTACAAGCTACAATTTTTGAGTCGCCTGAACTGAACCATCGTTTGGAAATGAGGAATGCTGCATTTTTCTTAAAATACAGCCTTCACAAACATGTTTTCCAGGTGCCCCAAGTTTGGGCAAAGAGGACACCATTTTAGATTTCTGCAGGCGTAGCAAACTAGCTAAATTCAGATGACCAAAGCGTGCATGCCAAAGCTTAGCATCTGACATAGCCTGAGAATCATGTACTGCACATGCCGAATCATTCATAGATCTTTCATAGTCTATGAGATTATACAACCCACGGCATTAAATGCCAGAAGCAATAATCACATCGTCATTTGACGTATCATGAACTGTACACCTATCATCAACAAATTTCACAACCAAGCTAATCTTGGCTAATGCAGAAACAAATAACAGGTTCTTCTTGATCCGTGGCACAAATAAAGCATCTGACAAAGTGAAAGAACTACCATCAATAGTAGTCAAAATGATCTTACCAACTCCCATAACAAGATAAGAGGATTTGTTGGTGCATGTAACAATATCCCCTGTAGGGGCAGGCTCGAGTGAAGAGAAGAAACTGCACTGCGAGGTAATATGTTTGGTTGCTCCGCTGTCAAAGTACCAAACATCTGAATCTACTATAGACATGCATTGCTCATGAGAAGATGTCTCAAAACTACAAACAGTAGTAAACGCCCATTCCTCTTCCTGCACAAGATTAGCAGACTCTGTTTTTGGTGTAGAGGCCTCTGCCACAACCATTCTAGCCTCTTTTTTCTTTGCCTCTTTAGCAGCCAGTTTTGGAAAATTCTTTATGATATGATCATTTACTTTGTAGTACTTGCAAAACAATTTTTGCTTTTCGGATTTGTTTTCATCTTTGTCTTCCCTCTTCGATTGTGCAGAATTAGTAGGTATCTGCTTACTAGTTGAAGAGCTCCATTTTCCTTTGCCCTTCTGACTAGCCAAGAAAGCTTGATCTGTAACATGCATAATGGACCTATTTTGCCTCGACTGATCCTCTTGCAACAAAACAGAGACTAACTCCTCAAATGACAAGGCATTTGGATTGCCTTTCATCATCAATCGAAGATTACAAGAAAAACTCTTATATGAATCAGAAGACCATTCAGAACGTTTGGACAAGTGAGCTATGTGGTATAACCTCATCAGTAGAAATCAACTGTTCCTTCAAGTCTTTGATCTTTGTTAGAAAATTGTCCATGGAATCACCTTCATTCATGTGCTCACTCTCCAACTACTTTTGGAGGTAAGCAACACGAGCCTCATTCCTAGCTTGGTACAATGTGGTAAGAGTATCCCAAGCATCCTTAGCTATTCTGCAAGAGCGTATGTGAGGAATAATGGCACGTTTGACAGAAAAAGCTATCAATGCATGTGCCTGGGCATCTCTGCCATCCCAACAAATCTGCTCTATAGTAGGTGCAGCAGAAACCGTAGTACGAACAGGAATATGCAGAATATCATCATCTTTGACACCTTTTGCATCAGCTTTAGTACCTGTAGTTGTAATCGTTGTAGGTGTGATATGACATGTTTCAACAACCTGCACAATGTTCCACAGTCCTTTTGCAACAAATACATGTCGCATCATATAAGCCCATAAAAGGTAGTTGGTACCATCCAAGTTATCCTCAACAACCAACATACAGAAGACATCACTGCTTTCAGCCATGGCCGGTGACTAAAATACCTTGATGCAGAAAATTGACTATATCACAAAAAGTTGAGCAGAACTGCCCAAACGAATTCTACTAGACCTGTTGCAGACTTCGAGACGCTTATATTGGCAAACCAAAACTAGTATATACCTTTGGCACAAGAAGATGAAATAGCCTACACAAGCACTGCGACGACAATGCGTTCGGAGGTTGAAACGAGCTCAGATTGCAATTTCGACACCACAAAGAGAAGCAGTTTTGATCTCGAAAACACATTGAGTATGCTCACCAAAATTCGTGCGATTCTAAGACTGCAATCGGAGAGGTGTCGACGATGCCCTAGATGAAGCAACGACCTTTTCTGATACCAATTGTTGGAGATAGACGTCTGCGGAAGCACGCGAACAACACAAGGAAGAAGACGAAACTTGGAGCACAACACACAATATTGAATGTATTACTGGAGAATGTACAAAGATAAGTAGACCATTAGGGCAATAGGCGTACATACAAGTCGGGGGAAAAAACCCTCCTAAAGAGGGAAAAAAGTGCCCCGTCAGTCCTAGAGTGTTCACACACATCACTACCTAAATATATCAACAGAACATGTGGATGATTTCTTTGTCCAATACGAATCCTTTGATCTAACTCTTAAGGGAATACCTTTCACTTGGTTTCAACCTTTGGATCCTAACCATTTTGCAGATATTGAACAATTCTTCCAAGAATTTATCAAAGAATTCACCAAGAGAGGAATCAACACAACTCTTCTTCATTGATCCATAGCTTTAAATAGGCTCCTAATGAGACGATAAATACTGCTTCCATATGATTAATTTGTATGTAGAAAGATGCCATGTGGGAGAAAGACCCTCCCAACAGAAAATGATATCATTGTTTTTAGATGGGTTAACCAATGGGACATTAAGAACTTTGGAATATGTGAAATGATTACAAACATTGAGAGTTTTTTGCAAGAGTGTATAGACTTGGAACACAACTTAGCAAATGACCTAGAAACCTCTCAGAATCCCACTAAATGAGAGGACACTATGAGCAATACCTCCTTGAGCACTGGCAATGTAGAAGAAATTGCAGATTGGGCAGCTAAGAAGTTAGGAGTCCAAGGACAGAGAAATTACTGAAACCCTCCTATGAGAGTACCGATGTTACAAAGATGCATGTATTATGGCGGATACCACCCATCCCACATCTGCACAAGAGGAGGACCAATACCACCACAACCCTATCCCTATAACAGGCAGACAGCCCAAGGACCCAACTTTTATTATCACATTGAATATAAGTACACCAACCATAATATTGAGAATTGTCCCCTTAATAGATAACCTATACCCTCTCCACCACCACAACATAGAACTTATGGATACCCACCCAAGGATCAGGGTAGAGAGGTCCCAAGATACAATCGATGGCCAAGAACACCCCTAGCATAGAGACCATACAAGTACATAGGAAATAGTCAACCACAATGAGTGCTAGGGCAAAAACCACCACATCATTAGAATGTAGTACCCATAAAGTACATGCAACCAGAAGAAAATCTAGAGAGAGCCATCATGCTATAATTCATGGAAATTGTTAGAGGTCATGCCTTGTAGACAAAGAAATGAGTTGACCATTAAATTCAAAATTAAATGTATGCATATGATACATCAAATTCAAAATTAAATGTATGCATATGATATTCAATATGTGGGTTATAATGATGATGAAAAGCCATACCAAGCATAATATCATAGGACTACAAAGGGTCACTTAAACATGTTCGTGCATCTACATATGAACGTATACAAATATTAACATCATGCACTTCACTTGTTACATTATATCAACTTCCTTGAAAATTAGACTTAAATTTATACAAGGAACGAACGGACTTTAATTTGAGCTCCTGCATAAAATCATGAGAACTACCATCATCATGTAAGATAAAATTAAGAATTTTATTATAAGTACCCTACATGAAAAATAGATAATGAATAGCAATTTTGTTACCCAAGGTACTTAAATCGTTTTCCAATGCTTCCCCCATCCAAACATGAGGAACTTCTTCATGAAATGCCTCCATGTTGCGCATTTGGGCTGCAATAAGTTACATATGGAGAGGCCGCAATCTGCACTTTGCTTTAGTTGTCTAGGTTTATCACAATTCCAACACGTGATACATGGTCTCTTCTATTGGTCATCCACCATTGAAGTTTGAAGGGTAGAAATTTTGTTAGGTTGGAGAGATGAGGCTATAGGTGCAATCAAAAAATTGGAATGAGGAGCTTATGGATTACTAGAATAAGAAGAGATAGTAAAATTGAGCTTCAAAAGAAGATTAGGATTGAGGAAAGGCTATCATTGATGCGAATTTTGTAAACAATTCAACTTGGTAATCAATTAAAACTCCTTTAAAACATTGTAGGTCAGAGTGTGTGAAGCTTGGCTTGGCTCTCAATCTCCAAACTGTCTTCATACTTCTTTTTCAAGGTATCTTCAGGAATGTCTTCAAGCATGTGAATATGTAATATACTTTTCCAAAATCACTCGATGTAAGTAGTAACAATATCACACTCCTTCCATGTGAACATGGGATGTTGAGCAAGAGATGCAAAGTGCTACATACACACTCTAAGAGGTGTTGATAGATTAGCTCAACTCATAGACATCCAATTTAGCTTTAAAAGATTAGTTTTCCTCATCTCTTCTGAAATCAAAGTCTCTTTATCCGTGCAAATGTGTGCCCCTAACATCTTAAGTGTTTCCCTAACAATCTTATGTGATAGATTAAATTTGTTAGAGGATTGATCTGGTATAAGGGAAGGTAGCACAAAGGTCCTTGGTACATCCTTGTCTATACCTAGTTGCAAAGTGTGTATCAAGAAGTAAAAATGTTAAAAAGCTATTTTTAGTAAGGGTGCCACAAAGTATTGAGCAAAATTTGGATTCTCCTAGGTGGCTTGTAACTCTTCAAAATCTTGTAGGGCTTTGATTTTTTGGGAGAAGAATAAGAACCTACCCAAGCAATGATCAAACTTTAGCTTTGACTCTCATATGCATTTGGTGTTTGTAGGTTGACAGAGTAAACCTAGGAGCCAATGTGATTTTTTTCTAGCTTACAAGCATGTTGTTTCAAAGTATAGACCAGTACAAAATTACCAAATTTTAATCCTTTGTCTTTCATATGTGCATCAAAATAATCCTTTTGTCTTTTCTTTGTTTCATATATTCCTATTGCTTCCTTTAGTCTCGTCTCTCCTAGAGCTCTAGATCCATTATCCTAGAGGATGGCTCATGGACCATCACTAATGCTCTTGTGATACTTTTGGTGTGGGTATCAAGAAATCTAGTGGTAGGATTGCATTTTTGTTGAAAACCATCTAAAAGGGAGATGTATTTGTTGACATATCAAGCTCAACATGTGATGATCTAGGATGACATGTATCAATTTTTTATTTCTCTCACATGTATAGTGTTCACACCTGTATATGTCAGGGATACTTCATTGATCTTTACTAGATTTATCTACGGACAGCGATGGCACATTTGTTTCTTGCCAACTCACTTATTCGTGGACATTAGGATTTTCCTTATGTATTATTATATTGCACTGGTTGTACTATTGTTTTTAGGTCATTCTTGTACATTCCTTTTATGTAATAAATGAGAAAGAAGATCATTCTTCCTTGCCTCAATCTGTGTGCATGCTCCTCTTTGATCATGAGAGTGTGTGTTTGTGAGCTCTCTTCCTTATCTCCTTCCCTGTGACATGGTATCAGAGCCAGGTTGGCTGTAGAGAGCACGTGGAGAAGTCCAATGCTGAAGAGTATGTGAGAAGGTGTTGAGAAAGTGAGATTCACAAATGACCTCAAATTTCTGTTTCGAACCCATCTCGAACTCTATTTCAAGCCCTCAAGGTGGGGTGCATAGAAAATATAGGTCAATTTGCAAAACTATAACTTGCATCCTTTTTGACACTACTCATATATTTGAGATCTTGAATTTCAAGTGATTTAGTGTACTATTGATACACGAAACTGTGTGTTTTTTTTTTAGATCAATATGTCACATCATAGTGCGATAGTGTTCAAATAGAAGTGTTGCTTGTAGCGTTTTTGCAGTGTTGTGAATTGTTGTAGAAATGGCAAACATAGATGGAATGAGTCAGCTTATGAGCGATAAGATAGACAAGAACAACTTCGATGCTTGGAGCATCAGAATGATAAATTTCCTGATGGGAAAAGGCTATTAAAAGTACATGGAAGGAGAGAACAAAAATGCTCCGCAGTTACTAGAGTGGAATCGCACTTCAGACTAGTTAAGAGCATATGAGGAATGGAATTAAGGAGCATGAAAGGTAATGTATTGGCTATCTATTAGTAGATAGGATAGCATGATTGGACACATACAAGATACCAAGACTTCGAAAGAGACTTGGAATAGTTTGTTCACATTGTATGAGACCAATACAAAGGCACAAAAACTGCAACTCAAGAACTAGCTGCATACATTGGAGAAAAAGGTCATGTTGATAAGTGACTACACCTTGATAATCAAAAGCATATGTGAGTCGCTTGCATCTATTGGTGTGAATGTAGATGATGATGATAAGGTGGAAGTGTGCCTTTGTGGTTTAGGAGCTACATATAAGCAATTCAAGAAATCTATTCAAACCAAGAAAAATATTTTGAATTTTGCCAATCTAGTGTCTATGTTGATTATTGAGGAAAAGAATCTTGGAGAGGACTCGAACTCCCAAGGGAAACCTAGTTCCAGGTATTCTACTGTGGCAGAGGAAGAGGCAAAGGTAGAAGCTTTGGAAGTGGAAGAAGACACAATAACCAAGACCAAAGTCAACAATAGAATCATGCAAGAGGTAGAGGACAATTTCAAGGCAGGGGGATCCAGAGAGGCTATAGAAATCTCCAAAGAAATGATTCAGGTAATGACAGTAAAGGATGATGGAATTGTGGTAAATGTGGACACTTTGAATGTGATTGCATATTGAAGAATCGAAATAATAGAAGGCAACAAAACAAGTATGCATTCACAAGTGTGGATGATTTAGAGGAGTTATTCATGGTTCAACATCATATGATGAATATGATGTCTGCCAATGTTTTGAAATCGAATGGTAATGTATGGTATGTTGAGTTATATTAGGTGCTTCAAACTACATGACTAGTCATGCAAAATGGTTTACTACTTTGCAAAAATTGACAGTTCCTAGATACATTGAAACATGTGATGAAACACCACAACCATCAAGCATACAAGAAACATAACACTCTCTATGGAGGATGGGAAGGTAAACAATCTTGCTGATATGCTGCATGTTCCAAATATAACAAAGAATCTAGTTTTTGTTGGATAAATGGTTGACCACAGATTACAAGTCAGGTTCAATGCTGGTGGGCTATATGTAGAGAGTAAAAAACAAGATGGAAGATTGATTGCCAAAGGAAACAAAGTGGGTAGGATGTTCACCTTAAATGTGAAAATTCTTGAAATGAATGCATCCACATTTGCAAAAGATTCAAGAGTTATTGGTGATATAGAGATCTGGCACAAACAAATTCAACATGCAAACTTGCAAAGGTTGAAATTAATGTAGTCAAAGGAGATTGTCAATGGACTACTAAATATTAAAGTTGGAAAAATGCAAAAGGTATGTGCAGCATGTCAATTTGGTAAACAGTCAATAGCATCATTTTTGTATGACAAGCATGTTAGTGAGAATATACTAGAAATAATAAATACAGATGTTTGGGGTCATGCAAAGAACACATCTATGGGCGGTTGCAGGTTTTATGTTACTTTCATTGATGACCATACATGGAAAGTATGGGTATATCTCATGAAAGAGAAGAGAGGTGGTCACTCACTTCCAAAATTTTAAAGCTATGGTGGAAAAGCACACAAGGAAGTATATTCAGACATTAAGGTATGATGGAGGTGGTGAATACATGTCCAATGAGCTCAGCAACTTTCTTAAAAGTCATGGAGTTTGACCTCAATTTTCATGCAGGTACACATCACAACAGAATGGTGTTGTTGAATGCCTCATGGGTGAGAAGAATATGCTCATTGTTATTGGGTAGAAGCTGTGCATACTACTATATACATGATGAACAAAACAAGTTACACCTGAAGAGAAGTTTACAGGTAGAAAACCAAACTTATCACATATGAAAGGTTTTGGTTGTATTACATATGTACATATTCCTTATAAGTTGAGGATGAAGCTTGATCTAAAAGCAGAAAAATGTATCTTCATTGGATACTCCCTTGAGCAAAAGGGGTATAAATGTTATAACCCATTCATGCAATAGGTGAAGGTAAGCAGAGATGTGGTATTTGTTGAAATATCAAGATTCTATGCAGATGACAAAGAAGGACTAAAGCTTGAACCAAATGACAAAGAAAATGCTAAAAAGTCAAGTGTAGAATCTCAAGTTTTGAGTGGACCGGATGCATCACCAAGAAATGGTTCCAATTCAAATCCATGGAGTGGAAGATTGCATGGAAATCTCAGTCTAGCTCCAAGAAAGGTAAAGAAAAGTTTTTTTGCTGGTAGTAAAACATCTACAAGTTTTGAAGACATTATTGGAGATTCAAGCAATTCAAAAAAGAGCCTTGATGAGGAACTTGGATTTCTCTCTGTGAAGACTTCGGGAGTAAGAAAGGCACATGCAAATGATACAAGGAGAAGTGACCCAAGACCAAGAAGATCTAGAAGGATGCCGAGTTCAATGCAACAACTGACATATGACACTTACATGGCTCGTCATTGTGCCTACATGACCAAGAAAATACAAGATCCTAAACCTTCTTGTTTTGAAGATGCAATTGGAAATGAAGATTGGGAGAAAGCTATGGATGAGGAGATGGCTGCACTTTATGGAAATGATACATGGAAGCTCATTCCATTGCCACAAGGAAAGAAATCCATAGGCTGTAAGTGGGTTTACAAGGTAAAGCATAATGCTCATGGTAGCATAAATAGGTACAAAGCACGATTGGTAGCACAAGGATATGCACAAACATATGGCATTGATCATGAGGAAAATTTCAGCCCTGTAGCTACCTAATGTCAGAACACTTGTTGCATTAGTTAAATATGGACTTTACAATTTGATGGATGTGAAGAATGCCTTCCTACATGGTGAGTTACAGGAAGAAGTATACATGGAACAACCACTAGGATATGAAGATTCAAAACACCCAGAATATGTTTGCATGTTGAAAAAGGCTTTGTATCGGCTTAAACATTGCCCTTGTGCTTGGCATGCAAGGATTCCTAATTATTTGACCACCATTGGATTTTGTATGGGTGATTCAGATCATTCATTAAATGCAAGGAAGGGTGATGATGGCATAATGATTGTGGCTATTTATGTTGATGACATGATTATAGGTGGTGACAATGAAGCAAGCATTAAAGAGGCAAAGCAAATCCTTATGCAAGAATTCGACATGAAAGATCTTGGTGTGCTACACTATTATTTGGGCATTGAGTTTATACATGTAGAAACAGGTATATGGATGTTGCAAAGGCAATATGCCTTGAGTATGCTGCAAAACCATGGTATGGCTGATTGCAAGCCAATTTCTATGCCATTACATCAAAATTTGAAGTTGGATACTATATCAGGTGGAGCATTAGAAAATTCTACTATGTACATGAAAATTGTGGGAAGTTTGATATATCCCACAATTACAAGGCTTGATCTTAGCTACATTGTTGGACTTGAAAGTCAATATATGCAAGCTCCTAGGAAGTTGCATTTAGATGCTCTAAGGCACACTCTAAATTATGTGGGTGCTACTTTGGATTATGCATTGTTTTATGAAGCTAGTGTAGATTTGGAGGTTCATGGATACATCAATGCAGATTGGGCTGGTAGTATTCTAGATAGAAGATTTACTAGTGGCTTTCTATTCTCACGTGGAGGTGTAGCTATTACATGAAGCAATAAGAAGAAACCCACTATTGCTTTGTCGAGCACAGAGGCTAAGTATAGAGGTGCTATAGTGGCAGAATGTGAATCATCATGGTTAGAGATGCTACTTGCAAATTTAGGTGTGGAAGTGCAAAAACCAATCATTATTTATTGTGATAATGTTAGCAACATTAATTAGGACAAAATCCTATTTTTCATGTTAGAACAAATCATATCGAGGTGCATTATCATTTCATCAGGGAGAAGGTATTAGCAGGTGATAGTAACCTTGTTCATGTTTGGAGAGATGAGTAGGTTGCTGATATTTTCACTAAAGCACTTGGAGCTGAGAAGTTGAAGAAGTTTCAGAAGATGCTTGGATTATAGGACATGACATTGAGCTTGAGGGGGAGTGTTGACATATCAAGCTCAATATGTGATGATCCAAGATGACACATATCACTTTTTCATTTCTCTAACATGTATAGTGGTCACCTCGGTATATGTTAGGGATACTTCATTGAGCTTTCATAGATTTATCTACCGAAAGGGATGGCACATTTCTTTATTACCAGCTGTCATTCACAAACATTAGGATTTTCCTTATGTATTGTGCTTGATATATTGTAGTGGTTTTGTTGTTTTTAGGTCACTCTTGTACATTCCTTTTATGTAATAGAAGAAGAAGAAAAAGATCATTCTTTCTTGTCTCAATCTGTGTGTGCTCCCTTTTTATTATGAGAGTGTGTGTGAGCTCTCTTCCTTATCTCTTTCCTTGTGATAGTATTGACTACCATTTTATTGACCACTCTATATGTCCAAACAACATGATGTAGTTGTTTGTCTCAATCAAAGCATTTGTTATCTATGAGGCATTCACTTGTCGATGATATGGTGTCGATTTCTTATGTATCACCATGAATTCTTGTAATAGATATTCAATGCTTCATTCAAAAACTAGGTTCCTCTATTGCTGAACAATCCTATGCATTCTCAAATAAAACCTTAATGTGGTATGTGCATCATTATTTTTTGTAGCTCTCACATCTACCCACTTGGTGAGATAATGTGTGGCTACAATGATGTATTTCGCGTGATATTCCCTAACTGGGGGATTTATGGAACCTACAAAGTCTATACCACACTTGAAAAATGCTCCTCCTTCTATCATGGGTCTCAATGGCATCTCAACTTTTTTTAAAGGATATTGAGCTCTTTGGCATGTGTCACAACATTTCACATAGGTACGAGCATCCATGTGAAGGGTGGGCCACCAAACACCTGAAAACAAAATGGATTTGAGCACACAATCAGGTCCAAAGTATCCACTTTCCACACAATTGTGTGTAGTCTCTAGGATTTGCAAATAGTCTCTTTCATGTATGCATAAACTCAAATATCCATCTCTCTCACATTTGTACAAAATATCACCAATGAGTGCATAAGCTTGCACTTCCTATTCTAGACTTCTATGTCAAGTGAATGCGATCTCATGAGGAAACATCTTTGTTTCCAAGAATTCAACTAGATGACCACGCTAATCTCGTATTACTTGACACTTGATATAAAGTTGCATTTTCAATAGGGGGTCAATGGATACAATATGGAGAAATCTTAAGCAACATATAGAAATTTGCTTCCATTGTTATCCAATATACTCATAATTGTCTCAATGTCTCTAGGGCTCATTGCTTAGAGTATTCTTGCCCTAGTGCACCTAGATGTGCTAATTGCAACCACTTACCATGCTCATGTTTTTCCACACAACAAGTTAAGACTTCTTGTTCATCTTGTTTCTAGATTCTTCTTGCAAGTATATGATACCTTTGAGATCTCACAACTTCCTTTTCTTGTGTTCTTACTATAGGTTTCTTGGGTGCATATGTCAAGGTTGGCACTAATTGTTTTGCCCAATTTGGCACTTCTTCAAGGTTCAGTAAATATGCATCAGAAAGATCATTTGACACACTTTGGAGGGATTCGAGTGAAGTACTTCAAGACCCAACCTAGGCTTCTATGGTGTTTCCCGACAAAGAGTTGAACCCCATGGTTGGGTAAAAATATTAACGATGATGAATATAGCTATAAACAAAGAACAATGGACTCCCCATTGTGATGAGGATAGCTATTATATTTCAATATTCATGTGTGAGTTTATAATTGAAGAATGTGAGCCGAGTATGTTCATATGCAAAGAAGAGAATGATGAGGATCTAGAATCCATCATAGTGGACCCATTTTGCCAGTTTGAGGAAGAATATTTTTACTTGATAGATGTGAAGAACAATGAAAAGAATGAGTGTAAAAGTGGTGTATTACTAACCACACAAGTTTAGAAAAAGAAGCCTAAAAAGACCCCTTCAACAGAAAAAGAAGAGATATCCTTGTTCGAGGTGCTAGAGAACTTTAAGAAATATGAGATAGAAGGTAGAAAGATCATGGTGAGAATGCCAAAACAAGAATATCTCATGGGAGAATCTTATGACAACAAATAAAAAGCTAAAAAATAGTAGTAACAATGGAGGATAATGAAGAACAAAGTACCTGTATAGGAAACAACGTAAATGTTGAGGAAGAATGGGAATTGACATATCTTTTTAGAGAATATCGAGATGTGTTTTATTGGACATATAAGGATTTGAAAGGAGTGAATCCGAATATTCTTTCACTTATGATCCCCATAAATTTAGAGCCAAAGCCTACGAAATAGAAGCTATACACTTATAATGAAATGTATGTAGTGAAGATAAAGGAGGTGATTCATAGGTTGATAGAAGTTAGATTTTTCTATGAGATTAAGTATACCAAATGGGTGTCCCCCATTGTGGTTCCTAAGAAGAATGGAAAATTGTACATGTGTATTAACTTGAATAAGGTTAATGTCGTCAAAATGTGAGATAGTTATCTACCTCCTATCACAAGACATCTATTCGAGTGAGTACTAGGCAAGGAATCTTATAGATTCATTGTTATCAGCACAAGAAGGCTTTTGCCAGTGAACGGGGTATATTTGCATTCCATCTCATTCCTTCTGGGCTCACAAATGCACTTGCTAAATTTCAATGGCTCATGTGTCATGTTTTTAAGTTCTTGCGTAAGAATCTAGAAGTATAATTGGATGATTTGTGTGCTTATTCCCACAGAAGAGAGAAACATATCTTAGAAATCAAGAAAATATTTTCTAAATGTAGATAATACGAAGTGTGCCTAAACCCAGAGAAGTGTGTGTTCATGGTTAGACAAGGAAAGATCTAAGGTCATATAGTATCAAAGAATGGAATATCAACGGACAAAGACAAGTTGAGAGCCATATCAGTGTTACCAAGACCTTGAATGGTAAACGAAGTACAAGCATATATGGGTCACTATGGATATTATCAAGATTCATCCACATGCATGCAATCATAGCTGAACCCTTGTACAATATTTTGATGAATTTTGAGTGGAAGGATGTTTATGAAAAGTCATGGTGTTTGTGCTCAGCTCCAATTTTGACAATGTGTAACTCGAACAAGTCATGACATGTCCATGTTCATGCCTCCAATTTAGCAATTTGATGCATGATAGCACAACCAACAGGATAAAGAAACATAGAACTACCCATAGCATATGCAAGGACACAACAAAACACTATAGAAAGGAATTAAGCCACAACTAAATGAGAGAGATTAAGCATAATTTATGCAGTGAAAACGTTTCGACATTATTTTCCAAATAAGCTCAATTTCTTTACCGACCATCAAGCCTTACATACTCATTGAACAAGCCATTCAATACTAGAGTATAATTCTACAAGAGTTAGCTTGTGAACTCGAAAAGTTTTCGTCCTATTCACAAGCTACATAGTAGTCATTGCAACGTCAACCCAATAAAACAATGGGCATTCATATCATTGAGCTTGTATGTAACTACATTTGTTTTTTCTTTCTCATTGTTTAACCATTTTGTTGAGGGTTACACCTGCACGTAAATTGTCTTTTTATTCCAGTTGTGTAAGAACTCACATAACTCTTTGGAGACGTTCTCCCATCCTCTATCATAACCTAATGTCTACATCTTTCTTTCCTTGATTGTGCTTTAGTAGGAGATCACATTTTTCTTATCCTCATGCCACAGACATCTCTTTATTATGTGAAACTTGTGAGATGTCGGAACATCCTAACACCCTTTGTTTGATACAAAATAGATGGACTTTTCTACTATGATTATCAACAAATGTTAAAAAAACAACTATTCTCAATGATAGAGGACTCCTTCCTAGGGCCCCCTATGTCTATGTGTATCAAATGCAAGCTCTTTGAGGTCACACAATTGATCCTTTTGAAAGGATGCCTTGTTTGCCTGCCTTGTTGACAAGCTTCACACAACTCATATAAAGATTTCGAATCAAGCCTAGAATGTCCACTCAACAATTATTTATTACTCATGTCTTAGAAATTTGGAAATTTCACAAGTCCTACACTCTTATGCCAAAAATACGTTTTACTTTTGTTGACAAACTATATGTACATTACCTTACCATTGGGTGGTGGTATGTACGAAGTGAACATTCTTTCTTCTTTCAGTCCTTGCGCTATGAACTTGAATCATTTCTCTGGATTCTTGATAAAGAATATTTTCCAATGAAGATCCGAGCCTAGAAGTTATCCCATCTCTACCATCTATTGAGCTAAAATAAGATTTTTTTGTAATGGAGAGTACCATTGCTCCACATGATCCTCTATGCCTCAAATCTCATATGTGCTAAATGTGGTGTTCTATATTATCACTTATTTCTACACATCTTCTTCTCCTTGGAACCTTATATTTATGAAGACATCCCTTTTCAAGAAACATGATTTCAATAACCTTAACCTATGTAACATTTATTATACTTATAACGTGTGTTTCTTCATACTCATGCCTCTTAACACCATGGTTTCATTTCCTCCTCCATTTGAGCTATTAGCGTAATTAGTTTGACTCCTTTGTTATCTGTATTTGATGTAGTATAATTGTACCAACATTCAATTAATATATGGCCTACTTTACTACAATGATAACATGTCATAGTTTTTTTATTATTGTAGGATCCTTTACCTCTTCCTTTTCCCCTACCTCTTGATCGTGTATTGTTGTCATTGATAGAGTCATTGCTTTCCTCTGAATTTGATTGAGTATTGTTCTTGGAGTCATATCATATTATTCGACCCCTTGAGCCTCCTCTTCCACCTTTTCCTTTGATTCTACATACATAAAGCATTTTATCATGGCTATTCTTTCCTATGGAGCCACTTCCAATGTGTGTCTCTTTTGAAACAAGGTAACAATAAAATCCTCAAGTGTAGCAAAATGATCTCCTAAGATGATATTGGTAATAAGGGGCTTCAATTTCTCATCATCTATAAGGCCACTAATGTTACAATCAATTTTGGGGGCTTGATGTATGACCTTCATGAAGCCAAAAACTTGTGATAACAACCCTAGCAACCAAAACTGGTTATGTGAGGTTTGTGGAACTTATTATTTTGCCTGCACAATATAGAAATCTTTCACTTCAAACTATCTCGCCTATTTTTATAGCATGCCCTCTTAATATTTAATCTCTTTGGACCACATAATTCTTCCACTCCATCTTCACATGCAAGATCTTTTAAGGTAGTGGTTGCAAAGCTCTTCATTTGATAAATCCAAAATTTCAAGGACATCTATCACTTCATCTTCTTACTTTAATTCATTTTTAGCTTTCCCTTTCACGCCGAGCTGCACTTTTGGCTACTATAATTCAACCCTTATGACAACTCATAACTTGGAAGCCTTTCTCCAACTTTCTCAAACTTGTAGGCCTTTCCCAATTGGTCCCCCATAAAATCTTAGATGTTGGGCATTCTCTTGGATTTCTCCATTGCTTTTCTACGATTATTCTTCATATGATATGCTACCAATGCTAGGATTAATATTGGGGGTTGAACTCATAATCTTTGATCAACTAAGTTGTGGTAACCACCCAATCACTTCAAACTGGTTGTAAGACACATGTGGATTTGACATCTTATTGCTTCCCTTTTGCAATGGGGAACTATTTCATTGTAGCCATTCAAGATTAGATTTACTCATGTCTTGTTCAATCTCTATTCCAATGAATGCTAACTCACTTCTCTACTACTTGAACTTTAATGTATATCTAGAGATGGGTTGATTTGGTCCCTTCTTGATGATGTTGAGTTCATTCTTTCATTGCATCTTCCTTGATCTAGTACTTGTAGAGTATAACTTCTATAATTCTTCACATGCATCCTTGGTTTTAACAAGTTTTTTAACATGAATCATCATGGCGTTGGAAGTAATTTGGGAACTCAGGTTCATTACCCTCCTATTCCATTCGCACTCTTTTGCTTGTCTCTTTTAATCATCTAAAGTACTTATCAAATTCACATGGACTTGCGTTTAATCACCACTCATAATCCCCCATAGGCCTTTCTCCATCAAGTAATTGGTTACTCTAAACTTCCAAGTTTGATCACAATCTTTATTTAACTAAACTTTTGGCCTAAATCTACAATAGATACCTTTGAGGCATTTGGTATTACCTCTTTCCTTTTCGTGAAGATACTATTTGATTGTATGCTCTTGGCGACTTAAGCTCTACTCTAAGGCTTCATCTTTGCTTAAGATACTTGTTGATGATCATGATTTGATAACAAATGTGGAGAATTTATCTCCTAAACATAGATAAACGTGTGCTAAATATCTCAAACGAATAGTTGTAACACACATATCTTAAAATTATAGAATATTCTCGACATAAAAAGTCTTTTGTTTTTGAATACTTTCCATATAGAAATCTTCAAAAGTGTTTTAAAAAGCTATAGGACGGTTGTGTTCAACACCAATTTTGACCACACCAAACTGGACCAAGTCATTACATGTTCATGTGGATGCTTCTAATTTTGCTATTGGATGTGTGTTGACACAACCCATGGGTGAAGGAAACATTGAAATATATCAAGGGAGGAAGTTATAATAAGGTAGTCATTTTTAGCTTTAGCTATTCCAAGAAACTCAAGGGAAGATCAGGAAGCACATAGGCTTGTGAAATGGCTGAGTATGCTATTGAAATGGAAGAATTAGAGAAAGCCTATTACTAGCCTTCGAGATTTTAGGTTGGAAATTTCCTCATGGAAAGCTATGGGAATTAGTTATTTGAGCTTATCCTAGGAATCAGTATGAAAGTACATTCACTCAAGCACAAGAAAGGCAATGATTGAATTGGAAGCAACACGAAACTAGCATTCATACTATCACAACATATTAATAACAAAGTGATTGGTCATACCAAACACTTTGACTCATCCATGAAAGTGTGGTAGGCTATAGAGAGATTATGCTCTACCTTCAGCAAATCTTTGAAGATTCAAATCAAGAATCATTTCAGTAATTTAAGGCAATGGAACAAGCTTCCATGTATCGAGTCTTCACAGAGGGCAATCCAAGCTCCTCATCAAGGCTCTTTTCTAAACCGCTTGAATCTCCATCAATGCCTTCAAAAGATGTAGATGTTTTACTAATAACAAAAAGCTTTTCTTTACCTTCCTTGGATGTATTTGATGAATTTGATGGACTGAAATTTCCATCCAATCTTCCACTCCATGGATTTGAGTTGGAACTACTCCTTGGTGATGCATGTGGTCCACTCAAAACTTGAGATTTTGCACTTGATTTTTCAGCATTTTCTTTGTCATTTGATTCGAGATGAAGTCCGTCTTTGGCATGTGCATAGAAGCTTGACATTTCATCAAATACCACATCTCTGCTCACCTTTACCTGTCATGTGAGTGGGTTATAACATTTATATCCCTTTTGCTCAATGGAGTACCCAATGAAGATATATTTTTCTGCTTTTGGATCAAGGTTCATCCTCAACTCATCTAGAAAATGTACATATGCAATACAACCAAATACTTTCATATGTGATAAGTTTGGCTTTTTACCTTTAAACTTCTCTTCAGGTGTAACTTGATGTACAGTAATAATCGAAGTTCTATTCATGATGTATACAGTAATATGCATAGCTTCTGCCCAATAATAATGAGGCATATTCTTCTCAGCCATCAAGGCTCTTGCTATTTTTGCAATATTTCTATTTTTTCATTTAGCAATGCCATTCTATTGTGGTCTGTACCTCCAAGAAAATTGACGTCGAATTCCATGAATTTTTAGAAAATTCCTGAACTCATTTGACATGTATTCACCTCCTCCATCATATCTTAATGTCTGAATATACTTCCTTGTCTGCTTTTCCACCATATCTTGAAAATTCTTGAAGTGAGTGAACACCTCACTCTTCTCTTTCCTGAAATATACCCATATTTTTCCTGTATGGTCATCAATGAAAGTAACATAAAACTTGCAACTATGAATAGATGTGGTCTTTGTAGGACCCCAAACATCTGTATGAACTATTTCTAGCACATTCTCACTAACATGCTTGTCATGCAAAAATGGGCCCTTAATTGTTTACCAAATTGACATGCTACACATACCTTTTGCATTTTTGCAACCTTGAAATTTGGTAGTCCATTGACAATCTCCTTTGACTGCATCAATTTCGGCCTTTGCAGATTTGCATGTCCAATTTGTTTGTGTGAGATCTCTATATCATCAATAACTCTTGAACCTTTTGCAAAAATGGTTGCATTCATTTTAGGACTTTTCACATTTAAGGTGAACATCCTACCCACTTTGTTTCCTTTGTCAATCAATCGTCCATCTTGTTTATACTCTTCTACATATAACCGATCAGAATTGAACCTGACTTGTAATCCTTGGTCAAACATTGGTCCAAAAGAAACCACATTCTTTGTTATATTTGGAACATGCAGCACATCAGCAAGATGTTTTAACTTCCCATCCTCCATAGACAATGTTATGTCTCATGTATGCTTGATAGGGTGTTATGTGTCATCACGTGTTTCAACATATCTAGGAACTGGCAATTTGTGCAAGCTACTAAACCATTTCCCATGACTGGTCATGTGATTTGAAGCACTTGAATCAACATACCAAACATTACCATTCGATTTCAAAATATCAACACACATCATATTCATCATATGATGTTGGACCATGAACAGCTTCTCAAAATCATCTACACTTGTGGATGCATAATTGTTTTGTTGCCTTCTGTTATTTTGATTCTTCAACCTGCAATCACGTTCAAACTGTCCAAGTTTATTTTAATTCTAGCATCCTTTATTATCAATACCTGAATCATTTCTTTGGAAATTTCTACGGCCTCTTTGGCTCCCGTGCCTCGAAACTATCCTCTACCTCTTGCATGATTCTCTTTTTGACTTTGGTCTTGGTTATTTTGTCCTCTTCCACTTCCAAAACCTCTACCTCTTTCTCTACTAGAGTAGAATACCTACTCACAACTAGGTTTTCCTTGGGAGTTCTAATCCTCACCAAGATTCTTTTCTTCAATAATCAACATGGACACAAAATCAGCAAAATTCTAAATATTTTTCCTCGTCTGTATAGAAGTTTTGAACTGCTTATATGCACCTCCTAGATCATGAAAGCACACTTCTACCTTGTCATCATCATCATCATCATCATCATCATCATCATCATCATCATCATCATCTAGATTTATGCCAATAGATGCAAGTGAATCACATATGCTTTTGATTTTCAGAGTGAAGTCACTTATCGACATGCCCTTTTTCTCCAATATATGTAGCTCATTCTTGAGTTGCAATTTTCGTGCCTTTGTGTTGGTCTCATACAAAGTGAACAAAATGTTCCAAGCCTCTTTTGGAGTCTTGGAATCTTGTATGTGTCCAATCATGCTATCCTATATGCTTACAGATAGCCAATACATTACCTTTTGTGCTCATTGGTTCCATTCCTCATATGCTCTTAACCGGTCCGCACTCGGATTCCTCTCTGGTAACTGTGAAGCATTTTCGTTCTCTTCTTTGATGTACTTCTAGTAGCCTTTTCCCTTCAAGAAATTCTTCATTTTGAATCTCCAAGCATGGAAGTTGTTCTTGTCCAGCTTATCGTTCATAAGCTGACTCATTCCATCTGTGTTTGCCATTTTCATAGGAATTCACAACACTACAAGGAGCACTTCTTCTTGGACACTGTTGCACTATTACGTGACAATTCAATCTAGAAAAAAACAGTTTTCGTGTATCAAAAGTACACAGAATCGCTTGAAATTTTGGATCTAGAATATATGAGTGTTGCTGAATAGGATCCAAGTTATAGTCTCACAAATTGACCTAGTTTTTTTTGTGGGCCTCACCTTGCGGGCTCAAAATGGAGGTTGAGATGGCTCTGAAACTCTGTTCTGACAAACTATTTTGATGCCTTCTACCTTCGTGCCAATTTTCATAGCAATCTAAGGTCATTTGTGAATCACTCTTTCTCCACACCTTCTCGCATACTCCACTGTCAACCTTCTCCACGAGCTCTCTATAGACACACTGGCTCTGATACCATGTCACGAGGAAGGAGATAAGAAGAGAGCTCGCACCCACTCTCACAATCAAGGAGGAGCACAAACACAGATTGAGGCAAGGAAGAATGATCTTCTTCTCTTCTTCTCTTCTTCTATTACATAAAAGGAATGTACAAGAATGACCTAAAACAACAATACAACAAGTGCAATATATAAAGAGAAGTACATAAAGGAAATCCTAATGTCCGTGAATGAGTGAGCTGGCAAGAGAATAAATGTGCCATCACTCTCGGTAGATAAATCTAGTAAAGCTCAATAAAGTATCCCTAACATATATTGGTGTGACCACTATACATGTCAGAGAAATGAAAATCTGATACGTGTCATCTTGGATCATCACATGTTGAGCTTGATATCTCAACAATATTGCCCTCTCCATTGGGATTGTTGGTGTATAAAACACCACAAGAACTAAACTAATGTGGTATTAGAAGACCTCCATAACCATCATTAGCTTAGCAAAACTCTAAATGTGAGTCTTCAACTCTGAACTTAGTGAAAATCAAAATTTCACTTCTCAGAAATCTGCGTCTTTTCTTCAAGTCTTCAATCTGACCTGCATTAGCTTGATCTTTGCAAATTCCTTTGATCATTTACTAAGAGAAGTTCTTGCTAATGTTAAGCAACACATAACAAGCAAAACTTTCAAGTAATAACTTCAAAATCTTCTGATTTTGCACCAAACTTTTCACTATGTCTGAAAACTGAAAATCACCTTCATCGATTTGACATACCTTCACTGTTAAGTTGATTTCTCTGAGTATGCATCCCGTTTCTTAAAGATCTTTTGACCAAATGTAGTTGAGGATAGTAGCTTTAAAATGAGCTATCACTTATTGAAAACTTTACAGTATACTTCGAGATCTGACCTTAAGAAGTTCAGGTAAATGTGCGCCAGAAAAGTCGTAACTGTCAACTAACTTACACAGTCATATGAAATGACTTAGAACTCAATGTACAAGAGGAATTAGACTAAATCCTTCTACACAAACATATGTTGTATATCAGAGAAGATGTGTACAAATTTTCTTGGCCTAATTTTGCTCATAGCCATGGAAAACTCTCTCAGACACAGAAGTTTTTTCTCAACATCTCTCTCAGAAAAGACACGACTTTTCTCTACTCACTCAGATTACAAAATTGAGTTCTCTCTACATAGTTTTTGTCTCAAATTAACTTATATACCTATGGTTTACATTCTCCTAGACTTGAACTCGTAAATTCTGAAGATCAAAAGGAAAAACTAGACTCTAATTTGCACTAATTTACAATAGTGAAATTGTCCCTTCACTTAAGCTTAATTTTCTGTATACTTTCTCTTCACTTCTTCTTCCCTTCTTTCTTTCTTTATATGTCTTCATATATCCATGCCTAATTAGTGAGTGAAGCCCCAACAGCTCCCCCTCAATCACTAATTAGCATACTTTGACTTCTTCACATAGTCTTCTTCTCTTTTATTCCTGCCATCTCCTTGAACCTACTTGTCTTCACTCCATCCAAGCTCTTTGTCATAATATTTGCAATCTGATCTTTTGTAGAAGTGTACACCACTTCAATCTCTTTCTCCATTACCTTTTCTCTGAGAAAATGATACTGTATTTCTATGTGCTTTGTCCTTGCATGAAATACAGGATTTGCTGCAAGATATAATGAGCTCATATTATCTCCATGAATGATAGGTATACCTTGATCAATTCCCAAGCTTTTGAATAATGTCTGCATCCATACTACTTCTTTTGCTGCTTCCACAAGTCCTTTGTTCAGCTTCTGTTGATGATAAAGCCACTGTATGTTGTTTCTTTGAACACCAACTCACAAGCTTATCTCCAATGTATATCATGTAGCCATGAGTAGATTTTCTATCATCCTGACTTCCTGCCCAATCTGAATCACTATAGGCTCTCAATCTTATATTTGATGTAAAAGGATAATACAATCCTTCTTTCAAAGTCCCTTTGATATATCTAAGAACTCTTTGACCTACAATCCAATGTGGATCCTTTGGACAATGCATGAACTGAGAAAGAACACCCACTGCATAACTAAGATCAGGCCTTGTTAATGTAGCATAAATTAAACTTCCCACTAAAGATTGGTACTTCCTCATGTCTTTGAACTCTGCACCATCATATCTACTGAGTTTATGATTGACCTCTAGTGGTGTTGATGCCTCTCTGCAATTCTCCATGTTAAACTTCTTTAGAAGATTCAAGAGATACCTTTCTTGTGATACATATATGCCATGTTCTGCATAAGTCATTTCCATTCCAAGAAAATATGACAATTTTCCTAGATCACTTATCTTGAATTCTCTCTCAAGTAGTTTCTTCACCTCCTTGATTCCTTCATTTGAGGTACCTGTAATTATAATATCATCTACATAAATACAAATGTAGATCATACCTTCATCTGTTCTTTTGATAAGTAAACTTGCATCTGCCTTTGAACTTTGATATCCAAGATCATTAAGATACTTTACAAGTCTATAATTCCAAGCTCTTGGAGCTTGCTTCAAACCATAAAGTGCTCTTCTCAACCTGCAAACATAATTTGGAAACTTATGATCTACAAACCCTTGAGGTTGCTCCATGTAAACCTCATCTGATATATATCCATTCAAAAATGCATTCTTAATGTCCAATTGACTCAATGTCCATCCTTTTGATGCTGCAATGGCAATGATTGTCCTTATGGTTGACATCTTTGCCACAGGACTGAATGTCTCATCATAATCTATGCCAAAAGTTTGAGCATAGCCTTTAACCACCAATCTGGCTTTATATCTGGCTATAGTTCCATCTGCATGCTTTTTAATTTTGTAAACCCATTTATTTCCAATCACTTTCTTACCATTAGGCTTTGGAACAAGTTCCCAAGCTTTGTTTTCTTCAAGTGCATCAAACTCTTCCTTCATTGCTTCTTCCCATTGTCTTTTACCCTTTGCTTCATCATAGCTTTGAGGTTCTTCAACTTCCTTAACCATGTAAGCATAATTTTTCTGACTCAAGTAAGAAGTATCATAGGAATACCTTGTAGGTTGCTTCCTCATTCTGGTTGATCTTCTTGGTTCACACTCTTCATGTATATCTGGGTGTACTTCTTCATCAAATATTGGTCCATCTTCATTTCTTCTATATGATCCAACTCTTGATGTGCTTGCTTGCATATGTTCTTCATCTCCATCTATCTGCATATGTGATTTACCTCTTGCACTCCTTCTTATCTCTTCTTCAAATGTTTCAAGGTCACAATCTTTATCTGCATACCAACTCTTCTGTTCATCAAAGGTCACATCTCTGGAAACAATAAAATGTTTAGTTAAAGGACTCCATAGCCTATAACCCATTTGCTTTTCATCATACCCAATAAACACATATTTTTTTGCCTTTGGTTCAAGCTTATGTCTAAGTTGTGATGGCACATAAGCATAGGCAATTGACCCAAACACTTTACAATGATCAAGTGTTGGCTTCTTACCCCACCAAGCTTCATAAGGGGTCATACCATTCAAAGCTCCACATGGTAGCCTATTCACAAGGTATGTAGCTGTATTTACAGCCTCAGCCCAAAGATAATTAGGGCAATTCTTTTCTTTTAACATTGCTCTTGCAAATTCAACCAATGTTCTATTTCTCCTTTCTGCCACCCCATTATGTTGAGGTGTGTACCTGCAAGTTATCTCTCTCTTGATACCTGCATTCCAAAGATAGTCATTAAACTCTTGGGAGAAGTATTCTCCCCCTCCATCAGACCTTAACCTCTTGAGTTTTTGACCTGTAAGTCTTTCTGCATAAGCATGAAAATGTTTGAAAGCTCCAAATACCTCTGATCTTTCTTTTAGAACATAAAGGGTTATCCATCTTGAAGCATCATCAATAAACAAAACATAATACCTAGATCCATTTATTGATCCTTCTTTTGTTGGTCCCCATACATCTGTATGTATGAGTTCAAGTAAACCATCATGCTTGAAACCTTCCTTCTGAAATGGTAGTCTATGTGCTTTTCCCATCTGACAAGCTTCACACTTGTATATCATATGTTGATTCTTCACATTTGGTAACCCCATTACAGATTGGTTCTCCACCATTGTTTTGATTCCTCTTTCATTGAAGTATCCCAATCTCTTATGCCAAAGATCTAACTCTGTAATTACTTCATCACCATGTGTGATTAGGGCTTGACCAACATTTCCTTGCACTTTGAGAGTAAAAAGTCTACCTTCCTTCTTACCACAAACAATGGGATTGTATCCATCCTCTGGATCTTCAACAAATACCCCTTCATTTGTAAATCTGACTTGAAAACCTTTTTCCACTATTTGTCCAACACTAATCAGATTCTTTGGTATTGTTGGAACATACAAAACATTTGTTAACAAATCAGCTCCACTCCTGCACTTCACTTTTCCAATTGAATGCACACTATGTTTTGTATTATCACCTGTTTGTACTGTATGACTTGAATTGCCTTCTTCCAATTCTGACAATAATTCTATATTACCTGACAAATGATTTGAACAACCAGAGTCAATATAAAATACCTTGAGATCCTCCTTCTCTGATGAACTTATTGAATTCATCATCAATGTTGTATGAATGTCATTCTGTGTATCATTTGCATAATTGTAATATGTGGTATTGTAAGACTGATTCTGATTCCAATTTCTTCCACCACCTCTACCATAACTTCCTCTTGAATTCTGTCTTCCTCTTTGAAATTGATTCTGAAATCTTCCACCTCTTCCTCTACCATTGTTGTTTTGATTTTGGCTTGATCCTTGTTGATTATGCCAACAATCATATGCTAGATGATTGCTCAATCCACAAATCCAACATGTCTTCTTGTTATTGTTCTGATTACCTCTACCTCTTCCATTTCCTCGACCTTTACCCCTGCCAATACCTCTTCCTCTTGCATAATTTGCTTGAGTTGTTAACTCTTCTTCATCCTTTGCTTTACCTTTATCTCCTTTCTTCTTGTTCTTCATATACATTGCAGAACTTTGACCTTTGTCTCCATCTGTCTTCAAGTCTTGCTCAAATGTGAGCATCAATCCAAGTAATTGATTCAATTCTGGCACATAATGGTTTAATGAGAGTTCTGTTGAAAGTACAAAAGGCTTCCATCTTTCATCACCTCTTAACCCTGCAAGTAATTGTGCTATCAACCTATGATCTTCAATATCCTCATCAATGGATCCAAGGCTATCTGCCAAGTCCTTCATCTTAGTGACATAATCACTAATGCTCTGATTTTGCTTTTTCTTGAATGTGGTGAACTCTGACAATAAGCTAGCTTTCCTAGCTTTAGTAGTGTTTTGGAAGTGATCTTCCAAAGCATTCCAAATGTCTTCAGCTGTTTCTAAACCTCTGATATGTGGCAACAAATGATCTGTAATAGTGTTATATATATAAGCTCTTGCACTTGCATCTCTCTTCTACCATAGCTTCAAAGCTTCTAGCTCTTCCTTTCTTGGATGACTCTCATCTTCAAATTTAGGCTTTTCTTCTTCACCTGTCACATATACCATTAGGTCCTTACTCATAAGTAAGGCTTCCATCCTCATTACCCAAGCAGGATAGTTATCTCTGTCCAATTTGTCAATGGACACATGATCTGCCATAGTATCCTTGCTTCTGCTTCAACCTGTAAGTATAAAGTTAAAGAATGATACCTTTTGTAGACCTTTACCCTTGGGAGTAACTTCGAAATAATCTTCTGATGACTTTTGTTTGTTGAACACCTCAGCTTTCACCTTCTTTGATAAAGAACTTTTCAATTTCTTCTTGTATCTGCTCTCCTTTTACTCTCGAGGACCTTATCTGCTCTGATACCACTTGTTGGTGTATAAAACACCACAAGAACTAAACTAATGTGGTATTAGAAGACCTCCATAACCATCATTAGCTTAGCAAAACTCTAAATGTGAGTCTTCAACTCTGAACTTAGTGAAAATCAAAATTTCACTTCTCAGAAATCTGCACCTTTTCTTCAAGTCTTCAATCTGACTTGTATTAGCTTGATCTTTGCAAATTCCTTTGATCATTTACTAAGAGAAGTTCTTGCTAATGTTAAGCAACACATAACAAGCAAAACTTTCAAGTAATAACTTCAAAATCTTCTGATTTTGCACCAAACTTTTCACTATGTCTGAAAACTGAAAATCACCTTCATCGATTTGACATACCTTCACTGTTAAGCTTTCTCTAAGTATGCGTCCCGTTTCTTAAAGATCTTTTGACCAAATGTAGTTGAGGATAGTAGCTTTAAAATGAGCTATCACTTACTGAAAACTTTACAGTATACTTCGAGATCTGACCTTAAGAAGTTCAGGTAAATGTGCGCCAGAAAAGTCGTAACTGTCAACTAACTTACACAGTCATATGAAATGACTTAGAACTCAATGTACAAGAGGAATTAGACTAAATCCTTCTACACAAACATATGTTGTATATCAGAGAAGATGTGTACAAATTTGCTTGGCCTAATTTTGCTCATAGCCATGGAAAACTCTCTCAGACACAAAAGTTTTTTCTCAACATCTCTCTCAGAAAAGACACGACTTTTCTCTACTCACTCAGATTACAAAGAGTTCTCTCTACATAGTTTTTGTCTCAAATTAACTTATAAATAGTTCTCGTTATGGCACAACAACCATCAAGTACTTGCTTTTGAATCCATCAAGTGTTAGCAACATACAACGCATCCACAATCCAATGGGGAAAATCAATCCTCAAGGACATGTTTTGGTCCAAGTAAAGACTGAACATGCAAAGGGTGGTAGATAGGTTAGGTGTGATAACAAACATCTAAGTTAACTTTATCACTTCTCTTTTTTTCATCTCATGGGGGACATCAAGGTCTCTTTATCAAAAGGAACATGCATTCCAAACATCTTCAATGCTTTGCATACTAACTTGTGGGTTAGATTGAACTTCTTTAAAGATTGGCATGGGATTAGGGAAGGAAGTACAAAGTTCCTTGACACATCTTTGTCACTACTTAGTTGTAGCATATGGATCGAAAACTAGTAGTGATAGAAATCGAGCTTTAATACAAGTGTTGCAAAATACTATGTTAGCCCTTTCTCCCATATGGGCTGTAGTTTTTTCGAGTTTTGGAGATACTCAAATTCTTACAAGAAGAACCCAAATCTCCCCCAATGATTTTCAAATTCCAATTTTGAGTCCCAAATATATTTTGTGTCTACAAGGGGGCCTACTATTCCTTGAAACCCATGTGTTTTGACATTGATTTTGTCCATCTTACCCTTAGGAGGTCTTCAATGGGAAGTTCTCCTTGAAATCTTGCATATTCTTGTGGCAAAAGTAATGGATATTCTTCTATAAGGCGGTCCTGGTAATCCACTAGTCTATGGCTTGGGCCTATTACTGAGGGGTCTCCTATTGAAATCCTCTTAATTCTTATTTTCGAGAGAGATCTACTATACAAGGAGAGCATATAAGTATGGAACTAAACTTCGATCCCACTATGGCAAGACCTTGATCCCTTTCCAATACTGACATGCTTCCCATGTAGCCCTCTCTGGTATAGGGCTGCATAGTGGTATTCTTGTGCATAGTGCATGTCACTAGACTACCTACATGCATACTCGGGATAATGCATGAGTTCATCATGTTTATGGTGACCCTTAAGTATATTACAAGAGTTATGAGATATGGTTTTTTTATAATTTTTTTTGTGAGACATAAGTTCCCTTATAGGATTACATGGTAAGGTTAGAAATTTACACATGTGAAAGATAATGACAATGAGTGGGCTTGGGGTTGTTTAGGCACCCATTTTCAAGTCATCCAAGGGGCTTGTTTACAAGGCTTGTTGTTTACAATGGCTTGTTTTGTGGATGAAGTGTGAATGTGGGAAGACCAAGAGTTCTCATAGATAAATGATATGGGTGAGGTAATTTAGGGCTATGAACAAGTCTTAGGAACCCAAGTGCATGAGCTATTAGGGCATGTAAAATGAGTCATCCTTGATAGACGTCTTTGGGAAAGAAGGGAGATCCATCACGTGGATGAACTTTCCATCAAGGGTTGAACCATTTAGCACAACACACTTAGGGGTACATGCACCATATAGAGACTCATAACTAAAGAACTTGAGGGTCTCTAGGTTACCAAAAGTTTGAGAACTCGAAGACCCAAGAGTTGTCAACTCTAATATAGATTTAGATTGAGAAAATTCCAAATACCCCAACTTTATGGTGGACAAAGAGCGAGAAGACCAAAGAGTCTTTCACTCTATACCTATGTGTATATGTTGATGATATCATACTTACAGGTAATGATGTCAATGGAATCAGACAAATCAAGAAACAGATGATGAAGGAGTTTAAGATCAATGATCTTGGTCTACTAAAGTACTTTCTTGAACTTGGGTTAGTCTATACTAACTCCGGAATCTATATTAATCAGAAAAAATACATACAAAATATGTTGAAGAAGTTTCATTTGCAGGATGCCAAAGTTGCAAGTACTCCAATGGAGATAAACCTAAAACTAAGTGCTCATGAAGGTGATGAAATTGATGATATTACAGGTTACCAAAGCATAGTGGGAAGCTTGAACTATGTTACCTTAACTAGGAAAGATATTGCATATGGAGTTAGTGTGCTAAGTCAGTTTATGCACAAGCCAAGGGTACCTCACTTAGAAGCTACCAAAAGAATTCTAAAGTATCTCAAAGGCACTCAACATCATGGTTTGTATTTTCCTTATACATCAGACTTGGACATTAAGATCTATTCAGATGCAGATTGGGAAGGATGTAAGGATGATAGGAGAAGCACTTCAGGATACATTTCATTTGCAGGTGATAAACCAATATCATGGTCTTCAAAGAAGCAACCTACTGTTGCTTTATCTTCTACAGAGGCAGAGTATAGAGGATTGGCTAATGCCACCCAAGAAGCCATATGGATCAAGTTATTGTATACAGAATTGGGTTTGTATAGTACTTCACCATTGATCTTTGGAGATAATACAAGCTCACTTCACCTTGCAGCTAATCCTATTTATCATGCTAGGACCAAGCATATAGAGGTCCATTACCATTATGTGAGAGAGAAGCTATTAAGCAAAGACATTCAACTAACATATGTATCAACCAACATGCAATGTGCATATTTGTTAACAAAAGCACTAGATGGAACCAAACTTTGCAGGTTCAAATCAATGATTGGATTGCAGGATATACATGAAGAGTGAAGATAAAGACCAAGCCAAAATGTTTGGCTTGAGGGGGAGCTGTTGGTGTAAATTCACAAGCCTACACATTTGGCTTGAAGTCCATACAGATATGGAGAAGCATGGGAACCAATGCTTGAAGATAATTACCCATTTATCTGTTTGTAAAAGTCACATTTGACTTGGAATCTTTGTAAACACCTACCAAAAGGAAATCGTGGAAACATTAGCTTTGATTGATGGAATATCTCCTAGGATGTAGGAGCATGATTATAGAGAGCCAAAAGTTTGAATTCAAATTCAAACTTTGAACTCAACTACTATAAAAGTGATCATCAAAAAGTCGCGGATAGAAGTGATACTTTCAGAGCTTCTCATTATCATTTTTGAGGTGTGTGTGAGGACTATAGTCTAGCCCACACCTATCTACACCATAAGGCAATAATATTCATGCCAATGGCATTGTACAACAGTGTTCATTAATACATATATCTACATTGTTCATTTCTGAGTTCTCTGTCATAGTGTCTAAAAGTCTGTCAACGTGTGGAGATCATATCTCACTCATTTCTCCACCAAATTCAAAGATCTATAGCTTGTTGGAACCAGCTCAACGTTTTCTACACGCTGTTAAAATTTGACGGATTTCTATTTGGCCATTGCAGAGAAAAGGTCATCAAAGTGATCACTGGTTGAAGTCTGCAATAGTCCTAAAATATCGGGGGTAAAGGTTTACTTGCTAAATTAATTTCTCTGAGCATAGTTAATATTTTTAAGTGAGTTCACTTGAAATCATTAGCTTACTAAGCTAATTAGATACCCCTAAAAGGAATTTTATCAATTCCTACTGTGCTCGTCATACTGAGCAAAAGAAGCAGCAGATGTATGGTAAAAAATAAAAGGTTTTCTTGAAGACTTGAAGTTCAAAGTTTTCTATTTTGATTCAACTTTTTCATACATCGTTTCCAAAGTACATAGGCCATTTTGTGGTGTCATTGCAAGGCTATGAAGGTCCACTTATCAACTCTAAAGCATCAAAGGGATGGTACAAAGCAGGATTTGGCAGTACCTACTCACTCTCTTGAAGTGTCCATCCATCATGCCCAACATAGAAGCTATGAGGCTAGAGTGCAAGCGCTTGCAACTCTATCAAGGGGTCAAGCTAGTTAGCAAAGGCTTGATATATGTTCTTGGGCTACTCAAAGAAGCACATGACTTGAGGTTGGAATTTTTCTAACCCCCTTTGTAAATTCTAGATTAGGCTAACCACTTAGTGTTAGTAATAGGGCATATGGTTATGTTAAGAATACTCAAGTCTAAGAAAAATTAAGGGAATCAAGTGCAAGACATTAAAACAATTGTAATCATGAAAACATCTAAGGACAAAAGAACATAGTTTTATGATTCATGATCAATTCAAACAACGTAAATAT
The DNA here is from genome assembly GCA_020310875.1 of Ceratopteris richardii. Taxonomy (NCBI): domain Eukaryota; kingdom Viridiplantae; phylum Streptophyta; class Polypodiopsida; order Polypodiales; family Pteridaceae; genus Ceratopteris; species Ceratopteris richardii. The sequence continues at coordinate 46,851,490 of CM035426.1, read as the reverse complement.
TCCTGATGATGACATGTCAAGAAAAGAGATGACAAGGGAAAATAACTAAAAAAGTAAATTAATAAGTGAATAGTGAGCAAAAAGTAGATATCAAAAGAAATGGAAAGAGTATATGGGTTATTTCATGAACCTTAGATCAAGTATGTATCTTGGAAAAGTGGATCGACAAAGCCTAAGGTCATCTAAAGCTAGTGTCAACCATGCAACCAGGTCCTAGTCTAAGCAACTAGGTAACCCCCAATTGAGTGATAGCCAAGAGGAAAGTGAGTTAGACAACTCTTATAAACTTACTTAGAGATGCCAGAAGGGCCCTACAAGACACAATTGAATTATATCTTAATTGAGTGATTAGGTGCTCCCATCTATGAGGAAGGTTTGAGATGATCAATAGTATGGTTGAGAAATTGAGAACAAACCTATGGTCTAAATCATTTTGTCGTTAAGTTTGAGAACAGGTCTTACGTAAATAAGCAAGGGACTATGTAGGTGGTTTCTAGTCACTATGATAAGATAGATGACTTTGGGAATGTTCTCTTAGAGCCAGATGTTTGAGATTCAGAAGAGGACGATGTACAGGAGATTCCATCCACTATTAGGAAGAAATCGGTATTGACAAAAATCATAGCTACCATGAAGATACCTCAAGACAAGGACATCATAGAGTTTTATGCTAACATGGCTACTAAATAGGCCTTTTGGAAATTCAAGCCAAACAAGCCTCATGCTAAGAAGGGTACTTAGTATATGAGTTTAAGGACCCAAATGTCCAAGGGAAGCCCACCTACATGAGTCATGATTTGGAAGGAATGTACTTATTCTTTGACTATAGTAAGCAGACTCAGTTTTGGAAAGGCCAAATGATTTTCTGCCTACACAAGCCTTTGGCTAGTGCAGGTCAAGAAAAATCTTCATGAGTTCACAGAGAGAAAAAAGAAGATCTAGAAGATAGTTTTATCCACAACCTAGGGACAATTAGGCTAGAAAGTAGAGAGTACTAGATCACATAGGTCACAAAACGAGGATGACAATTTCCCTCTACCTAGAGAGAGAGAACAATTGAGGACATTGAGACCCTTGCAAGTTATAAAGACCATGAAGAATTACTTTGATGGCATGGGAGATCCTTATGATCATATAGGTGAATTAAAGGAGGTTTTGAGAGCAGAACAAGTAGAAGGCCTATTTACTCAAAACCAGGCTTTTGGGCTAACCTTGAAAGGTATATCCCTAGCATGGTTTCAATCCTTGTAGGGAGTTCATGATAGATATATCACACAGTAATTGGAAGCTTTTATCATAGCGTTCTCTAGGAGTGGAATCATGCATAACACCTCATCCTTTACTCATAGTTTTAAACAAACACCCCAAGAGACATCGATGTTACTAGGATGTAGATTCAAACAATAATAGAGAGATGCATGGTCCCAGAGCTACTTGCATAGGTGAAGAAAGTATTGTTATTCTTAGATGGTCCCTTGCGTGGGAATTTATGAACATAAGTGTACTTGAAAGAACCAAGTATCCTAGAAAAATGTGTGAGTATATGCATTGAAGTAATTGGATGGCGATGCACCACAATGCACTCTTATTTTTGAGAGCTTCATGACAATATCCTCGGAGTAGAAAATAGAGCTCCTAAGGCCCCATACAATACTCCCCAAAGAGGCTGCAAAATACATGACAGACTTCTTATGTCTTACAAATGCGGTCGAACTTTCTATCTATGACTAATCAGGCCACTATATGTTTTATTAAAGAACATATAAAAAGAAGTGTCCGGTGGCCATTTGGCCTTTTACATGGACACTAATGGTAACAATCTCCCGGCCAATATGGCAAAAGTAACTATGGGAGAAAAAATAAAGAATGATAAACAATACATGAGTGTAAGTATACAAACTATACCTCCCACCTGATGGGCATGTTACACAGTATACAATTCATTGTGTAAGATCATGAATCAAGTAACCCCCATCAAGTGAAAACAATGTCGAAAGCTATCATGTGGTAGAGCTTTAGTCAAAGCATCTCCATCATTATCTCCAGTGTGAAACTTCTGAAGAATAATGTGCTCAATGGCTAAGCAATCTCTACTGAAGTGATACCTATCCTGAATGTGCTTGGTCTTTGCAGGATAGACCATATTCTTAGCCAATGCAATGGCACTTTGACTGTCACTGAGCAAATGAGGTACATGCTGAGATAAACCCATAGCACAAGCAAGACCATAAATCTATAATGTTTTTTTGCATGCCTCACTTGCTGCAACATACTCTGCTTCTGTGGTGGAAACACTTGTACATTCTTGAAGATGAGATCTCCAAGAGATAGCACCTCTAGCAAAATGAAAAATGCACCCTGATGTAGACTTATGATTGTCTACACAACCTGCGTAGTCAGAATCGGTGTAACCAATAATGGATGCTTTCCCTCTACCTAAGCATAGAAAATTGTCCCTAGTGCCACTCAGATATCTCAAAATCATCTTGATTACTTCCCAATGTTTCTTGTTAAGAATAGACATATATCTGCTCACAACTTCCACTGCAAATGCAATGTCTGGTCTCATAGCTACCATATCATACATGAGACTACCAACAACAGATTGATAGGGAATTTTGTTCATGAATTCCTTTTCCTCATCTGATTTGGGGCAATCATCCTTGCTCAATTTCACATATGTGGGTAAATGTGTACTCAATGCCTTTCCACCTTGCATATTGAACCTGTGAAGTACTTTGGATATGTACTCACTTTGAGACAAGTATATGCATCTTTCACTCCTGTTACGAGTAATGTGCATGCCAAGAATATGTTTGGCATCCCCAAAATCCTTCATATCAAATGTTTGACTCAACTTCTTTTTCTGAATTGACAAGTCATAAGAGGACTTCCCAACAATCAACATATCATCGACATAAAGTATGAAGCATATCAAGCTGCCATCTGAGCATCTCTTTGTGTAGAGACAATGATCCTCATTGCTTCGAGAATAGCTTGAGACTTCATAAAAGCATCAAACTTTTTGGTACCATTGTCTGAGGGACTCTTTAAGTCCATACAAGCTCTTCTTGAGATTACAAACTAGACTTTCCTTGCCAAAAACTACATAACCCTCTGGTTGTTCCATATAGATCTCATATGTAAGATCTCCATGCAAGAAAGCAGTTTTCACATCCATTTGGACTAGCTCTAAGTCCTCCATTACAACGAATCCAAGCAACATGCGTAGGGTAGTCATCTTGACCATTGAAGAGAAGATTTCCTCGAAATGAACACCATGTTGTTGCTTAAAACCATTTGCAACAAGTTGTGCTTTATACTTTGGAGAAGCACTATCTGATGTGAATTTCAGCTTATATACCCATTTACATGGTAAAGCTTTCCTCCATTTGGCAAAGGTACTAAATCCCAAGTACCATTCTTATGAATAGAATCCAACTCAATCTTCATGGCATGCTCCCACTTGACATGATCCTCTCTCTGCATAGCCTCTTTGTAGCAAGAGGGCTTAGTGGCATCTATTAGCATAGCAAAATCTAGACCTAGAACATATCTATCAGGTGGATGTGAGACACGTGTAGAGCATCTCAATGGTTGCTGAACATGAACATGTGGAGACTGATCTAATCAGACATTCTCTTGAACGTCCCTATGTGCGACATTTTTATGCATGCTAACTGGAGGAATAGTATACTCAAACACCACTCTTCTCACTTCAACCTCCTTAATGGGCTGTTTATTCATCTTAGACTCATTGAAAATGACATCACTACTTCTGATCACTGATCGTGTTTCAAGATCCCATGAGTGATATCCATATTGTCCTTCTCGACCATATCCAAGAAAAATGCATCTCTTTGACTTATGGTCCAACTTTTGTCTAAGAAGCTTGGGTATATGAACATATGCTTCACACCCGAAAACTTGAAGATGATCATAATATGGTGGCTTCCGTATCCATAACTCTTGTGCCACTTTTAGGCCTTTGGCAGTACTAGGTGAAAGGTTAATCACATGAACTACACTCAATACTGCATCTGCCCAAAAGCCTTGTGATAGGTTTGCATGATGCAACATAGAAACCACTCTATCTTGAATAGTTCTATTCATCCTTTCCGGTACACCATTCTATACTAGGGTATAAGGAGCTGTAAAATCTCTATGAATCCATCTAGACTAACAGAAAAGGCTGAATTCGTGTGAGGTATACTCACCCCGATTATCTGAACGTAAAGCCTTAAGCTTAGTTCCTTTTTCAGTCTCATTTGAAGCAAGACATTTTCTCAAAGTAGGGGATACCTCATCCTTCAATTTGATAGGATATACCGAGACTTTTCTAGTAGCATCATATATGAAAGTGACAAAGTAAAGAGAACCACCTAAGGACCTAGTAGGCATATGAACACACACATCTGTATGAACAAGATCTAAAGGCTGAATTGAAGAGTCAATGTGTGTTCTATGCACATTTTTGGTTTGCTTTCCATATTGACAATGCTCATAAAATGGAAAATCAGAGAAAGATAACACAGGTAAGCAGCTAGAACGAGAAAGATTTTCCATTCCACTACGAGATATATGGCCCAAATGACCATGCCAAATACAAGCCATAGGCTTTCCAATGATAGCTAACAAGTGTTCTTTCGGTGATACAAATAAAGGATAAAGTGAGCCAACTTTGCTTCCTTTTGCAATAACCATATTGCCGATATACGAAAGGAGTGAGCATAGAAGACCACCTTGTAACCAAGGTCATCAAGTTGACCAACTGACAAAAAACTGAGTGATAACTGAGGTACATGGCATACATTATGCATAGTAAATTTTGAACCATCAATGAACTGCACAATCACATCTCCAATCCCCACAGCATCACACTAGTAAGAGTCACCAAGTCTCGCAGTACCAAGAGACTTTGTTGCATAATTAGAGAACCATTCTCTATGTGGCGTCACATGGAAAGAAGCACCAGAATCTACCAACCACATGCGGGAAAGAGAATTAGCCATAAGAGCCTCAGTTGACACAATACTATCAAGTTTCAACACATCATCATCATCAAAAATGGCATTAATTTCTTCAATCTTCAGAGTCGAAGTAGGTGGTGCAAGTAATTGTTTAACATGCCCATCAACATTCTGTCCTTTACCTTTAGCATTCTTTAATGCACAACAATCTTTCTTCATATGTCCTTTCTTATGAAAATAATGGCATTCATTATCCCTCTTCCTTGATTTACTTCTACTCTTATTTTGTTGACCATTCTTTTCCTTGTTCTTGCTCCTTCCATGTTGTTGATTATTTCCTTGGTAAGAATCATGAACATTATATGCATCTCCACTCTGAATGCCAACCATAAATTTTCTAGGAATCTCCTCACTCAAGAGTGCTCCACATATGTCATCATAGATGAGTTTACCAAAAGGTGCACTATTGTTAATAGCTGTGCAAAACATATCACAGATGATGGAAGGGTGCATAACAACAGTACTGCTTTCATTTCATTATCCATATCCATTTTTTGAGTGTGTAATTGGGAGAACATAGCATCAAACTCATTTACATGAGCAACAACACTATCTGTGTCCTTCATGTGAATGTCATATAATTTTTTGATCAGATACACTTTATTTGATGTCATCTCTTTTTCATATGTATTGCATAACTTCTTCCAAGACTCCTCAACACTTCCATACTCTAATACTGTAAAGTAAACATTATCTGCTACATGCAAGCGAATCGTAGACCTCGCCATTTCATCTAACTCATCCCAATCATCTTCATCCATGTCAGCAAGCTTCATTAAAATCCCATTTACTAGCTTCCATTGCCTCCTTTGAATCAGAACATCTTTAATCTAATTCTTCCATAGAGAAAAGTTTGTACAATCAAATTTTTGGATCTCAAAATGGTCTTTACCCTGCAAGTTATAGCTCCTCCTCGGAACACTAGTACTAGACCCTGATCCAACAGATGTGCCTGAGACCTCTAATGCCATGATGGTAGAGAAGTGAATAGAATGATAATGCAGCTAGAAGAGTCCAAACACCAACGAATAAGTACTTCAAGGAGTAAATCGACCACTATATATAGTTGACTAAACCAAAAAATCTTGAAAATGTTTGCCAGAGTATCCTCTACAAAATGAGCATATGACGAGTGTCAAAATATCATAAAACTACAAGTACTGACGTGTTTACCTGCATAGTGAATCACTGACTCCATTGCATATAATTAGTTACCCAATAGAAGCCAACTAGGCTTATCGAGTACCTATGAACAATTGTCATACATCTCCTATGGCAAAGCTGGGTAAGTCTTCCACGTGCATCACCAAAGAGATCCCAACATCTGGGTGTCTCCCAGTTAAGAAAACCTCACCGCGACCCTCTTTATCAAACGTAAAATACTTTATGCAAAAAATGTAACGCTTTAACAGTGACCACATGGACATACATAAGTGGGATCCATAGAAATGTACATAGTGTGTATGTGCTCAATATATGTAGTAAAATGATACTAAAAGACTGAATGCAAAGCCCAAAAACTAGCCAATAACACCTGCAAGTGTCTATCAACTCTGATGTTTTATGCTCAAAAACTTGCATAAATTTGCAGTGGTTGCTCCCACCAAAACTGAAAAACCTTTCAAGAAACCTATAGTTTTACGAGTGTGGATGAAAAAATAGCCCCAAAGGTTGATATTTATTGTGAGAGAAGTACAAAAAACACTCTTCTTTGATGTTCTTGGACCTGTGTGAAGAGAAATCTGTGCAAAAGTACTCAAAAATGGCTCCAAAAAACACCCAAAAAATGCTTCAAAAACCGGCTTTGAAAGCAAAGATGAAGCTTTGAGGGTCCAAAACATGTTCAAGGTAATGTTAACCTTAGTCCTTCCCCTTCTTCAGACACCACAAGAGTGTATCTTAGTGGAAAGAGATCACCACAGTTAAGCAAGCTCTGGGGGAAACAATACTAGGATGGGTGACCTCCCCGGAAGTACCAGGAACCTCTATCTTCCTTGATCATTGAGGTCCTCCTTTGCATGCAGCCAACTGCACAAATGGTGACTCGGATTGAAAGAACTTGGAGAAGCTTGTCGAAGGTAGAAAAGTGCGTTTCGAAGCGATGAAGTTTGGTCAAGCCAACCGGCACAAGACCAGCCCTTGAGCTTTTGGAGACTCAAATAGACCTTATAGGCATGCTATAAGTGCAAAGAAACACACTATGTACCTTGGGGCATCAAGGAGAATGAGTCGATACAAAACAGATAGGTTCGCGGGTCGACTAGCTCAAAAAAACTTACTATCTATGGGAGAGACAATGAACTTCAAATGCCCATAGCGACCAGCGTGATTACAATTAGAAAAAAACCTTTTATGGGAGTGATACACATAGGGTTGAGTGTATGGAATGCACAAAAGTATAAGGAATAAGCAAAATATGCTATAGGAATGAATGCGACATTCACCGGTGGTACCTCCTATTTTTAGGAATACGCAGAGATTGACCCCGAGGCAGGAAAACTGAGATTTCTCCAAATCTGCTGAACCAAATGCTTTGAAAATTTCCAGGCATAAACTAGACACTGATACCTTTCCAATGAGTCCTCTTGCACTCAATTTGGAGCTCTGAGGAGAGAGCAGCAGCCTCTGCAAGATTACTGTTGGCGAAGAAGATGATGCAGAAATTGAAGGAGCAAGACAATGATGGTCACAAGTGTATGTATATTGCTTCCATGTAATGTACAAGTGATTTCAACTCCTTATATAGCCTCTAGGAGTGTTCCACGACTTTTACAACTTGAATTTGAATGCAAATGAAGGTGGGAATGGTTGTTGGAGGGAATCAATTCACTTCCCTACAATCTAGGAAAAGTGAAGATCTTGATTGATCTACTTTTAGGTGATTGATTGCTTGATTGAATGCAACTTCAACCACAAACATTTCGTGGGATTTTGGCCCTATATTTGTACCTTTACATGTGTACAACTCAAGGCTTTTACAACGGTAAATGAGCCATCAAAATATTCTCAAAAAATACAATAAATGAGCATATGAAAAAGAACTCTCCAACGGATATTCTTTCGACGCAATAGCCTTTGATGTAGATCAAATCCACCTCAAGCATAGTGTAAGCTTGATGTTCCAACAGCTCCCCCTCAAGCTAAAGTATGCTTGAGTCTTCTCTGATAGGTTGAATACCTGCCATAGCTTTGAATCTACAAAGCTTTATTCCATCAAGTGCCTTTGTCATCATATCTGCTACTTGCTTTTCAGTCGGAACAAAAGAAATGTCAATCTCCTTTGCCATGAGCTTCTCCCTGATGAAGTGATAATGGACTTCTATATGCTTGGTTCTCGCATGAAAAATAGGATTTGCCGCTAGATGCATGGAACTTACATTATCTCCAAATATGTGAGGTTTGGAACTCACAAGTCCCAAATCTGTATACAATGCTTTTAACCATATTGCCTCTTGAGTTGCTATGGTCAAGCCTCTGTACTCTGCTTCAGTTGAGGATAAAGCAACTGTTGGTTGCTTCTTGGAACTCCATGACACTAGCTTCGAACCTGCAAATGCTAAGTAACCAGATGTACTTTTTCTATCATCCTTAGCTCCTGCCCAATCTGCATCTGAGTAGATTTTGATATCTAAATCGGAAGAGTAAGGATAGAATATACCTTCGTTGATTGTACCTTTGAGATACTTAAGTACTCTCTTAGCCGCATCCATGTGTGGTCTTCTCGGTGAGTGCATGAACTGACTAAGCACTCCCACACTATATGAGATGTCTGCCCTTGTGTGAGTAGCATATATCAAGCTACGTACCAAGCTTTGATACTCTTTTATGTCTTCAATTTTCTCACCTTCATAAACACTAAGTTTATGATTCATCTCCAAAGGTGTACTTGCAGGTTTAGTGTTCTCCATTTTGAACTTGAGAAGAAGATCCTGAATGTATCTTCTTTGAGTCAAATACATTCCTTCATCTGTATATATCACCTGCATACCTAGGAAATATGTGAGCTCACCTAGGTCACTGATTTTGAACTCCTCTTGCATGTGTCTCTTGATCCTTTGAATGCCATTTAGATCATCACCTGTCACAATAATATCATCTACATATACACATAGATAGATAACCTCATTGTGATCCCTTTTGATGAATAGAGAAGGATCGGAGCTGCTAGCTTTGAACCCTTGGTCTTGAAGATATGTAACCAACCTGTAATTCCAAGCTCTTGGAGCTTGTTTCAATCCATACAATGCTTTCTTAAGTCTGCAAACATAAGATGGATGATTCGGGTTTTCAAAACCTGGTGGTTGTGACATGTATACCTCTTCACTTATCCAACCATTTAAGAATGCATTTTTCACATCAAGTTGGAGGAGTCTCCAATTCCTTGTAGCAGCTACACTTATCAATGTCCTGATTGTAGTCATCTTTGCAACTGGTGAGAATGTTTCCTCATAGTCTATACCATGAGTTTGTGAGCATCCTTTGGCAACTAATCTTGCCTTGTACCTGCAAACTGATCCATCTGAATTTCTTTTAACTTTATATACCCATCGGCAACCAATTACCTTTTGATTTCGTGACATTGGAACCAAATCCCAAGTGTCCATTTCCTTCAATGCATCTATCTCTTCGTTCATGGCCTTTTCCCAATTAGGGTTTCCCTTTGCCTCTTCATAGGTTGAGGGTTCCTCTGAAATAGAGTCTTTTGCCAAGTAGATTGAATGCTTTGTAACAAATGTGGAATCATATCCATACCTTTCTGGTTGTTTCTTCTCTCTTGCTGATCTTCTAGGTGCTTGTTTGGAGCATTCTCCAACCTCTTGCATCTTTGCTTTGCCTCTTGACTTCCATAGCTTGTAATCCCTTTCTATTATAGCTTCTATTGTTGTTGTTGAAGTTGTGTCCACCTCTGCCTCTATTGCCGCCATATCCACCTCTTCCACTTCCTTTCTGGGTCTTCCCATTGAACCAGCAATTCTGAGTGGTGTGGTTGGTCTTATCGCATATGGCACAAGGTTGAACATTCTGACCTTTGGCTTTGTCTTGCTTTGGTCCTTTCTTCTTCCCTTTCCACTTGCTCTTGCTTGCAAAGTTGGCTTGGGAAGTCTCTTCTTCATCTTCTTCCTTCTTCTTGCCTTTCTGCTTCTTATCCTTTTTATCTGCATATAGAGCACTCATTGAACTACCATGATAAGAGTTACCTTCCTTTATGCTATTATTGGCTTCTTGATTGAAGAGTTGTCCAAGAAAGATGTTGAAGTCTGGAGTCTGCACATCCATGATGAGATCATAGGCCGTCGTGAAGGATTGCCATTGCTTATCACTTCGAATGCCGTTGAGAATTTGCCTCATGATGACCTCTTCTTCAATCAGCTCTCCAATGGATGCTAACTGATCCGCAACCTCTTTGACCTTGGTAACAAACTCTGTGATGGTTTGTTTAGGTGTCTTCTTCATTTGGTTGAACTCGTTCCAAAGATGATTCTTTCTTGCTTTGGTACTAGCAGAAAAGAAAGTCTCCAGGGCATCCCAAGTCTCTTGAGATGTCTTGCATCCTCTAATATGTGGTAATAGAAAGTCAGAGATAGAGTTTAGTATGTACGACCTTGCTTGAGCATCCCTTGCGCACCAAAGTGTGAGCTTATCTGTCTCCTCTTGTGTAGGTCCTCCTTTGGATCTTGGAATAGGCATAACTTCATCACATGCTACAATTCCATAAAGATTTCTACCTTGCAAGTAGGCCTCCATTCTGATTTGCCAAGCCGCGTAGTTGTGTCGATCAAGCTTCTCGATCATTGAGGGAAAGCCGTCACCCATCTTTGAACTAGCTCTGATACCACTGAAAGAACTTGGAGAAGCTTGTCGAAGGTAGAAAAGTGCGTTTCGAAGCGATGAAGTTTGGTCAAGCCAACCGGCACAAGACCAGCCCTTGAGCTTTTGGAGACTCAAATAGACCTTATAGGCATGCTATAAGTGCAAAGAAACACACTATGTACCTTGGAGCATCAAGGAGAATGAGTCGATACAAAACAGATAGGTTCGCGGGTCGACTAGCTCAAAAAAACTTACTATCTATGGAAGAGACAATGAACTTCAAATGCCCATAGCGACCAGCATGATTACAATTAGAAACAATCCTTTTATGGGAGTGATACACATAGGGTTGAGTGTATGGAATGCACAAAAGTATAAGGAATAAGCAAAATATGCTATAGGAATGAATGCGACATTCACCGGTGGTACCTCCTATTTTTCAGGAATACGCAGAGATTGACCCCGAGGCAGAAAAACTGAGATTTCTCCAAATCTGCTGAACCAAATGCTTTGACAATTTACAGGCATAAACTAGACACTGATACCTTTCCAATGAGTCCTCTTGCACTCAATTTGGAGCTCTGAGGAGAGAGCAGCAGCCTCTGCAAGATTACTGTTGGCGAAGAAGATGATGCAGAAATTGAAGGAGCAAGACAATGATGGCCACAAGTGTATGTATATTGCTTCCATGTAATGTACAAGTGATTTCAACTCCTTATATAGCCTCTAGGAGTGTTCCACGACTTTTACAACTTGAATTTGAATTCAAATGAAGGTGGGAATGGTTGTTGGAGGGAATCAATTCACTTCCCTACAATCTAGGAAAAGTGAAGATCTTGATTGATCTACTTTTAGGTGATTGATTGCTTGATTGAATGCAACTTCAACCACCAAAATTTCGTGGGATTTTGGCCCTATATTTGTACCTTTACATGTGTACAACTCAAGGCTTTTACAACGGTAAATGAGCCATCAAAATATTCTCAAAAAATACAATAAATGAGCATATGAACAAGAACTCTCCAACGGATATTCTTTCGACGCAATAGCCTTTGATGTAGATCAAATCCACCTCAAGCATAGTGTAAGCTTGATGTTCCAACACGGATGACAAGGTATGCCAAGGTCTATGCCTTCGTTGCCACCTTAGTTGTAAGCCTTGGAGAAAGCCGAGGGGGGGATGCTCGCTTTGCTCGCACAAAAGGAACAAAGCTTTTGCATCGAACTGCTCTGATACCAATTATGAAGTAATTGGATGGTGATGCACCACAATGCACTCTCCTTTTTGAGAGCTCCATGACAATATCCTCTGAGTAGAAAACCGAGCTCCTAAGGCCACACACAGTACTCTGCATAGAGGCTCTAGAATACAAAGAAAAACATAGTACACAAGGGGCACGAAGACAGACTTCTTAGGTCTTACAAATGCATTCAAACTTACTATCTGTGATTGATCACTCCACTATATGTTTTATTAAAGAAAATATACAAAAAAGTGTCTGATGGCCATTTTGCCTTTTACATGGACACTAACAGTAACATGCATTAACATATAAGAAAACTTAGGAGAGAAGCTAGAATTATCCAAAATCTATAAAGGAACTTTCAGCTAGTATCATGTATCATGTCCAAACCTTCATTTTTACTGGAGGAATTAGCTACGTTGGTGGCACAAAAATAAGGAGAAAACTTACAAAATGGATAATATCAAAAGGCCACTTCCATCAAAACAATTATACTTGTCATGGTGATGACATGGCTAGTGCTTATCTTCTATAGAACAACAATGTGATAGCTCTAGGCTCTTACCACTACACCATAAAGAGGTAATATAGCAACCATATGGCATATGTCTACCCTTACAACACACAAGGAGTTAGAGAAAACTATCATCAACTATATCAATAGCCATATAGGTATTAGAATCAGTACCAAAAATAACCCTATTAGAGAATTCTCAGCCATAATGTACACTTTCAAGGGCTATTAAAATTATTAAAGAAAATGGCATCTAAACTAGAGAACGTAGCATCTCAAAAGTCTTAGTGGATTGAAAGTGAATAAGGAGAATTTTGACTAGTAGAGTCATATGTTCCTTAGCTTCATAGAGTGAGGACTTCCTCCTTTCATGAACAAACACTCATAGGAATTATTGAGCCATTCACAAACGGAAGTGGGGTATGCAACAAATGACTCCCTCACTTATTCAGGAGATAGAAGATCTTCATGATAAATTCCCTCAATATATGCAGAGCAAGAAGATGTTCAATCAAGCAAAAGACTAGACTTTGATTCCAATTCCTTACAAAAATTGCTTCATTTCACATGCCCTTCGGAATCAAGTTCTATCAAATAAGAGCACCCATGATAATGATCATTGGTACCTAGGAACATACAAGTGGTTTAGAACAATAAAGTAGAAAGACACCTCACTTTAAAATACTTATTAAAAGCTAAACACGGGTTATGGAGACATGTAGTTAAGCAAGTCCCAGAAATTGCTAGTTCCCACTCTCAAGAAGGATCCAACAAAAGGTTCCCAAAGATACCCATAGAAAAGACGAAAGATATGAGTGAAGAAGAAGAAGGAAACACCTATCTCCCTATCACCTATCAAGGATAAAAGACAAAGGCAATCCTAGATTTAGGAGCACGATTTGCCATTGCCACCATTTCCTTATACAAATATTGGGGAAAAGGAGCTTTGAGACCTATGTAGATGAATTTGCAAATGGAAGGTAGCCATATAGAGAAACCACTAGGATTGTTAGAGGGAATCAGTCTCACTACTTTTGGTGTAGACTTTGAGCATGATTTTTCCATATGCAAGTTTAGAAAGAACCATGTGTACGAAATGATCTTAGGTAGAACCTTCATGAGGTAATTGCAGATAGCGCAAGATTGAAGAACCAATTCTTTGTACTTTGGGTTAACTACCAATGTCAATCTCATGTACTACACGCATAGAGAATACCACCCCTATAGTAGAACCCCCTCCATAAGACACAAGAGGATAATGAGTTGGTGTACTCCATAGGTTTATAACCTTCATGGATGCATGATGAAACCTAGATATGGATTTGTAATCTTGGAGAGGAAGAGCACAAAAGGCTAGAAACCAGAGACATAGGAGTATCCAAGAATAATAAATCAATTCTTGACCCAACCTATGCACCTATGATCTTTCCAAACGAGGAGTTTGAACCCCATGGATGGATAGAAATCCTAGAGACAATGGACATACTTGTGAATGAAGAACAATGGAACCCCATTGGGATGAGGATGGTTATGAAATCTCAACATTCATGTGTGAACCCATAATTGAAGAATGTGATTCTAGTATGATCTTGTGTGAAGGTGAGAACAATGAGGACTATGAACTCATTTTAATGGATCCATTTTGTGGGTGAAAACAGTAATGCCTATACTTAGTAGATGCTAAGACCCACGAATGGAATGAATGGTAAAAACAATGTATTACTAGACACACAAGTAGATCAAAATTTAAGAAAAAGAAACACAAAAAGAATCCCTCTACACAAGAGGAATAACCCTTGTTTAAAGTACCTCAAAGATCTCAATAAATATGAAATCAAAGCTAGAAAAATGATGGTAAGAATGCGACAATGAGAAACTCTCATGGGAGAAGCATAAGGAAACAAAGAATAGACCAAGAAAGTAATAGTGACAATGAAGGACGAAGAGGAACGAGGTACATATATAGGGGAACGACCTAAGCACTTAACAAGAGCAGGGGTTGATAAATCTTTTTAGAGAATATAGAGATGTGTTCACTTGGATGTACAAGGATGTGAAAGGCATGGATCTAGATATATGTTCCCATGGGATCCCCATGACACTAGAAGCCAAGCCTATAGAATGAAATCCCTACACATACAATGACACTTATGCAGGAAAGATAAAAGAGGAAATTAATAGGCTGATAGAAAGTGGAGTTATCTATGAAATTGAGCATACAAAATGGTTATCCCCCATTGTGTTAGTGCCAAAGAAGGGTGGAACGTTACAGGTGTGTATTTACTTGAATAAATTTAATTCCGCCACAATATGATATAGGTATCAGCTTCCTATCACATAACATTTATTGGAGCGGGTAGTATGTAAGGAAGTATATAGCTTGTTTGATGGATTTTTAGGCTACAAAAAAGTAGCCATTGCACCTGATGAGCAACATGAGATGGCTTTGGCCACAAATGGGGAATCTTTGCATTTTTTGTGTTGCCATTCATGCTCACAAATGCACCTACTACATTTCAAAGGATTATGTGTTATGTGTCCAAAGAGTTCTTGTGTAAGAATTTTGAATTTTATGTGGATCACTTGTGCACTCATTTCCACATAAGACAAGCTCATATCCCAAAATTCTTCTTTGATAAATGTAGAGAATATGAAGTATGTATAAACGTAGAAAAGTGTTTATTGATGGTCAAACAAGCATAAATCTTAGGTCATATTGTGTAAAAGAATGGAATTTCAATAAATGAGGATAAAGTGAGTGCCATAGTAGATTTGTGGAGACCTAGGAAGGTTAAGGAAGTACAAGCATACATGGGTCATTGTACATACTATCAACATTTCTTCCACATGTATGTCATCATAGCCAAACTTTTGTACAAGCTTCTGATGAATCTCGAGTGAAATGAAGAATGAAAAAACTCATTTATAGAAGCTTAAATGACATTTGTCCTCAACCCCTATTTTGAAAATGTTATATTGAAACAAACCATTCCATCTCCATATGGATGACTACAATTTTGCTATTGGATCCATTCTAACATAACCCATGGAAGAAGGAAACATAGTCTTACCCATAACATACACAAGTAGATAGATGAATGCTATAGAAAGGAATTCCACGACAATCAAATGAGAAGGATTAAGCATGGCTTATATGGTTAAAAAGTTTCAATATTATTTGCTTGCAAATAAGTTCAAGTTTTTTTTACTAACCATTAAGCCTTACTATACTTGGCAAACAAAGCTAGCAATACTAGAGGATTAGTAAGATGGTTTCTCTCACTAATAGAATATGATTTTGAAGTTGTGGTCAGGAAAGGTTAGACCCACATTAGGGTGAATCACCTTTCATGAGTCACTTCAGGAGAATCCCCACTAGGTATGTTAGATGATCTTCGTGATGCATATTTTTTCATACTTGAAGAAGTTCCAAATTGGACAAAGTAATTATTGTGAATTCTAGCTTATGGATCCAAGAATCTTGGAGTAAGAACAAAGAACAAAGAAGTAATCACATCACAAAGGTACCACATACTCTCAAGAAGCATATACAAATAGGATGATCAGTGAATCTCAACTTGTGTGGATGACAAAGAGCATGGCAAGTGATTGCAATTAGCACATGTAGATGCACTAACATTACTCGGAGCAATAAGCCCTATAGAAATTTAGGCAATTAGGTTTATATTGGCAAATCATGGAGGCACGTCTATAAAAAGCTTTATAATTGTCCATCTTGTATTAGAAAACCTCCTCTTGAACAGGCTACGTTATATCAAGTGTCTCTCATACCTCATTCGAGTCATCCTTTAGTTGCCTTTTTGTGAATGAAAACTTTTCCATAGGATATGACATTAATGCGACAAAGAATTCTAGATCATGAAGCGTAAGACTATGCACTCGTTGGCTATGGCCTATATAACCAAGGAAGAGATGGATATTTAAGACTATTTGTACATGAATGTGGTTATCTAAAGATATTAGACACTTGGTGCAATGATGTTGTAGATGGACACTTTGGTCTTGATCGTGTGATCAAAGCCATTTTATTTTCATGTCTTTGGTGTCCCACACTTCACATAGATGCAAATACGTATGTGAAATGTTGTGACACATGTGAGAAAACTCAGTATCCTATATGTAAAGATCAGATGCCATTGACAACCATGATGGGAGGATGTGCATTCTCTAAGTGGGGTATTTATTTTGTAGGTCCTATCAACCCCCTACCAAAAGCTCCCATGCATAATACATTATTGTAGCCACCAACTACCTTACCAAATGGGTAGAAGTGAGAGCCAATCAAAAGAACGATGCATGAACGATGACAAAATTCTTCTTTGAGAATGTGTTCATGAGATATGGACTTCCCATAGAATTGGTGAGCAATAGAGGAATCCATTTCTAAATAAGGTGATTGAATATCTATTGCAAGGGTTAATGGTGATCCATAAGAAATCAGTGCTATACCCACAAGCAAATGGACAAGCAGAAAGTACTAACAGGGTTTTATGTAATGTATTGAAGAAGCTCGTAGATAATAAACACTTGGATTGGAACAAACATATCCATCATGATGTTTGGGCATATCGAGTGGCCTATAAAATGGTACTCAATGCAACTCCCTTTTAGATGGTATCTGGCAAGAATATTGTACTACATTAGATTTCTTGATACCCATGCTAAGTTTGCACATGACTATCAATGGATGGGCCACGAGCTATCTTCTAGGATAATGGATTTAGAACATCTAGGAGAGAGTAGATTGAGAGAAGCCAGAGATGTATATGTGGAAAAGAAAAGACAAAAGGCTTACTTGGATGCAAACATCGAAGAAAAAGGCTTGAAAGTTGGGGATCTAGTATTGGTATGCACTTTGAAACAACATGCTCATAAGTTAGGAAAATAGGTTTATGGACCTATAATTACCAATAGACCTTCAACTAGCAGTGTGGTACAATTAGCCACTTTAGAAGGAGATGTAATGTCAAATTACATTAGTGGATGTAGAGTCAAGATTTTTCAAGAGCTTTTGATGGAAGAGATGCTTAAAAGACTTAGTGTGGCTAAGAGGCCTAAAGAGGAAGAGAAAATAATGAAAGAAGAAGCTCAGGATGAAGCTTTAGAGCATATTGAAGCTATGACACTAAGATGATAGGGCTAAGGTCATAATAGGAATGCCAACATTGAAGATCTCGATTTGTAAGTGTCAATTCCCAGTTAGATGTCCCTATATATCACTTGAAAATGTGCTAAACTAAGAAAAATAACTCTCCTTCCTTAGTGGATAGAAGACCATTAAATTTCCTATAGCGCAGATAGGGCACCAAAATCAAGACAATCAAGGCCGTGGTTGATTTAGGATCAGCCACTAGTACCATTAGGTATTCATGTTGTCAAGACATGAGACTACAGGTGAATCCAATAGAGGTTCAACTCATAGGTTTAGGAGGTGTGGAAACCCCTTGCATTGGTGAGGTAGGTTCCCATCCTCATACAAGATGTCCCCTTGATAGTAATGCTATTACTTTACCATGATGAAGATCTCACAAAACCTTTGATGTTGCGTCAATATACAATCGATGATCATGTAGTTGAATTGAATCTCCACACACATATTCTCCGGGTTCGAGTTAATATAATATTAGATTTAGAAACTCAGGATACCTCTAGTTCTTAATGAGGAGAAGATCTTAAGACTCTTGGGTCTTCTTGATCTCTATCCACCATAAAGTTGGGGTCTTTGGACTTTTCTCGATCTAAATGTATATTAGAGTTGAAAACTCTCGGGTCTTCGAGTTCTCAAAGTTTTGGTAATCTAGAGAACCTCAAGTTCTTTGGTTATGAGTTTCTATACGGTGCACGTACCCCTAAGTGTGTTGTGCTAAATGGTTCAACCCTTGATGGAAAGTTCATGCAAGTGATGGATCCCCCTTCTTTTCCAAAGACAAGTCTATCAAGGATGACTTAATTGACATGCCCTAATAGCTCATGCACTTGGGTTGCTAAGACTTGTTCATAGCCCTGAATTACCTCACCCATATCATTTATCTATGAGAACTTTGGGTCTTCCCACATTCACACTTCATCTACAAAACAAGCCATTGTAAACAACAAGCCTTGTAAACAAGCCCCTTGGATGACTTGAAAATGGGTGCCTAAACAACCCCAAGACCACTCACTGTCATTATCTTTCACATGTATAAATTTCTAACCTTACCATGTAATCCTATAAGGGAACTTATGTCTCATAAAAAACTTTATAAAAAACCCATTCTCATAACCCTTGTAGTATACTTAAGGGTCACCATAAACATGATGAGCTCATGCATTATCCTGAATATGCATGTAGGCACTCTAGTGACATGCCTTATGCAGAAGAATACCACTATGCACTCCTACACCAGAGAGGGCTACATGAGAAACATGTCAATATTGGAAAGGGACAAAAGTCTTGCCATAGTGGGATCAAAGTTTAACCTTTTGAGTATTAAAAAAAAGTAAAGTATCCACATGTCAATGCACCAAGCTTTGCACCCAACAACCTTGACTTGGTGTATGATATGAGTACCACACCCTCCTTAACGTCTTCTGTGTGTGGCACACCTACATCAAATGCCTACCATCATGTTACAAGCAAAACTTCTAGGATATGTTTGACACAAGCTTCTATGAATTTCGTTATGCAATTTTCAACTCTCAAACCACAAACCTTTTGCATCTATTTGCATGTGAAACCCTCGTGTATTCTAAGCATTATCATAATATCCAGCCAAAAACTTCAAGGGCCATTAAATGCCAATGCTTGGAAGCTAATTTAGCACACATTATATATATATATATTGTCGAGCATACATTGGCATTTGACATGTTGCAAAATTACATCAATAACTCCCAAGCTCAAACTCTGTCAAGGAGGGCAGATGAGAGAGGGGGGGTGTTGGATAAGGGTCATACACACATCAAAGGAAGGGAAATACATAGAAGAATTCCAAGTCAGGTTGTAATTCAATACAAATTTTTAATCCCAATCAATGCTTTTTATTACAATTGTTGTATCATAAACGACAAATTTTGTAGTTTATTGCTCAAATTTTTGCAAGTCAAGGAGTCCTAAAACTTCGCTAATCGATTAAGTGTTTATCGTAAAGGTTTTCGAGTGTTACTTTACCATGTTTGTTCCAATGAACCCATAAGTAAATGTTTTTGAGTTGAAGTGAGAAGATTATTGTTTGAGGATACTATTCCTCTAATTAGAATGCATAAAAATGCTACACATAGGGATTTTCAAGAGAATATCTGATCAAATAAATTTGTAAACGTTCTTGTTCAGCAATGATTGAGATGTTCTGCACATGTCTTGTATCCACCTAATAGATATGTCCCATGTTTAAATTTTATTATGCTAAGAGATGATTGTGAGCCTCTTGCTACAAAAGAGGCTATGCAGACAAAGGATCATGTCAAGTGGGAGCTTACCATGAAGAATGAGTTGGATTCTTTTCTCAAGAATGGTACTTGGGATTTGTTATCTTTGCCAAAGGGTGGGAAAGCTTTACCATGTAAATGGGTATTCAAGTTGAAACTCACATCACCTAGTGCTTCTCCAAAGAAAAATGCATTACCTGTTGCAAAAGGTTCTACGCAACAACGTGGTGTTGATTTTGCAAAAATCTTCTCTCTAGTAGTCAAGATGACTACCCTATGCATGTTTCTTGGATTCGTTGCAATGGAGGAATTAGAGCTAGTCCAAATGGATGTGAAAACTTCTTTCTTGCATGGAGATCTTATTGATGAGATCTTTATAGAAGAAGGAGAGTGTTATGTAGTTCTTGGCAAAGAATATCTAGTTTGTAAGCTAAAGAAGAGCTCATATGGACTTAAAGAGTCCCCTAGACAATGGTACCAAAATGTATCTACTTTTATGAAATCTCAAGGCTATTCTCAAAGCAATGAGGATCATTGTCTCTACACAACTAGATGCTCGGATGGTAGCTTGATATGCTTGATACTTTATGTCAATCATATATTGATTGCTATGAAGTCCTTTGATGACCTATCATTGCTCAAAAGGAAGTTGAGAGAGACATTTGGTATGAAGGATTTTGGGGACTCCAAGCATATTCTTGGCATGCACATTACTTGTGATAGGACTAAAAGATGCATATACTTGTCTCAAAATGAGTACATATCCAAAGTACTTTAAAGGCTCAATTTGTTGGGTGGTAGGGCATTGAGTACACATTTACCTACATATTTGAAATTGGGCAAGGATGACTGCCCCAAATTAGATGAGCAAAAGGAATTCATGAATAGCATTTACCTTGCAACCTCCACTATGGTTCTATTCCTTCTTTGTAACACTCCATTTTGATCTGGATTATACTCAATTGTAATCTCTCTTAATGCTAGATATTTTTTGAAACAAGAGAACACTTCACCTTTATGCTTCATAAAGTAGAGTATTGTCCATCTGCTACAATCATCTATGAATGACGCATAAAACCTATATCTAGAGATAGATGGTTCCTTGCTTGGCCCCCATACATTAGTATGCACTAGCTCTAATAGGTCTCCATGAATATATCTACCTGTTGTTGTATGTATTGTTGTTGTAGCCATCATTATTGTTGAATCTGCCTCTTGAGTTTCCATAGCCTACTTTGTTATAGCCTCTTTCTCTTTGGTTTTGCAAGGTTCTTGAAACAATTCCCAGTTATGTGATAAGTTAAGCCATATATGACACATGGAGAGGAGCTTTGAGATCTCCCCTGACTTATTTGCCTCCTTTACCTCTTCCTCTTGAGCCTCTACCTCTACCTACAAAGTTTGCTTGAGAGGTACTATCTTCATCATTAGACTCTTTACTCTTGCCTTTACCATTCTTACTCCTGTTTTTATTTGTATATAGGGCAAAGGATTGATTACCTTTTGAGTTGTCTCCATTCTTCATAAACTTTGCCTCATGTGTAAACAATTGTCTCATGAGAGTGTTGAAGTCAGGAACCTACATATCCATGTATATGTCCATAGTTGTGGTGAAAGCTTCCCATTTGTCATCTACCTTTATTCCATTGATAAGTTGCCTCAATATCTACTCTTCATCAATGACTTCTCCAAAGCAACCAAGTTGATCTACTATGTCCATTTTGGTGACAAAATCAGTCACACTTTGCTTGGGCATCTTCTTGAGTGTAGTGAACTCCATCTGTATTTGGTTCTTCCTTTCCTTGGTACTTGATGAGAAGAATGCTTCAAGAGCATTCCAATTCTCTTGTGAAGTCTTGCAATTCCTGATAGGTGGGAGTAAAAAATAGAGATTAAGTTAAGAATGTATGACCTAGCTAGAGCATCCTTTGAGCACCATGTGGTTAACCTCTCTTGTTCTACTTGAGTTGGTTTTCCTTTACTTCTCAGGATTGTCATCATCGCATCTCCATAAATGTAACCATAGAGGTTTCTCCCTTGAAGATAAGATTCCATTCTAAGTGACCAAGTTGATTAATTACCACGATCCAATTTGTCTATGGATGAAGGAAACCCATCTCCCATATTTATTTGTTGTTGCTCTGATACCACTGTGTGGAGATGGTTAGGGTTGATCCAGAAATGAGCTGGTGTTGCACAAAACCTACTCTAAACCTCTCAAGTTGACTATAGGGATGCTTAATAGACTCCTTTGGATTCAAAGTGATGCATTTATACCCACTAGGTACTTTGAAACATGATTCCCAAAAGTTTATACAAAACAGATAACTTGCATGTAGTAGAACTGTGAAGAAACCTTCTATTTTGGGAATGTAGGTGCTCATTATTTTACTTAGAGCTCACAACCTAGTACAAATTGACCAAAGAGCTT
The DNA here is from genome assembly GCA_020310875.1 of Ceratopteris richardii. Lineage (NCBI taxonomy): Eukaryota > Viridiplantae > Streptophyta > Polypodiopsida > Polypodiales > Pteridaceae > Ceratopteris > Ceratopteris richardii. Next base: position 46,829,032 of record CM035426.1, on the reverse strand, counting down.
TTTCACCAATCTAACTCAAGTGTATAGCTAACTAAAAAAAATTATTTCATGAATTTAGAGTCACTATATGCTGAGCACTGAGCTTAGAAACTCAGGAGGTCATCCGGACATCTCGGCAACAAGATGATGTGCAGACATAGTCAACTTCATCAGTTCATATCTCATGATTGGATGAACCAAGAATAATGCAACTTTGTAGGTATTTATTAGACATTATACTATACCTATACCAAATTAAAGTTCATGAAATCTTTGAGTACATATAGAGAAATATTTCTTGCAAAATCATTGAAATTTTGAAGATGTACCAGAGAATAGTAGACAAAAATGATCTAGAAGAATTGTATCAAATTAGGTATGCTAATGAGCATATGATACAAGGGAAATGTAGTTGACTATTCATACATATGTTGAGCTCAAGATATTCTCAATGGTGTAGCTCAATGGATCTTAGTAATGGCTCCCCTTCCCCGCGACTAAAATCACCTCTATTTATAGTCATCAAATGAATTTGAATTTTGAATTTTCCCACACCTAAAAGTGTTCCTACACGTTAGGGCTGATTTGAATTGACAAGGAAATGTTCGTATATGATCCTCCATGTGAGGTTCCAAGTTAATGAGTAGTCTTTGAGACAATAACTAGGCACTTAGGCTTGCTATTTGTACCAAGAGTGACATGGTTCACCAAGTGTTGGAGTGATGTGAGCACAAGTTGGTTTTTAATCTTAGACAATATTCTTCCATAGGTATGCTGATCTAATATGTTCCATAGTAGGCATCCATATGCTTATATGTCTCAATCAAAATGCTTAGAAGTCACATAGACGCATATGTCAAAAAGACGCTTAAGGCATCTATGCTAGGAAGAGGGTTCTTTCAACATATGAGCATCCATAAACACCTAGGTGCAACAAAGAAAGCGTTTTTTTTCTTTTTTCGAAAAGAAAATCCCATGAGCAAAGGACAGAAACACATTTTTTGCACAATGTTGTTTATGGTGCTTTTAGGATAATTTTCATGTAGCTTTTTTATAAAGCTGATTGATTGAACATCTTCTCATGCTTAAGCTAGAGCACTAGCTCAACGCAAGGAGGAGATCTTGGAGGAAGTGTTCTCACACACTTGGAGGAGGTGTGCTCTACATCAAGAGATCTTGGAAGAGATTGTGTGAGCTTACCATCATCATCAGTTACTGAGTTACTATAAGTAACACATCTATTTCTGTTCCTACTTGTTCTTTCACTAGTTTTTGATTTAGGGATAATCAAAATTCTAGTTTGTTATAAAACAATTCTAAAATGTTCAGATTCCACATATTCACACACACACACACACTTCAAACCTCTTACACACAAAATTTCTTGTATCTAGTTCCTCTTTTTGCCTACATTGAGATATTATTAGTATGTATCATATTCACATGTTGGGATTTGACATTGGAATATAAGTTAATGTAGGTGAGCATTCTAGATTATCGTACACTTTGAAAACTTGTCTATCTCTCACTCATCTTCTTTTTTAGTATTAAGGTGCGTATGCTAAGGTTCATGTGTTGGAAGATCTTGTAAACCTATGATTTATTGTTATTGTGGCTGACCTCACTTCCAATATTTGGTATGAGAGCCTAGTGGACATACACCCTTAATAAGATTAGTCATTATAGACTTGAGAATGAAGACAAGCTTGAGGGAGTGTCTAATTATCCAATGTGGAGTTTTATGATGATGAATCTGTTAGTATCTAAGGACTTATGGAATATTGTCAATGGCACTTATCCAAGGCCAAGAAAGCCAGAGAAGATATTGCTTCATCTTCTAGAAGAACCCATGTTCCCATTTCTGCTCAATAGGAGGTTAGTGAAGAAGAAAAAGGAACTACTTCATCATCAGGAATCTATACTACTACCGGATCACTTCCTACAAAAGAGCAATCGAGATGGGATTCAAACAATGCACAAGCACTATCATATATTTATATGGGAGTCAAGAGGCATTTATAGGCCAAATCATGTCATGTAGGACCTCTCAATCGGCTTGGTAGGAGTTGGAGAATATCTATCAGAGTAGAAACCCTGCTAGGAAAGCTCATCTAAGGAAACAACTAGCCAAGACAAAGACGAAAGTTGGTGAATCAGTTTAGACACATATCCTGATGCTCAAAGATTTATGAGATCAATTACTCAATGTTGAAGTAAACATTTTAGATGAAGAGATGGTAAATACACTTGTAAACTCACTTCCATCCTCATATTGTGCTTTTGTTACTTCTCTTACTCTTACAATAAGAGATAGAGAACTTTCATTTGAAGAGCTAAAGTTCCTGATACGTCAACATGAAGATCAACAAAAAGGTATGGAAGAGAATGATGAAGCCATGTTATCATCGATGAAGGGGAAGAAAAGAAAGTCTACCAGTCTTTCTCCTAATGCTTCCTCTACATCCAAAAAAAAGTCTTTTACATATACACATGCACATACATACATATACACACTCATATATATGCACATACATACACATACACACATACACATTACACATACACATGCACATATATACAAAGACACACACTTACACATACACATGCACATGCATACACATACACACTCATATACATGCACATACACTTACACATACATTTGCACATATATACATATACACACTCATATACATGCACATATGTACACATATGCACATACACTTACACATACACATGCACATACATACATATACACACACATACACATACACACACATACACATACACATGCACATACACACACATACGCACATACACTTACACATTCACATGCACATACATACATATAGACATTCATATACATGCACATACATACACATATGCACATACACTTACACATACATATGCACATATATACATATACACACTCATATACATGCACATTTATTATCCTATGCACATACACTTGCACATACATATGCACATACATACATATACACACACAAACACATACATATGCACAAACACATACGGACATACACTTATACATTCACATATAGATACATACACATTCACATACACATACACATACACACATGTATATGCATAAAACATATATATATGCACGTATATACAAACACAGATATAGGCATAAACATGCATATAGAAACACTTACATAAATATAGATATATACCTAAATGTGCATACATACATTTTATACACACACAACTACACATGAAATATAAACAAAAATAAAAATCATTAAAATCATTAATAAGTACCATAGACACAATTCAAAACGTAACTGAAATAAAAAAATATATAAATATAAAAAAAAGTAAGTATATCAATGTAAAATATATATCCAATATAATATATCAGTCATCATCATCATGACCATCCTCATCATCATCATCGTCATGATCATCCTCATCATCATGATCATCCACATGGTCTGATGTATCTCTAGTGGCATCATGGGTAGAGATGTGAGCACTTTGTTTTAATCAAGATCATCCCACCTGTGTCTATCTCTTCACTTCATCCATATCTACCTCTCCATAATACTCCTATATTACATATAATAAGCATAAATAAATAAAATATATAAAATAATTACATGAAATTTACTAATACTCACAAAAGCATTTGGATGATCATGCATGTACTCACTAAGACGTCGATATCTACAAATGTGTAGAAAAATCGATTTCCTCTTTTGTAGGATATCAACCATAATCCTTTTAGTGCATTGAAACAAATAAAAAAGATTAATGATTAGTATCTAAACTAAAATAAAAAATATAGTTTCAATAATACATATAGTTACAAAACCATGATGGCCCATTTGGCCTAGATGTGATGTATGGCTAGACTCAACTCTCTTCTTTGCTTCCACATCCATTTATTTAATGAAAAAAAAACATAGATTAAATATAAAACATATGAGAATTATAAGTCACTATAATATAAACTACTAATTTTTATACCTTCTGCTAAGGAAATGATTCTTGAAGATGTAGTTGTCTATGAAAATACTGTCACGTCTCAGGGGGTATGTTAGGTTTTCTCTTATTTTGTTCTACCATACAATATCTCCTGTTATTCAATCTCAAAGAAAAAAAAGAATTATAATGTAAAAAAACTTTAAATTCATAAACATACATACACATATACATACATGCATACACATACATATACACTTACATATATACACACACATAAATGCATACACATACACATATACATACATACACATATACTTATATACATACACTTACACATACATACCCACATATACATACATGCATACACATACACATACACATACACATACATACACTATACACATAGACACATATACACACATACACACACATACATGCATACACATACATACACATACATAGTAAATACATACCCACACACATAAATATATACATACACTTACACATACATATATATCCACACATACATATACACATACACATGCACTTACACATACACATATACACCCACATAAATGCATACAAATACACATATACATACATAGTAAATACATAACCACACACATACATATATACATACGCTTACACATACATATCCACATATACATACACATGCACATATACACATGCATACATATACACATACATACACATATACACACATACACATATACACACATACACATATACACACATACTCACACATACATGCATACACATACACATTAACATACATACACATACATAGTAAATACATACCCACACACATACATATATACATACACTTACACATATATATACACACACACATACATGCATATACATACACATATACATACATACACATATACATACATACACATTCATAGTAAATACATACCCATACGCATACATATGTACACACACATACATGCATACACATACCCATACACATACATATATACATATACACTTACACATACATACCCACACATATACATACATATACACATATACATATATGCATTCACATACACATACATATACACTTACACATATATACATATCCACACATACACATACATACACAGATACATGCATACACATACACATATACACACACATACATAGTGAATACATATACACACATATAGATACATGCATACATATACCTACACATATAGATACACACATAGATAAGAAATGCATGCACACACACATGCATCCATGTATGCATACATTCATACACACGTCATACATTTATAGTTTTGTATGTGTATTTATATGTCACAATTGTGTATATGTGAATATGTGTGTATGTGTAAATGTGTATATGTGAATGTGTGTGTATGTAAATAATCAGATTATTAATATCTACTATCTTTATTTGCTACATAATCAGATTGTGATCAATCAAAGAGAACTTTACCACCATCGCCTAATTGTGAAAGGAATAATTTTAAGTATATCAAACTTTTAATTCTAATATTTGATAGATACATACATGATTGATATACGTTCTTTTATTGTTATATTATAATCAAATTCTAATCAATCAGAGCATACTCCACGACCTCCTATCCATGCAACAACATCTTCACATGTGTCCTCGGATAGGAATTTTGATGGTTTTTACTATCAAAAGCATATTATATGTTGGTGTAATTTTTGCTATGGTATGTATTGAAGACCATGATTGGAATGTAAGACCTCATTTATTAGAAGCTTCCATGAGGAGGCTACGCAAAAGTGATCCTATTCAATATGCAAGATTGAAAGACTTATATTCAAAAGAAGATAAAGTACAAGATTTTTGCGATAATGATGAAGATGATGGCATGGCAAGTTTTATTGAAGATTAGTATCAAAATGATAACAAAAGCATTGATATTTCTAAAAATGAGAAAAATCTTCGAGAAGAATGTCTAAAGCATATATATGAAGGAAATCGCTTGACACGACTAAGTGCAAGCTTACTTATTCTCAATCTTCAAAATTGTTTTGGATGGAGTAACATATATGTTTCGATACTACTAAGGTAAAAATTATAATTTTCTATTTATTTACTTATTTATTTATTTATCTATTTATTTATTTGTATTTTATTCATATCATCTTTTTTCATAAACTTATAGGTTACTATTTGAAAAGTTTTTACCAAGCAAGAATATTCTTCCTACATCATATGATGAAATGAAGAAGATAATCAAGAGTCTTGGTATAGATTATCAGTGTAAACATGCAGATCCTAATGGTTCTCTTTTATATAGAGGTGAATATGAAAACTCGTTGATAGGTCCAAATGTCAATCTCCTCGATATAAGGATGAAAAGGGTAAAATCCCAAAAAAGATATTGAGAAATTTTCCATTGGCTCCATGAATTAAACATATGTTTCAAAGCCCTGAATTATCAAAGATTTTGACATGGGGATTCGATCATACAAGTACTGATGGAGTTATGAGAATTCCAGTAGATAGTGCAACTTTTCAATATATTGATTCTAGATGTCTTGATTTTGCACAAGAACCACACAATCTAAACTTAGGAGTTGCATTAGATGGGGTGAATCCGTTTTCGATAAAATCTAGTAAATGGTCAACATGGCTTATGGTAGTCATCAACTATAATCTCTTGCCATACCTTAGCATTAAAAATGAACACTTAATGCTTTCACTTTTAATCCTTGTAAAAAGACAAGTTAAAGACATGAATATATATTTTGCTCCTCTCATTGATGATCTCCAAGAGTTATGGAGAGGTATTAATGTCATTGATGTATCAAAAAACATTAATCAAAGACACTTTATGGTTCCCAAAATTGTGGCTTGTACTATACACGATTTTCCAAGATATGGTGTCTATTTAGGTAATGATCTAATTTTTCTAATTTAATATTTATACATTTATATGTGAGTTGATCTAATTATATTTTTATGATTTTTGTGATGCACGAATGTCTACTAAGGGATAGAAGGCTTGTCCTTATTGTGATGATTGGTTGAGATCAATTTATAGTAAGAATCTCAATAAAAATATTTATCTTCGACATCGATGGTTCTTGTGTGATGATCATCCATTAAGATGCAAAAGAGAAGCGTTACATCTCAATGGAAAAATTGAAATAGGTTAGTGTCCAAAACCAATAAAACCTATGGATCGGTATAGAAAATGGATAGATGGGCCTCTTATAGATCCAGAATCTAAAATCTTCAATGATGATGAAGATAAGGAGAATGTAAATATTAGAGATAACAAAAAATTGGAACTAGTAGAGAATATGTGGATATGGTATTCTTTGGATTATTGAAAGGAGTTAATGGTCTGCCATCTTCTTGATCCTTTGCATATATTCAAGAATATTGGTTATTCATTATGGCAACATCTTCTTGGATTGAAAGGCACAATAGCATTAAGAAATGATTTAAAAGAACAGAACTCAAATCCAAACTTATGGCCAATTTTTTATAGAACTCGACAAGAAACAACTTATGCACCTACTCCTTGGATACTTACAACAAAACAGATACAAATTATCAACAATAGGATTCAATCGATTCAAACACCTATATGATATGGAGCATCTTTCCAAATATATGTTAACTATGGATGATAGAAGCTTATTTGGGTTAAAGACACATGATTGGCATAACTTTTTGAAGCACATACTACATCTGGTTATCAATGGATGTACAATGAAAGGAGTGCGGGATGTGATCTCATCTTGGATCACTTATAAGGTAATTATCATACTTTTATATTTAATATATAAGATTAGTTGTTATGCTTTATTTATGAAATAATTTCTTTATTATTTGAGTTATGATAATAACATTTGGATTACATCAAAAGAGATTGATAAAGACTCGATCCCATAAAAGAAACGTGAATGCAGGGAGCTACTATGTGTGATGGAGAAAGAGCTTCCAACAACATTTTATGATATTCAGGTTCATTTATTAGTTCATCTTCTCTATGAGATAGAGATTGCAGGTGTTGTAAACACTCGATGGATGTTTTGGGTCGAGCGATTTATGGGAATATTAAAAGGTTATGTGTGACAAAGAGCAAAGCCAGAAGGATCTATGGCAAAGGGATGGATGCTTGAAGAGTGCATGTATTATGTCATCCAATACCTTGAAAGAGTTCATGAAGAAGCTCCACATGCATGGACCAATGAGTCTTGTTCAAAAATATCGAGGTATTATCAGGTAATGGAGTTCCATTTCGATCTACATTACAAGAAAAAAGTGATGTTTCTACTTTTGTAGCATAAAATAGCGAATGCATGCAAGCATTCGTTAGAGAATATGAACAAGAACTTCAAAATCTTCGAAGGAAAAGATGGAGAAACAAAAGATATAGATGTAACCTCAATGGTAACGGGAATACAAATATATCTTATTTCACGGATTGGCTATATACTCGTATGCAATGAGACAATGCAAATAATGAATGAATCTCAAATGAGCAAAGGGAGCTAATGATAGGTTATGAAAGATAGATAACTAAATTTTAATAATATTCTATTTGTTCACACATACACACATACACACACACACACACACACACACACACACACACATATATATATATATATATATATATATATATATATATATATATATATATATATATATATATATATATATATATATATATATATATATATATATATATATATATATATATATATATATATATGTATGTATGTATGTATGTATGTATGTATGTGTGTGTGTGTATGTATGTATATATATATATATATATATGTGTGTGTGTGTATATATATATATATATATATATATATATATATAAGTTTCTCTTTAACAATTTGATTTTTATTGTAGGCTCGAATGTTCACAAATATGTGGGATTTTGGACAGCATATTAGAATCAAAATGATTGATTCTTTACGTACAACAGAGGATTCTAGCATTGTTGCTTCTTTCAAGCAACTACAAACCTTATAGATAGAAAACGTGGCTACGTAGGAACAATTGTTGGTATCTACAAATATTGTTTCATATATTCAAATAGGTAAAAATAAGTTTTTATTTTTTATCATATAGTTTATAATTTTTTTGAGCACATGATAATGAATTTTTGTTTCTTTATATTTTGATAGGTTATTTTGAAGATTGATTGGTTTCTAGTAATTCCACATTGAGAAGGGAATTATCTGGGATTTGGGTTATTGATTCTTCAAAAATAATGGGATTAAATAGAGAACCATATATTCTTTTCAAGCATATTGAACATTGTCAAGCATTTTTTATAAAAACCCTAATCGTGATCCTTGGTGGCAAGTCATTCATGTTCAACCTAGAGGTCGGTCATTGTTTGAACACTTTATTGTTACAGAGATCACAGAAAGTCATGTTGATGATTCATCATCAGATATTGATATATCGACATCTCAAAGAGAACTTAGAATTGTTATACATGACAACAATAATGATGTACTTGATGAGGACCATAACACTCTACATGCTGATTCTACTGATAATGAAGAAGAATGACCAGAAACCGATATTATACCATCAATAGATGATGTCATTTATGAGAACACAAATTTAACAATAGAAGAAATAATAGAAATCAATAAGGATAATGAAGATGAGACTATATGGATGTCTTACCAAAATGATGGTAATAATGAAAACACGAGTAGATTAGATAGTAGATCCTACTCTAGTTATCGATCGTTAACTTGAATCAATTGAATGGGTATTAGACAATAGGTTCTCCTTATTCAACTAGAATATAGGTGAATCTCACCACAAAAATGAAAACATGTCTTTTAAGTTAGAACATGAAGCTCGGGGGTATGCCTAAAATTTTGTATGTAGCTTTATTTTCGAGGACGAAATATCTCTCATGTATATATGCATATGTGTGTGTGTATGTATGTGTATTCATGTGTGTTATATGTATATATATGTTAGTATGCACATATGTCGGTTTCATGTGTATATGTGTATGCATGTGTGTGATATATGTATGCAAGCATGTTTATAACTATGTATGCATGTATACGTTTGTGTGTATGTAGGCATGTATGTGTGACGTATGTAAGCATGTATGTGTGATATGTATGTATCTACATGTGTTATATATATATATATATATATATATATATATATATATATATATATATATATATATATATATATATATATATATATATATATATATATATATATATATATGTGTGTGTGTGTGTGTGTGTGTGTGTGTGTGTGTGTGTGTATGATGTGTATATATCTTTATATGTATTATGGTCCTCATTGATTCGAATAGCTATATATAGAGGCATAACGTTGGGAGGAGAGACATCTCTCTAATATGTGGTAGGAGGACTAGATGCAATGTGTATATATACTTCAACCATATGGCAAACACATATGGGTGTGGAAGTACAAAAAACGTATGGTTAAAAATATCATACATGCATAGAACTTTATATATATATATATATATATATATATATATATATATATATATATATATATATATATATATATATATATATATATATATATATATATATATATATATATATATATATATATATATATATATATATATATATACATACATACATATACATAAACTCTAAACCCGAAATATAACAAATAAAAGCAATGCATATCGTGCATTATCGCGACAATATGCCATAAGTATGCAGATATCTTTTAGGCACCATTTATGGGACCACCCAATGCCAAATTCTATCTCTAATGAACTGAGAACATATTTTTTATCTCTCTCATCAAACTCACTCCAAAAAGAAAAAAGAATCATATAAGTAAAACATTAAATATTTATCTCAATTCATATGTAGAATTTATACCTACTCCCATTTATGGGACCACCTAGTCCCAAATTCTATCTCCAATGAACTAAGAACATATTTTTTATCTCTCTCATCAAACTCACTACAAAAAGAAAAAAAAATCATATAAGTAAAACATTAAATATTTATCTCAATTTATATGTAGTTCTTATACTTACTTCCATTTCAATTGAATAAAATGTAGATATGATTCACATGAAGCTCTCATTCTTCTTTTGAATTCCAATCCATGTCTCATATATACTATACTCCCATCAGAGTCTATATCAAACTCTAGCCCTAGGTTGCCTATGCATGTCCTCATAGGCACCTTTGCATGTCCTCATAGGCACCTCTGCTGTGCTCTCACGAGCTCGAGGTGGTATAGGTGTCCTAAAAATAAATAGGTGAAAATAAATAAAAAGATGTGTTATAATATCATTAAAAATCTTAAACATATCTATAAGCAGACAAGTCTCTTCCTACATATGGAGCCATAGAGCAGCCTTCCTTTGGCCACTAGGTTAGTGTGTGAATATGAATGTATATATGTTTATATATGTATGTATGTGTCTATGTGTATGTATATATATATGTGTGTATGCATATGTATGTGTGTATACATGTGTATGTGTGTATGCATGTGAATGTATGTGTGTATATGTGTATGTGTGTGCATATGCATATATGTATATGTGTGTGTAAGTATATGTATGTGTATGTGTATGTAGGTATGTGTATGTGTGTATATATGTATGTGTGTATATTTGTATGTGTGTGTGTGGGTGTATCTATGTGTGTATTGTTGGAGTTAGACATCAACGAAAGCACATGAACAACACAAGGAAGAAGAAGAAGCTTAGAGCACAACATGCAATACTGAATGTATTACCACTAGAATGTTTAAAGGTAGGTAACCCATTAGGGCAATAGGCATATATACAAACCAGGGGGAAAAAACCTCCTAAAGAGGGAAAAAAGTGCCCCGGTGGTCCTAGTGTGTTCACACACATCACTACCTAAATATATCAACGAATCCCCCTTGGGAGTGATGCAGTGAACAAGGAGCTCGCACTCATGTATAAGATGTCTAAGCCACACACACTCAGTAGTCATTGTGAAAACTGCCCTATACTTAGCTTCACAACTCGAAGTGGCCATAGTAGGCTGCTTCTTGATCAACCAAGATACACATGAGCTACCAAGCATGAAGCAAAAGCCACTAGTGGACACACAAGTGTCATAGCAATAAGCTTAGTGAGAGTTAGAAAAAGCATGCAAATCTGGTGGTAGGATCCCCCCTTGGGATAAAACAAATGTGACGGTAGTGATCCCCCCTTGGGATAAAACAAACCAAGTATCCAGGTACCACTCAAGTAGCAAAAGATGCGCTTAACTACCTACCAATGCTTGACACATGGGCAATGCATAAACGTGCTCATATGTGAGACAACAAACTGAATATTTGGCCGAGTAATGCATAAGTAAATCAAGCATCCAACAACGTGCTGATAGAGAACAACATCAAATGCATCTCTAGCATCATGAAGACTCAATCATAAACCTATCTCCATAGGAGTGGCAAGGGCTGAAAAACATACACTTCTTCATGCAAGTCACCATTCAAAAATGTTATTTTAATGTCCAACTAATGTACATTTCAACCATGATGAGTTGCAAGTGCATAGATACTATGAACAGTAGTCATTCGGCAAGTAGGAGCAAAGGTTTCATCAAAATCAATGCCTCTTTCTTGCACATAACCCTTTGCAATAAGTGTAGCCTTATACCTATGAACTGTTCCATCAGGTTTACACTTCAGATTGTATACCCACTTAGTGCCAATGGTCTTCTTGCCAGGATGCAAGTGACATAAAGACTAGGTACCATTTTTCATGATAACATCATATTTAGATTGCACTACAGCCATTCAATGCTCAGAATTTTGTGCTTTATCAAACCAAACAGGCCCAGCCTCATCACAAAGACTAGACGCAACCATAGCATAGAAATCTAATGCAAAAGAGGCACTATAAGAGCCTGTATGATATGATAGAGGTGCATCTAATTTTCAATCACGCAAAGTTTGTACCAGCCATTTTGGCATAGGTTTTGCCTCCTCAATATCAGCTCTCTCATCAGCAAGTGCATCATGTAAATCTGCATCAGAAATAGAATGATTTACATCATCACATGAAACCTGCAAAGGTTGAGGAGCTGCCTCGTGAGGGCCAGCACTAGACTGTCCACCTATAAAAAGAGGCAGCAAAGTATCATACATGTCTTTGGAGCTAATAGATGTCTCCTTTGTACATGAAAGTAAATTCTGAATAGCATCTTCCACAAAAACAACATCATGGCTAACCAAAATGCATTTAGTCTGTGGATCATATAGACGATAGCCTTTGCTTTCAGAACTATACCCAACAAAAATACATTTTACTGCTTTATCATCCAATTTCCTACGATGTTTTTAGACATTAATGCATATGCCAGACAACCAAAAACATGCAGATGAGCAACAGATGGCTTGCGACAATGCAAAGCCTCATATGGAGTGATAGGCTATAGTGCTTTAGTGGGACACCTATTAAGAACATATGCTGCACACACGACAACCTCAAGCAAGGAACTATGTGGTAAAGCCTAAGTATTGAACATACACCTCACCATCTCCATGAGTGATCTGTTCTTTTGTTCAGCAACTCCATTTTGTTGAGGTGTATATGACATTATACATTGATGTTTTATCCCAACTTTAGCTAGGAATGCATTAAAGTTATAAGACATATATCCCCCCCCTCGATCAGAATGGAGGGTGCCCATTTTACATGCTGACAGATTTTCAGCCAAAACCAAAAACTGTTTGAAGCACATAAACACTTTTCACTTTGCTTTGGGTGGATATGCCCATGCATGCTTGGAAAAATCATCAATGAAAGTCACAAAGTAAAGATAGTTTCCAAAAGAAGATGTCTGCATAGGACCACAGACATCACTATGTACGAGCTACAATTTTTGAGTACTAAATATATCAACATGTATATGTGTATGTGGGTGTGTATGTGTGTGTGTATATGTGTATGTGTGTGTATGTATATGAGTGTATGTATATATGTATATGTGTATGTGGGTGTGTATGTGTGTATGCATGTATGTGTATGTATGTATGCATATGCATGTGCATTGTGTATGCATATGTATATGAGTGTATGTATATATGTATATGAGTGTATGTGGGTGTATGTGTGTGTGTATGCATGTATGTATGTATGTATGCATATGCATGTGCATTGTGTATGCATATGTATATATATGTGAAAGAACTTGGAGAAGCTTGTCGAAGGTAGAAAAGTGCGTTTCGAAGCGATGAAGTTTGGTCAAGCCAACCGGCACAAGACCAGCCCTTGAGCTTTTGGAGACTCAAACAGATCTTATAGGCATGCTATAAGTGCAAAGAAACACACTATGTACCTTGGATCATCAAGGAGAATGAGTCGATACAAAACAGATAGGTTCGCGGGTCGACTAGCTCAAAAAACTTACTATCTATGGAAGAGACAATGAACTTCAAATGCCCATAGCGACCAGCGTGATTACAATTAGAAAAAATCCTTTTATGGGAGTGATACAGATAGGGTTGAGTGTATGGAATGCACAAAAGTATAAGGAATAAGCAAAATATGCTATAGGAATGAATGCGACATTCACCGGTGGTACTTCCTATTTTTCAGGAATACGCAGAGATTGACCCCGAGGCAGCAAAACTGCGATTTCTCCCAATCTGCTGAACCAAATGCTTTGAAACTTTACAGGCATAAACTAGACACTGATACCTTTCCAATGAGTCCTCTTTCACTCAATTTGGAGCTCTGAGGAGAGAGCAGCAGCCTCTGCAAGATTACTGTTGGCGAAGAAGATGATGCAGAAATTGAAGGAGCAAGACAATGATGGTCACAAGTGTATGTATATTGCTTTCATGTAATGTACAAGTGATTTCAACTCCTTATATAGCCTCTAGGAGTGTTCCACGACTTTTACAACTTGAATTTGAATTCAAATGAAGGTGGGAATGGTTGTTGGAGGGAATCAATTCACTTCCCTACAATCTAGGAAAAGTGAAGATCTTGATTGATCTACTTTTAGGTGATTGATTGCTTGATTGAATGTAACTTCAACCACCAAAATTTCGTGGGATTTTGGCCCTATATTTGTACTTTTACATGTGTACAACTCAAGGCTTTTACAACGGTAAATGAGCCATCAAAATATTCTCAAAAAATACAATAAATGAGCATATGAAAAAGAACTCTCCAACGGATATTCTTTCGACGCGATAGCCTTTGATGTAG
This sequence comes from Ceratopteris richardii, assembly GCA_020310875.1. Lineage (NCBI taxonomy): Eukaryota > Viridiplantae > Streptophyta > Polypodiopsida > Polypodiales > Pteridaceae > Ceratopteris > Ceratopteris richardii. Next base: position 46,813,877 of record CM035426.1, on the reverse strand, counting down.
ATCAAATCCACCTCAAGCATAGTGTAAGCTTGATGTTCCAACAGCTCCCCCTCAAGCTAAAGTATGCTTGAGTCTTCATTCTCTGATAGGTTGAATACCTGCCATAGCTTTGAATCTACAAAGCTTTATTCCATCAAGTGCCTTCGTCATCATATCTGCTACTTGCTTTTCAGTCGGAACAAAAGAAATGTCAATCTCCTTTGCCATGAGCTTCTCCCTGATGAAGTGATAATGGACTTCTATATGCTTGGTTCTCGCATGAAAAATAGGATTTGCCGCTAGATGCATGGAACTTACATTATCTCCAAATATGTGAGGTTTGGAACTCACAAGTCCCAAATCTGTATACAATGCTTTTAACCATATTGCCTCTTGAGTTGCTATGGTCAAGCCTCTGTACTCTGCTTCAGTTGAGGATAAAGCAACTGTTGGTTGCTTCTTGGAACTCCATGACACTAGCTTCGAACCTGCAAATGCTAAGTAACCAGATGTACTTTTTCTATCATCCTTAGGTCCTGCCCAATCTGCATCTGAGTAGATTTTGATATCCAAATCGGAAGAGTAAGGATAGAATATACCTTCGTTGATTGTACCTTTGAGATACTTAAGTACTCTCTTAGCCGCATCCATGTGTGGTCTTCTCGGTGAGTGCATGAACTGACTAAGCACTCCCACACTATATGAGATGTCTGCCCTTGTGTGAGTAGCATATATCAAGCTACCTACCAAGCTTTGATACTCTTTTATGTCTTCAATTTTCTCACCTTCATAAAAACTAAGTTTATGATTCATCTCCCAAGGTGTACCTGCAGGTTTAGTGTTCTCCATTTTGAACTTGAGATGAAGATCCTGAATGTATCTTCTTTGAGTCAAATACATTCCTTCATCTGTATATATCACCTGCATACCTAGGAAATATGTGAGCTCACCTAGGTCACTGATTTTGAACTCCTCTTGCATGTGTCTCTTGATCCTTTGAATGCCATTTAGATCATCACCTGTCACAATAATATCATCTACATATACACATAGATAGATAACCTCATTGTGATCCCTTTTGATGAATAGAGAAGGATCGGAGCTGCTAGCTTTGAACCCTTGGTCTTGAAGATATGTAACCAACCTGTAATTCCAAGCTCTTGGAGCTTGTTTCAATCCATACAATGCTTTCTTAAGTCTGCAAACATAAGATGGATGATTAGGGTTTTCAAAACCTGGTGGTTGTGACATGTATACCTCTTCACTTATCCAACCATTTAAGAATGCATTTTTCACATCAAGTTGGAGGAGTCTCCAATTCCTTGCAGCAGCTACACTTATCAATGTCCTGATTGTAGTCATCTTTGCAACTGGTGAGAATGTTTCCTCATAGTCTATACCATGAGTTTGTGAGCATCCTTTGGCAACTAATCTTGCCTTGTACCTGCAAACTGATCCATCTGAATTTCTTTTAACTTTATATACCCATCGGCAACCAATTACCTTTTGATTCGGTCACATTGGAACCAAATCCCAAGTGTCCATTTCCTTCAATGCATCTATCTCTTCGTTCATGGCCTTTTCCCAATTAGGGTTTCCCTTTGCCTCTTCATAGGTTGAGGGTTCCTCTGAAATAGAGTCTTTTGCCAAGTAGATTGAATGCTTTGTAACAAATGTGGAATCATATCCATACCTTTCTGGTTGTTTCTTCTCTCTTGCTGATCTCCTAGGTGCTTGTTTGGAGCATTCTCCAACCTCTTGCATCTTTGCTTTGCCTCTTGACTTCCATAGCTTGTAATCCCTTTCTCTTTCATCTTGGTCATCGTCTGTATCACTTCTTGGATCTTGGACCTGTGTATCATGCTTCCTTCCTAATTGATGAGAGTCAGAATCAAGATCATATGGTAGTGTTACCTTTTGTTTGTCTTCATCATACCAAGACCTATGTTCTTCAAACACAACATCTCTACTTGTAGTGAATTGCTTGGTTGAAGGATTGAAGAACCTGTAACCCATCTAAGTTGAATCATATCCAATAAACACTGCCTTTGTTGCCCTTTCATCTAGCTTACCTCTTATTTGTGATGGTACATGAATATAAGCTAAACAACCAAAAACCTTGCAATGTCCAAGACTAGGTTTTCTTCCATGCCATGCTTCATAAGGAGTCATACCTTGAAGTGATTTGGATGGTAGTCGATTGACAAGGTACACTACAGTTGAAATAGCTTCTGCCCATAGATAATGTGGCAACTTCTTCTCTTCAAGCATTGTTCGGGCTGATCCAACTAATGTCTTGTTTCTCCTCTCTGCAATTCCATTTAGTTGAGGAGAGTACCTGGTAGTCACTTCCCTTTTGATACCTTTATCCTGAAGGAGCTCATCAAAATCTTTGGAGAAGTATTCTCCCCCTCCATGAGATCTGAGCTTCTTTAGTGATCTACCTGTATGATTCTCCACATGTGCAAGATACTTCTTGAAGCAATCAAATACTTCATTCTTACTCTTGATAAAGTATAGAACAGTCCATCTACTATGGTCGTCAATAAATGAGACATAATACCTTGATCCTGCCAATGAAGGTTCTTGACTTGGTCCCCATACATCTGTATGTACTAAGTCCAATAAGTTGTTGTGGATGTAGCCTTTGTGGTTGAATGGTTGTCTTTGTGCCTTCCCAATCTGACATGCATCACACCTGTTGATCATGTGTTGCTTTGATATGTTCAGCAGTTCTAGAACACTTTGATCCTTGCATATATCCTTCAAGGTTCTTTCATTCACATGAGCAAGTCTCTTATGCCACACTTCAAGCACACTTAGGGTTTGAGACCCAAAGTTGAATAGAGCTATGTTCCTGGTATCTCCTACTTCAAAAGTAAAGAGCCTACCATGCTTCTCACCTCGAGCTATCTTCTTGAAGCCTTGACATGGATCTTCCACAAAAGCTCCATGTTGGGTGAACCTAACTTGCAAGCCTTTTTCAAATATTTGACCTACACTTATTAGGTTTTTAGTGATAGTGGGTACATAGAGAACCTTACTCAGAATGTTTGTCCTGCCATTGGAAGCTTTGACATTACCAATCTTCTCCACATTGTGCTTCGTGTCATCCCCTGTTTGCACTTCATGTCTATGCTTTGGACTTTCCAAGTCAGATAGAAGAGCAATGTTGCCTGCAACATGATTCGAGCATCCTGAATCTATGTAGAACAAATGATCATCTTCTTTACCTTCTTTATGGCTTAGGTTCATAAGAAGTAATGAGTCTTCATGTGGTTGATCTTCTGAATAATTGTTGTAGTCCCTTCTATTATAGCTTCTATTGTTGTTGTTGAAGTTGTGTCCACCTCTGCCTCTATTGCCGCCATATCCACCTCTTCCACTTCCTTTCTGGGTCTTCCCATTGAACCAGCAGTTCTGAGTGGTGTGGTTGGTCTTATCGCATATGGCACAAGGTTGAACATTCTGACCTTTGGCTTTGTCTTGCTTTGGTCCTTTCTTCTTCCCTTTCCACTTGCTCTTGCTTGCGAAGTTGGCTTGGGAAGTCTCGTCTTCATCTTCTTCCTTCTTCTTGCCTTTCTGCTTCTTATCCTTCTTATCTGCATATAGAGCACTCGTTGAATTACCATGATAAGAGTTACCTTCCTTTATGCTATTGTTGGCTTCTTGATTGAAGAGTTGTCCAAGAAAGATGTTGAAGTCTGGAGTCTGCACATCCATGATGAGATCATAGGCCGTCGTGAAGGATTGCCATTGCTTATCACTTCGAATGCCGTTGAGAATTTGCCTCATGATGACCTCTTCTTCAATCAGCTCTCCAATGGATGCTAACTGATCCGCAACCTCTTTGACCTTGGTAACAAACTCTGTGATGGTTTGTTTAGGTGTCTTCTTCATTTGGTTGAACTCGTTCCAAAGATGATTCTTTCTTGCTTTGGTACTAGCAGAAAAGAAAGTCTCCAGGGCATCCCAAGTCTCTTGAGATGTCTTGCATCCTCTAATATGTGGTAATAGAAAGTCAGAGATAGAGTTTAGTATGTACGACCTTGCTTGAGCATCCCTTGCGCACCAAAGTGTGAGCTTATCTGTCTCCTCTTGTGTAGGTCCTCCTTTGGATCTTGGAATAGGCATAGCTTCATCACCTGCTACAATTCCATAAAGATTTCTACCTTGCAAGTAGGCCTCCATTCTGATTTGCCAAGCCGCGTAGTTGTGTCGATCAAGCTTCTCGATCATTGAGGGAAAGCCGTCACCCATCTTAACCTGGCTCTGATACCACTGAAAGAACTTGGAGAAGCTTGCCGAAGGTAGAAAAGTGCGTCTCGAAGCGATGAAGTTTGGTCAAGCCAACCGGCACAAGACCAGCCCTTGAGCTTTTGGAGACTCAAATAGACCTTATAGGCATTCTATAAGTGCAAAGAAACACACTATGTACCTTGGAGCATCAAGGAGAATGAGTCGATACAAAACAGATAGGTTTGCGGGTCGACTAGCTCAAAAAACTTACTATCTATGGAAGAGACAATGAACTTCAAATGCCCATAGCGACCAGCGTGATTACAATTAGAAACAATCCTTTTATGGGAGTGATACACATAGGGTTGAGTGTATGGAATGCACAAAAGTATAAGGAATAAGCAAAATATGCTATAGGAATGAATGCGACATTCACCGGTGGTACTTCCTATTTTTCAGGAATACGTAGAGATTGATCCCGAGGCAGAAAAACTGAGATTTCTCCAAATCTGCCAAACCAAATGCTTTGAAAATTTACAGGCATAAACTAGACACTGATACCTTTCCAATGAGTTCTCTTGCACTCAATTTGGAGCTCTGAGGAGAGAGCAGCAGCCTCTGCAAGATTACTGTTGGCGAAGAAGATGATGCAGAAATTGAAGGAGCAAGACAATGATGGTCACAAGTGTATGTATATTGCTTCCATGTAATGTACAAGTGATTTAAACTCCTTATATAGCCTCTAGGAGTGTTCCACGACTTTTACAACTTGAATTTGAATTCAAATGAAGGTGGGAATGGTTGTTGGAGGGAATCAATTCACTTCCCTACAATCTAGGAAAAGTGAAGATCTTGATTGATCTACTTTTAGGTGATTGATTGCTTGATTGAATGTAACTTCAACCACCAAAATTTCGTGGGATTTTGGCCTTATATTTGTACTTTTACATGTGTACAACTCAAGGCTTTTACAACGGTAAATGAGCCATCAAAATATTCTCAAAAAATACAATAAATGAGCATATGAAAAAGAACTTTCCAACGGATATTCTTTCGACGCGATAGCCTTTGATGTAGATCAAATCCACCTCAAGCATAGTGTAAGCTTGATGTTCCAACAATATGTGTGTATGTGTATGTGTGTGTGTATGTGTGTATCTCTATGTGTGCCAATGTATGTGTGTGTGTCTATGTGTGTGCATGTATATGTGGCTGTATGTATCTATGTGTGTGTATGTATATGTGGTTGTATGTATCTATGTGTGTTTTTTTATGTGTATATGTATGTACGTTTGTGTGTATGCATGTGTATGTGTGTGTATGTGTGTATCTCTATGTGTGTGTGTATGTGCGTGTGTGTCTATGTGTGTGCATGGATATGTGAGTGTATGTATCTATGTGTGCATATGTATTTATGGGTGTATGTATCTATGAGTATGTTTTTATGTGTATATGTGTGTACATTTGTGTGTATACATCTGTATGTGTGTGTATGTGTGCAACTCCATGTGTGTGTATGTGCAACTATCTATATGTGTATGTGTATGTGTATGTGTATGTGTATGTGTATGTGTATGTGTATGTGTATGTGTATGTGTATGTATATGTGTATGTGTATGTGTGTGTATGCATGTGTATGCATATGTATGTATAGTGTGTGTGTGTGTATACATGTGTATATGTATGTATGTTTGTGTATATGTGTATGTATACATGTGTATGTCTGTGTATGCATATGTATATGTAGTGAGTGTATGTGTGTTTTTATATATGTATGTGTGTATGTTTGCATGTATGCATGTGTATTTGTGTGTATGTGTGGGTCTCTATGTGTGTGTATGTGTATATGTATATCTTTGTGCATGTAATGTGGGTGTATCTATATGTGTATGTATGTATACGTGTGTATGTGCAAGTATTGAAAGAACTTGGAGAAGCTTGTCGAAGGTAGAAAAATGTGTTTCGAAGCGACGAAGTTTGGTCAAGCCAACCGGCACAAGACCAGCCCTTGAGCTTATGGAGACTCAAATAGACCTTATAGGCATGCTATAAGTGCAAAGAAACACACTATGTACTTTGGAGCATCAAGGAGAATAAGTCGATACAAAACAGATAGGTTCGCGGGTTGACTAGCTCAAAAAACTTACTATCTATGGAACAGACAATGAACTTCAAATGCCCATAGCCACCAGCGTGATTACAATTAGAAACAATCCTTTTATGGGAGTGATACACATAGGTTTGAGTGTATGGAATGCACAAGTATAAGGAATAAGCAAAATATGCTATAGGAATGAATGCGACATTCACCGGTGGTACTTCCTATTTTTCAAGAATACATAGAGATTGACCCTGAGGCAGAAAACCTCAGATTTCTCCCAATCTACTAAACCAAATGCTTTGAAAAATTACAGGCACAAACTAGACACTAATACCTTTCCAATGCATCATCTGGCACTCAATTTGGAGCTCTGGATAGAGAGCAGAAGCCTCTGCAAGATTACTGTTGGCGAAGAAGATGATGCAGAGAATTGAAGGAGCAAGACAATGATGGTCACAAGTGTATGTATATTGCTTCCATGTAATTTACAAGTGATTTCAAGTCTTTATATAGACTCTAGGAGTGTTCCATGACTTTTACAAGTTGAATTTGAATTCAAATGAAGGTGGGAATGGTTGTTGGAGGGAATCAATTCACTTTCCTACAATCTAGGAAAAGTGAAGATCTAGTTTGATCTACTTTTAGGTGATTGATTGCTTGATTGAATGCAACTTCAACCACCACAAATTCGTGGGATTTGGGCTCTATCTTTCTACCTTTACATGTGTAAATATCAAGGATTTTACAATGGTAAATGAACCATCAAAAATCTCTCAAAAAAATACAATAAATGAGCATATGAAAAAGAACTCTCCAACGGATATTCTTTCGACGCGATAGCCTTTGATGTAGATCAAATCCACCTCAAGCATAGTGTAAGCTTGATGTTCCAACAGCTCCCCCTCAAGCTAAAGTATGCTTGAGTCTTCATTCTCTGATAGGTTGAATACCCACCATAGCTTTGAATCTACAAAGCTTTACTCCATCAAGTGCCTTCGTCATCATATCTGCTACTTGCTTTTTAGTCGGAACAAAAGAAATCTCGATCTCCTTTGCCATGAGCTTCTCCCTGATGAAGTGGTAATGAACTTCTATGTGCTTGGTTCTCGCATGGAAAATAGGATTTGCCGCTAGATGCATGGAACTTACATTATCTCTAAATATGTGATGTTTGGAACTCACTAGTCCCAAATCTTTATATAATGCTTTTAACCATATTGCCTCTTGAGTTGCTATGGTCAAGCCTCTGTACTCTGCTTCAGTTGAGGATAAAGCAATTGTTGGTTGCTTCTTGGAACTCCATGACACTAGCTTCGAACCTGCAAATGCTAAGTAACTAGATGTACTTTTTCTATCATCCTTAGCTCCTGCCCAATCTGCATCTGAGTAGATTTTGATATCCAAATCTGAAGAGTAAGGATAGAATATACCTTCGTTGATTGTACCTTTGAGATACTTAAGTACTCTCTTAGCCGCATCCACGTGTGGTCTTCTCGGTGAGTGCATGAACTGACTAAGCACTCCCACACTATATGAGATGTCTGCCCTTGTATGAGTAGCATATATCAAGCTACCCACCAAGCTTTGATACTCTTTAATGTCTTCAATTTTCTCACCTTCATAAACACTTAGTTTATGATTCATCTCCAAAGGTGTACCTACAGGTTTAGTGTTCTCCATTTTGAACTTGAGAAGAAGATCTTGAATGTATCTTCTTTGAGTCAAATACATTCCTTCATCTGTATATATCACCTGCATACCTATGAAATATGTGAGCTCACCTAGGTCACTGATTTTGAACTCCTCTTGCATATGTCTCTTGATCCTTTGAATGTCATTTAGATCATCACCTGTCACAATAATATCATCTACATATACACATAGATAGATAACCTCATTGTGATCCCTTTTGATGAATAGAGAAGGATCTGAGCTGCTAGCTTTGAACCCTTGATCTTGAAGATATGTAACCAACCTGTAATTCCAAGCTCTAAGAGCTTGTTTCAATCCATACAATGCTTTCTTAAGTCTGCAAACATAAGATGGATGATTAGGGTTTTCAAAACCTGGTGGTTGTGACATGTATACCTCTTCACTTATCCAACCATTTAAGAATGCATTTTTCACATCAAGTTGGTGTAGTCTCCAATTCCTTGCAGCAGCTACACTTATCAATGTCTTGATTGTAGTCATCTTTGCAACTGGTGAGAATGTTTCCTCATAGTCTATACCATGAGTTTGTGAGCATCCTTTGGCAACTAATCTTGCCTTGTACCTGCATACTGATCCATCTAAATTTCTTTTAACTTTATATACCCATCTGCAACCAATTACCTTTTGATTTGGTGACATTGGAACCAAATCCCAAGTGTCCATCTCATTCAATGCATCTATCTCTTCGTTCATGGCCTTTTCCCAATTAGGGTTTCCCTTTACCTCTTCATAGGTTGAGGGTTCCTCTGAAATAGAGTCAGTAGATTGAATGCTTCGTAACAAACATGGAATCATATCCATACCTTTCTGGTTGTTTCTTCTCTCTTGCTGATCTCCTAGGTGCTTGTTTGGAGCATTCTCCAACCTCTTGCATCTTTGCTTTGCCTCTTGACTTCCATAGCTTGTAATCCCTTTCTCTTTCATCTTGGTCATCGTCTGTATCACTTCTTGGATCCTGGACCTGTGTATCATGCTTGCTTCCTAATTGATGAGAGTCAGAATCAAGATCATATGGTAGTGTTACCTTTTGTTTGTCTTCATCATACCAAGACCTGTGTTCTTCAAACACAACATCTCTACTTGTATTGAATTGCTTGGTTGAAGGATTGAAGAGCCTGTAATCCATCTGAGTTGAATCATATCCAATAAACACTGCCTTTGTTGCCCTTTCATCTAGCTTACCTCTTATTTGTGATGGTACATGAATATAAGCTAAATAACCAAAAACCTTGCAATGTCCAAGACTAGGTTTTCTTCCATGCCATGCTTCATAAGGAGTCATACCTTGAAGTGATTTGGATGGTAGTTGATTGACAAGGTACACAGCAGTTGAAATAGCTTCTGCCCATAGATAATGTGGCAACTTCTTCTCTTCAAGCATTGTTCGGGCTGATCCAACCAATGTCTTGTTTCTCCTCTCTGCAATTCCATTTAGTTGAGGAGAGTACCTAGTAGTCACTTCCCTTTTGATACATTTTTCTTGCAAGAACTCATCAAACTCTTTGGAGAAGTATTCTCCCCCTCCATCAAATATGAGCTTCTTTAGTGATCTACCTCTATGATTCTCCACATGTGCTAGATACTTCTTGAAGCAATCAAACACTTCATTCTTACTCTTGATAAAGTATAGAACAATCCATCTACTATGGTCATCAATAAATGAGACATAATACCTTGATCCTACCAATGAACGTTCTTGACTTGGTCCCCATACATCTGTATGTACTAAGTCCAATAAGTTGTTGTGGATGTAGCCTTTGTGGTTGAATGGTTGTCTTTGTGCCTTCCCAATCTGACATGCATCACACTTGTTGATCATGTGTTGCTTTGATATGTTCGGCAGTCCTAGAACACTTTGATCCCTACATATATCCTTCAAGGTTCTTTCATTCACATGAGCAAGTCTCTTATGCCACACTTCAAGCTCACTTAGGGTTTGAGACCCAAAGTTGAATAGAGCTATGTTCCTAGTTTCTCCTACTTCAAAAGTAAAGAGCCTACCATGCTTCTCACCTCGGGATATCTTCTTGAAGCCTTGACATGGATCTTCCACAAAAGCTCCATGTTGGGTGAACCTAACTTGCAAGCCTTTTTCAACTATTTGGCCTACACTTACTAGGTTTTTAGTGATAGTGGGTACATAGAGAACCTTACTCAGAATGTTTGTCTTGCCATTGGAAGCTTTGCCATTACCAATCTTCTCCACATTGTGCTTTGTGTCATCCCCTGTTTGCACTTCATGTCTATGCTTTGGACTTTCCAAATCAGATAGAAGAGCAATGTTTCCTACAACATGATTCGAACATCCTGAATCTATGTAGAACAAATGATCATCTTCTTTACCTTCTTTGTGGCTTAGATTCATAAGAAGCAATGAGTCTTCATGTGGTTGATCTTCTGAATAATTGTTTTAGTCCCTTCTATTATAGCTTCTATTGTTATTGTTGAAGTTGTGTCCACCTCTGCCTCTATTGCTGCCATATCCACCTCTTCCACTTCCTTTCTCGATCTTCCCATTGAACCAGCAATTCTGAGTGGTGTGGTTGGTCTTATCGCATATGGCACAAGGTTGAACATTCTGACCTTTGGCTTTGTCTTGCTTTGGTCCTTTCTTCTTCCCTTTCCACTTGCTCTTGCTTGCGAAGTTGGCTTGGGAGGCATCTTCTTCCTTCTTCTTGCCTTTCTGCTTCTTATCCTTCTTATATGCATATAGAGCACTCGTTGAATTACCATGATAAGAGTTACCTTCCTTTATGATATTGTTGGCTTCTTGATTGAAGAGTTGTCCAAGAAAGATGTTGAAGTCTGGAGTTTGCACATCCATGATGAGATCATAAGCCGTTGTGAAGGATTGCCATTGCTTATCACTTCGAATGTCGTTGAGGATTTGCCTCATGATGACCTCTTCTTCAATCAGCTCTCCAATGGATGCTAACTGATCCGCAACCTCCTTGACCTTGGTAACAAACTCTATGATGGTTTGCTTAGGTATCTTTTTCATTTGGTTGAACTCGTTCCAAAGATGATTCTTTCTTGCTTTGGTACTAGCAGAAAAGAAAGTCTCCAGGGCATCCCAAGTCTCTTGAGATGTCTTGCATCCTCTAATATGTGGTAATAGAAAGTCAGAGATAGAGTTTAGTATGTACGACCTTGCTTGAGCATCCCTTGCGCACCAAAGTGTGAGCTTATCTGTCTCCTCTTGTGTAGGTCCTCCTTTGGATCTTGGAATAGGCATAGCTTCATCACCTGCTACAATTCCATAAAGATTTCGGCCTTGCAAATAGGCCTCCATTCTGATTTGCCAAGCTGCGTAGTTGTGTCCATCAAGCTTCTCGATCATTGAGGGAAAGCCGTCACCCATCTTGATCTAGCTCTGATACCACTGAAAGAACTTGGAGAAGCTTGTCGAAGGTATAAAAATGCGTTTCGAAGCGACGAAGTTTGGTCAAGCAAACCGGCACAAGACCAGCTATAGGCATGCTATAAGTTCAAAGAAACACACTATGTACTTTGGAGCATCAAGGAGAATGATTCGATACAAAACAGATAGGTTCGTGGGTTGACTAGCTCAAAAAACTTACTATCTATGGAAGAGACAATGAACTTCAAATGCCCATAGCGACCAGCGTGATTACAATTAGAAACAATCCTTTTATGGGAGTGATACACATAGGGCTGAGTGTATGGAATGCACAAAAGTATAAGGAATAGGCAAAATATGCTATAGGAATGAATGCAACATTCACCGGTGGTACTTCCTATTTTTCAGGAATACGCAGAGATTGACCCCGAGGCCGAAAAACTCAGATTTCTCCCAATCTACTGAACCAAATGCTTTGAAAATTTATGGGCATAAACTAGACACTAATACTTTCCAATGAGTCATCTTGCACTCAATTTGGAGCTCTGGAGAGAGAGCAGCAGCCTCTGCAAGATTATTGTTGGCAAAGAAGATGATGCAGAGAATTGAAGGAGCAAGACAATGATGGTCACAAGTGTATGTATATTGCTTCCATGTAATGTACAAGTGATTTCAAGTATTTATATAGACTCTAGGAGTGTTCCATGACTTTTACAAGTTGAATTTGAATTCAAATGAAGGTGGGAATGGTTGTTGGAGGGAATCAATTCTCTTTCCTACAATCTAGGAAAAGTGAAGATCTAGTTTGATCTACTTTTAGGTGATTGATTGCTTGATTGAATGCAACTTAAACCACCACAAATTCGTGGGATTTGGGCTCTATCTTTCTACCTTTACATGTGTAAAGCTCAAGGCTTTTACAACGGTAAATGAACCATCAAAAATCTCTCAAAAAAATACAATAAATGAGCATATGAAAAAGAACTCTCCAACGGATATTCTTTCGACGCGATAGCCTTTGATGTAGATCAAATCCACCTCAAGCATAGTGTAAACTTGATGTTCCAACAAGTATCTATATGTGTATGTCTATGTGTATGTGTGTGTGTATATGTGTGATGCATATATGTGTATATATGTATGTGTATGTGTGTGTATATGGGTGCATGTATATGTTTGTGCATGTATATGTATGTATGTATGTATATGTGTATGTGTATGTATGTGTACGTAGGTATGTATGTGAGTGTATGAATATGTGTATATGTGTATGTGGGTGTGTATATGTGTATGCATCTATGTATGTATGTATTCATATGCATGTGCATTATTTATGCATATTTATGTATGTGTGTGTCTCTATGTGTGCATATGTATATGTGGGTGTATGCATCTATGTGTGAGTATGTATACGTGTGTGCATGTGTGTATGCACATGTATGTATAGTATGTGTATTTGTGTGTATGTATACATGTGGATACGTGCATATGTGTGTGTATACATGTATATATGTATATGTATACATGTGTATGTGTATTTATGCATATGTATGTATAGTGTGTGTGTGTGTTTTTATATGTGTATATGTGTGTACATTTGTGTGTATGCATGTGTATATGTTGTATGTATGTGTGTCTGTATGTGTGTATATGTGTATATATGTATGTATATGTGTGTGTGCATGTGTATGTGTGTGTAAATGTGTGTGTATATGTGTTTAAGTATGTGTGTGTATGTCTGTATGTATATGTGTGTGTGTGTGTATGTGTATATATATGTATACGTGTGTGTATATGTCTATATATATGTGTGTGTGTATGTACATGTGTGTATATGTGTGTATGTATATGTGTATGTATATACGTGTATGCTTGTGTGTGTATATATGTGTATGTATATGTGTGTATATATGTGTGTATATATGTGTGTGTATATGTATGTATGTGTGTGTATATGTGTGCATGTTTGTGTATATGTGTGTATGTATGTATGTGTGTACATGTGTGTATGTATATGTGTGTATATATGTGTATGTATATGTGTGTATGTGTATATATGTATGTGTATGCATATGTATGTATGTATGTGTATGTGTGTATATGTGTATATATGTGTATGTATGTGTGTATGCACATGTGTGCATGTGTGTGTATCCATATGTGTGTACGTATGTGTGTACGTATGTGTGTGTATGTGTGTGTGTATGTGTGTGTGTACTTGCCTCCGGACTCGCTTGGCATCGGCATGCTCACTCTCACTCTCACTTCATCTTCGTTCGCTTGCTCAAACCCGACACAAATGTGCCGGGAAAAATTTAATTTTTTTTCAACTCTTAGACCATCGCTTATGTGATGCCCAAGCATCGCAGATAGTTTGCCTGTGTTGTTAGAAGTGCCACTAGGCTTTGGCACTCTTAGCGATGCTAGAGCCAAGTATAGCATAAGCGACACTTACCATCGCATGAGCGACTACCCTGATTTATTTTTTGGTTTTTTGTCTTGAACATCTCTTAAGTGATGCTTTTTTAAAGAAGTATCGCATAAGTGATAATACCTGCTTTTTTTTCAATCGAGGGCATTGGTATGCCCCTGTTATTCTTATAGTGCTTACATCCTCAAAGGGATTGAAAAAATCTTCTAATAAAACATCCAATTAATTAGACAATTTGGAGCTTTTTTTATATTCCTAAAATCATCCTTTCTATGTTACTAGAAGGAACATTCCCACTAGTAGCCTAGGCAGTTGGTTTGCCTGTTTGTCCTCCTTGCATCTCTGGAGCATCATCTAAAGTTTTAAGAAGAGGAGCTTTGAACATATCCATTCCCAATGTCATAGGAGTATAGTTGTTTTTCAAGGCAACTTGGAGTGACATCACCCACCTCACAGGGAGGTAGGGCAATGACGAGAAGCCCGTGTCAAATTCAAGATATGTTCCTATGTGAAGACTGACACCATTACAATGATACTCATACACTGACACCATTACAATGATACTCATACACTGCGATAACAACCTTTGCATGCATGAGAGGAAAGGCTTCCCTGCCCAACGAGGACAAACGAAATGGGAGCAGCGACACTCGGTTAGGGTAGAACAACCATAAACATAGTTGTTGTTGGAGTGTTATTGTTAGGTGTTTAGCCTTTCGATCTTCCTCCGTGCATGAGGTCTTAAAACATTCAAACTTCTAAAAAGTATATTTTTTTTTATTGTTTGTACTATGGTCTCTGGAAATCTGGTTCGAGGAATTCGGAATATGTCAAAAGAGCTTTCCAAGAGGGTTATCATATGTACCCTATCATATAAAAAAGGCTCCCCGGACCCCACCCCCTTAAGTGGCAAGAGAGAGAGAGATCCGTCCAGTAGATTCTAGAATAGAAACAGAGTACTTCAAGAGACATCGTTCTTTCCTTGACAGTGCTTCTCGAGCTGATCCACTAAAACACCGATGAGCTGTACTGATGGAGACTGGTGCGCAGCTCTCTCTCTCTCTCTCACAGAGACCTATACACCCTCACAGGTCTGCAGCGTCGCTGAATTTCTACGCGTACACACAGGAACTCACTCGCAGTATTCAGATTTCAACGTCCCCAATGCCACTCGCCATCGCCAAGTGTGGAAGCCATGATGAACGCCCAAGAGATGAATGAGCAACTTCTTTGCTTTGGCCTCTTGAGGCGGAGGTCCAAGGTTCAAGTCCCAAGCTGGACATGTTATGGCTTAGGCTAGTTAAACCCAGTTGTAACCATGTCTCTCAATTGTAACCTTGTCTAACCCCTGCTTTGTGGGATACGGGGGGTCTCGCGGGTGCTATGCCCATTCACTTGTACAGTTGCAATTTCAAAGTTAAAGTCCGGGGGAGTAGGCTTCGGCTGAACCTCCATTTAAAAAAAAAAACTTCTTTGCATTGTGAAATTACAACTGTACAAGGAAGGGCATAGTACCCATGGGACCCCCCTTGTACAGTTGTAATTTCAAAGTTAAAGTCCGGGGGAGTAGGCCTCGGCCGAACCTCCATTTTAAAAAAACTTCTTTGCATTGTGGCTGAGTGTCATTGTTTGTCTATCCTTGCGGTAGTGTTGACCGCCATTTAACCCAGTCTTGTAAACCCCTGTTCTTGTGGGATAAGGGGGGTTCCATGGGTACTATGCTCTTCCTTGTACAGTTGCAATTTCAAAGTTAAAGTCCGGGGGAGTAGGCCTCGGCAGAACCTCCATTTAAAAAAAAAAAAAAAAAAAAACTTCTTTGACCACGTCCCGTAGGGCAGTTGGTTGAGCTTTGGTATCTTGAGGCGGAGATTCAGGGTTCAAGTCCCAAGCTGGACATGTTATGGCTTAAGCCAGTTGAAACCAGTTGTAACCATGTTTCCTTCAGTTGTAACCATGTCTCCTTGTCTAACCCCTGCTTTGTGGGATACGAAGGGTCCCGCGGGTACTATGCCCATTCACTTGTACAATTGCAATTTCAAAGTTAAAGTCCGGGGGAGTAGACTTCGGCAGAACCTCCATTTAAAAAAAAAAAAACTTCCTTGACCATTACCTTCATATCTCTGTAGGTTATTCTGACGAAACCAACCAAAATCTGTTTGATTAGCACCCATTTCTCTCTCTCTCTACCCAAATTCGATCTACGTGAAATTACAATGTACATTCCAAGCCATGCAATGTATAACCAAGTGGTTTTCAACTGCTTCAGGAGTAAGCCCATGTCTCTACAATGTACATGGTGTCCAACTTCTAACCAGGACATACCTTCTCTCAATTTCCTTTCTCTTTTTCCGTGTGATGATGATAATTAATAGCCATGCAAGGCACGGCATCCCCTTCTTATCCGATGACCATAATGTCCCAATCGCTATCATAATACAGCTTGGCCACCATTCATGGGGTCAACAATGCAAACGTAACAAACCAGAAGAAATGTATTCTATTATTTGTCCCGAAGTGGATCGCACGAGATGGTGGTGACATGGTTACTACCTCATCAAGAAACTCGTCCTTGCTTTGTGTGAGCAAGAAGTGTTATGGCTTTTTGAGGAGATGTCATTGCTTTTACACATAAGGTTGGAACTCTTCCGTGGATGAAGTTTCATCTTCTATTGTGAACATGAAGTTGAGATAGAAAGAGAATTACAAAAATAAATTAAATAAGAATTTTACGGAAAATATATATTTGTTTTCTCATAAAAAGCTATGCAACAAGAGGGTTTCACTATTCAGTGTGGGGGTGGAAGGGGCAAAAGAGGGAGGCAAAGAAAGAGAAATCGAGCGTAAGGCTTCCATACCACATATGCGAGTTCCTATGTGTGAGGTGGAGCTAATAGAGATGTTTTTAGGCACAACCTATATGCGCCAAATGCCAAATATATGGACCACTCAAATGAAGAGTCCCAAAGTCATAAAACATATTATGGAAACTCCACCAACGAATTAAAGCACCATCTACTGCTGATGCACTAAAAAATGCACCTACACTAATAGATGGATGATTTCCTATAGATTGTAGATCATAGGAAAAATGTAATCTCTATTTAAGATTCTTTCAAACTATGTGTGAGACCCCCCATAGTGACTGAGTAGTGTGTACCACTTAGTAATAAAGTGTACTCAAGTCTATGAAGCAAGCCCCTAGCTTAAGCCTTACCCTTTCTTGTTTCCCTTCTAGTATTAGAGGTAGAGTACCTCTACCTCTCTGTGTATGTATACAGATGGATTCTTCCATATATTCTTTCATATATATCTTTGAGTATAGTAAAAGGTTTATATCATTGTAACTTGGTCTCGGGTTTGTTCTTTGTGTGCGTGCGTTTTAAGAAATAGTGTGCAGTTTGTGAGGTTATATCTGGGTAAAAACATGTTAACATGAACACTTTTGAGGAGTATTTAGTATTTTTAAGCCGGTCACTTTTTAGCTATTTCAAAAGCTTCTTAAATAGCAAAAAAATAAACTCATAATATCAATTTGCTAGACGTACGATCACTACTCATGTGGCGGTTTGCTGGGTATCATGGCTGGAACATCGATAGTAAATGTCATTAATCCTCACGTTCTCCACAAGGTGGCATGCCTATGGAGTCTACGCCAGTGGAGCAGAGAAGGTCTGTGTGACTTTGTCAATCATGAGAGAAAGCTACCATCAACAAAGTTGTTCCATCAGAGGACGAATGTGAAATACAATCTTTGGGAACGATTATGAGCAGGTATGGGGTCTAGCATCCATGCATGCAACATTTAGGTGCTCGCATGGCTAGGAGTAATTTCTATGGTTCGAATGTAAGAGCCACTATTTTCCGTAGCGAAGAGGCGCCATCCGTTAATAGTCCATCATTGAAGCGGAAGCAATGGACTAGGTAGGCTCCTCGTTGATTCGATTTATTCAACTCATTAGTAAGCCTGCATACTCATTCCACCCTAGCTAATGAATGCGGGGAGGCGTCTGACCATCAGATAGTTCGATGGGGGCTGTTCCCATACCTAGTGCAGACTTTATAGAGTTATATCCAAATCTGATATCAATCGATGTTTCTAATGCTGTGTAATTTTATAGGCTAGTTTTACAGCTAGTTAAATGGCAAGTAGCACCTGGTTCTCCAAGAAGCAGATAGCAGCTGCATTATCATCTGCAGAAGCTGAATTTGTGACCTTAGCTCTCAGGGAAAAAGAAGGCCTCTAGATCCAAATAGACGGCATCAATTCCCTTGCAGATTATGTGTGATAACCAATCATGCATACATTTGGCAAGCAACCCCAAACAATAAGAGAAAACAAAACATGTTGATTTAAAGTTTCATTTTATACATGATCTTATAGAGTAGAAAAACCTTCATATCGTATATGTATCAACTCGTCTAATGTGGCTGATATGCTTACGAAGCCTGTGGGAGCAGATAAGTTCATCCTCTACAGGAAACATCTTGGAATCGTTGAAATCAAGTAACATATGTTTCACATTCCTGTACTCTAGTTATAGGGGAATGTTGAAGTAGCTTAACTACGATTACGTCGATGTGCCATGTATGAACCATGTGGCCAAACACCATGTCCCAAAAATAATGGCTTAACGGCCGTGACTCACTCATGTGTCGCATGATAAATGATTTGCATGTATGTAACTGCTATATTGAATCATTAATACATACACAAGTTGTTGCATGTATCTCTGCATTATCTGCAGGCCTATGAAGGACCCTTCTTTTTTACATCCACGAACCACAAAGATATATGGACTCTACACTTAATCTTTGGTGCTACGATTGGAGTAATGGGCATGAATTTATGAAACAATTTTCCTTGTTGATGCAAGTGGATATATCCAACATATACAGAAGTATTAGACCACAGCATATTCTACTAGAGAAAAGAGGATTTCCACACCGTTTACGGCTTGTCTATCGCTGGTATAGATCCAGGTACTATATCAGAAAAATCAGTTAGTGAGGCAGATTGGTTGTCTATCTTCAAGGTAACTCAACTCACGGGGAAGATGAAAGTTAAATATGTCAAGCAAGAGTTCTATGATGCACTGATGGTGTTACATCAAAAATTCTACGAGGAGGTACCAACAAACTACGAATTTTCTATACAATTCTCTAGAGCCTTTGCATTTGAAAATTGTACCACTGCTCAAACATCAAAAAATCCAACTATGTACCAAGTGACATGGGTTGTAGCTGCAGAAGCTTCTATTGAAAGATGAAGGAAGATGGGTACATTGGAGTCGAAGATGCAAAGGTTTTACAATTGTTTGAAAGATGATGCTTCACCACTTTTAGAGCCTTTGGATGCGAACTTGTAGGAACAGAAAGAAGATGTTGAGTTATATGCTCGACAAGGTATGAAAATTGCTACCATAAGAGGAGTGGAGGGTATTAAGGTTATACGTACTTTAGAATTGTTAATTGATAGTGAACAGAATAAGTTGGATAGGGATAAGCTTGATTTGGATCAAGCCAAGCTATCAAAGGCTACTGAGTCTAAAGTGACTATAGCAGTCATTGGGATGAGAAAAAAGTTACATGTATCCATAGATGAATTGAAATGTAATGTGGGAATGTCTCCTAAGAGAAGGATTCATTTGGAGATCCAAATTCAGATATATACTATTAATCTCCCCCAAAGTTACCATCAACCCTCTTACTCAGTGTTTCATCCATGTGCATAGCATGTGGCTTGAATATTGAGGAGAGGGTGAGTTTTATAGTGCACCTTATGCCATGCAACCATGCATATCACTATATTTTTTTTTAGCACATTGTCCTGTCTCAATCAACTATTTAGGACCTGAATTTGGGGTTGAAATACCACAACATGTGCGGCAAACAATCTCTGGATTCTTTGATGGTGGATTCAAATTTCATAGAGGTAAGCTTGTCCTATTGATTAATATTAATAATATTACTTTTTATCCATGGTTGTGGCTTCTTGGTTAGTTGTTTGTAACTAGCTATTACTAATTAGGTTGCTACTTGTTACCTATTACTAAGTAGCTAGTTCTTAGTTACTTGTTACTAAGTATCTATTACAAATTAGATTATTACTAGTTACTGAGTTGCTGATTCTCGGTAACTTGTTAGTATCTATTACTAATTAGCTTGTTACTAGTTAGCTATTACTAGGTGGTTATTAAGTTATTACTAATTATCTTGTTAACAATTAGCTATTACTAAGTAGCTGGTTCCTAGTTAGCCATTAGTAATTAGCTATTACTATTTAGCTTGTTACCAGTTTGTTATTACGAAGTAGCTAGTCCTTGGTTAGTTGTTTGTAATTAGCTATTACTAATTAGTTTGTTACTAGTTAGCTATTACAAAGTAGCTAGTTCATAGTTAATTGTTAGTAATAAGCTATTACTACTAAGCTAGTTACTAATTAGCTATTACTAATAAGCTAGTTATTAATTAGCTATTACTAAGTATATGGTTATGGTTAGTTACTTATAAGCTAGTTACTAGTCAACTATTACTAAGTTGCTAACTTTGGGTTACTTGTTAGTAATTAGCTATTAATAATTAAATTGTTACCAATTAGCTATTATTAATTATCTGTTACTAAGTAGCTATTACTACATAGCTGGTTCTTAGTTAGTTTATTAGTAAGTTATTATTAATTAGATTGTTACTAATCACCTATTACTAATTAGCTATTACGAATTATCTATTACAAATTAATATTTAGTTTGTTAGTAATTATCTATTACTGTTGGCATACAAGTCAGAGGAAGAGCATACTAGCGCAACGGAGGAGTCATGCACAATACGGCAACAAGGCCCAATAGTTTTTTCCATGGACCATTTACAACTCAAGTGATTTTAATCACTACACAAACATTGTAAATTTCGTTTTCGGTAGAATAGACTCCATTTTGTGCAAGCCGAGGAGTCCTCGAGCTTGAGGAGCATTAGAACTAGCTACATATCAATTTTCATAATTTTTAGACTCTGTTTGAGCCCTCAAATAGGCTCTAGAACCTAATTTTTAACTACGCCGGACACTAGGTCTGGACAAGACCAAAGCTAGTTAGAAAACTATAAAAAGAGCTAGAGAGCTCATTTTTGGGGTTAGATTGTTTGTGAATTGAGCTTATGTAAGAGACTTTTTGACTAATGCAAAGAACTCCATTGTTCCTCTCCTTGTTCTTGCCTTGTGTGCGCGTGTGTGTGTATGTGTGCGGATGACAATTATGAGGTGAATCTTCTCACGTTGGTACTCACCATTGTGCTAGAGTGACACCAAATTTGGCGCCGTTGTCGGGGAGAGAGCTTCGAGGACGAGCGTGTGATGGTAAGACGTCGAGTTGAGACATTGGAGTTATAGGTAATATCCTTCCTTCTCTTTATTTTTCTTCATTTTTTCCTTACTTTCGCATCACCATCATCACCATCATCATCCCCACCATCTCCCACCTCCATCTCCATCTCCACAAAAAATTTCAGTTTTTTGGTCATATTACACTCCCCACCTCATTTCCCTCATTTCATTGTGAGAGAGAGTGAGAGAGAGCTTGCATGCTATCTGTTTTTGGTGTGTTTTTGAGCTTTTGTTGCAGGAACTAGCTGTACCACCTTCTCCAGCAGTGTGCGCAGGTACGACAGACTCTGCACAGGTCCCGGGACGACGACCTCTGTCTGTCGCGACAGACAGAAAAACTTAATATTTTGTGAATGCGTGTTTGGCACGGTAACCTACACCATTAGAGCACTCCAAATCACTAGAAGTTTCTCAAAAATTTGCATTTTTTCAGTTATCGCTGTCGGGAAGATTTGCATCTTCCAGTTGATAACCAGAGGAAATAAAAGCAACTTAATTGGTGAATTCTAAACCGCTTTTTCACTGTTGATCAGTTGTTCTGGATTGAAGTAACTACTTTTGAAGTGTTTGCAGGTACAAGAACTGATGAAGAATATGTGTTCATATTAGGGTTTACCCTAATTACTTAATTAATGAGTATTTCATATTTATACATGCTTGATTCATGGGTATTTAACCCTAGGGTTTTCTAAGTTCATATGATTCATCTGAAGGGACTCAAAAGATTCTAATGGGTTCATGTTAGGGTTTACAAGGGATCAGAAAGATTTTAATGGGTTATCAATGATTTTCAAAGGGTTTCAATAGGGTTTTGATGGGTTTTAAGTAGGTTTTCTAAGGGTTTAGGATGTTTCAAGGGTTAAAATAATTAATATTGAAGGAAATTAATCTATATCTAAACATTGGTTCATTAACAAAAATTAAAATATGGTTTAATTAATTATTTAATCATGTATGTGCATTTAATACTAAGGTTTGAATATATTAAATGCTTAACCTAAGCCTAATTTAAATGCATTATTAAATTAAGAAAATTAGGATAATTCAATTAAAATGAAAAAGAAATGGATAATTAATGAGTGATATATATGAAAAGTGTTTAAAGTGTGGTGAGAGTTGAGTGTGTAAATAAAGTGGTTAAAGTAGTAGGTTGAAAGTGTGGTAATTGTGAGTGCAAGTTAAAAGAGTGATTTAAATAGATTATGCATTTAAAGTAGTTAAAGGTAAATGAAAAGAATGGTGGGTAAGTGTGGGAAAAAGAGTGGATGAGGAAATAAAGTAAAATCAAAGGAATGGTTTACAAATGAGTTGTGTATGTATTTAAATGTGTGTTGGGCTCAAGTTTCTCCTAATGTTTTCTTGCAGAAACATTGAAGATTACAATCAATTAAAGTGAAGTGAAGACAATTGAAGTGAAGCGGCAGCATAAAGATCCATTTAAATCTTATTTCTCATTTATCAACTATCCAATTGACTAAACATTTATCCAATTGTTTAGGCCTTCCATTTGTATTAGAATTATTAATTCAAACCATTAGCATATCAATTAATTCATTCAAACAGTTTAGCATCATATTGTTTCATTAGTTTTTCCATTACTTTCCTTGATGTCTTCTAATTTAGTTCATGAGTCTGAGCACAGTACTATTGAAAATAATGAAAATATTGAAAATATTCCGCCAACTCTAGTCAGACCAGAACCCTCTAGCTTACCTGAAAGTTTAGTAGAAGAACCCATTATGGAAGTTTCAATCTCATATCAGGAAGCTGTTGCTATGTACGAGGCTGCCCGTCCTTACGGTCCATAGCTAATTAAAACTATTTACTTTTGATAAGAGAACTTTAGTTTCAGTCATAGAATTAGGTAATTTATATTGTTTTGACATTAGAACCCTTATTTTCATAAGCCTGAGTTTGCTACAGACACCCCGCGTGTGCCGAACGATTTAGGCGGATGACTTGATCCACCATCCGAGCATCTCTCACGACCCGACATCGCGATAGACACCGTCTATCGCGACAGACACCGTCTATCGCGACAGACAGAGACCCACGATAGACCCCGTCTATCGCGACAGACACCTGTCTATCGCAACAGACCAAAATTCCACGACAGATCCAGTCTATGGCGATAGACACCGTCTATCGCGACAGACCAAATCACGACAGATGACAGACACCGTCTATCGTGACAGACACCGTCTATCGCGACAGACAGAGACCCACGATAGACCCCGTCTATCGCGACAGACACCTGTCTATCACGACAAACCAAAATTCCACGACAGATCTAGTCTATCGCGACAGATACCGTCTATCGCGACAGACCAAATCACGACAGACGACAGACACCGTCTATCGCGACAGACCACTCTATCGTGACAGACACCGTCTATCGCGACAGACCACTCTATCGCGACAGACACCGTCTATCGCGACAGACCACTCTATCGCGACAGACACCGTCTATCGCGACAGACACCATCTATCGCGACAGACCACTCTATCGCGACAGACACCGTCTATCGCGACAGACAGCCCCCCACGATAGTTTGTGTGTATCGCGACAGACACCGTCTATCGCGATAGACAGACATTTTCGGCAAAAATTAAGGGGTAAATTTTTTGGAAATTTAGGCTAAATTTTGGGCATATTTGCACTCTCAAATACTCACACACTTGCAAAGGCCTTAGAAAAATGCATTAAAACTCCTGAAAGGTTCTGTTTGTCTGGTTAACCCCCTAAACCCTGAACGGCCATAACTTTTTCATACGAAATCCATTTTTTGAGCTCTAGGGCTTGTCGGAAACCTTAGGTCAGGTAGACACCTAGGGAGAGACAGACAAAGTCTTAGATCTTCAGAGGCTAGTGTCAATCATACTGTGAGGTCTTGGGCCCAGCAGTTGAGCCATCATTCGTATTACCCTAGTTCTGAGACTAGCGAGTCTGAGATGTCCCACGGTATGGAGAGACCTACAGGAAGTTCTGGGGTGCCATATTTACATAGGGTGGAAGGCCCTTACAAGATGCAACTCGAGTACCTTAGGACCAACCGATTAGGTGCTAGCATCTATGAGGACGGCCTAGGAAGATCTGTGGTACAGATTAAGAATCCTGATCAATCCATTAGACTAGAGCACCCAGTTGTCAAGTTTGAAAACGGAGCATACTTGGACAAAGAAGGAACCATATACGTAGTCACCAGTCACCCAGATAGGACGGACGAATTCGGAAATGTGATCCCAGAAGCGGACTTAGGCGACCTAGAGCAAGGAAACATAGATACATAACCTAGAACCCCTCGAGGCAAATCGGTTCTCACTAGGATTATCACACCAGAGTGGATTCCCCAAGACAACAAGAGCATAGATCTGCTTCTGAACCGAGAGACTGACGAAGCCTTTTGGAGGTATAAATCTGATCGGCCAATTGATATAGGAACAATCATGATCTATGAGTTTAAGGATCCTGATAGCCCAGGCAGAGTGACCTACTTGGATCACGCTTCAGAGAGGATCTTTGTGGTGACAGAACATGATAGACATGCTTACACTTGGAAGGGTGAATTCGTTTTCCCCCAACCAAGATCGAATGTATCCTATGGTCACCCTGGAGCTGGAACATCCCAAGCTCATGGAATTCAAAGAGACAGAAGTAGAGATAGGCCAGAAGTAAGCTTTGCCAACACAGGAGGCAGAGAAAGAACAAGAATGGAAACAAATAGAGTAGAACCTGAGATACTTAGAGCTCACAGGAATCAAAGAAATGTGGAGGAGTTCCCTCTACCACGACCTAGAGAGCACACAAGGACTTTGAGACCGACTCAGCTAGTTAAGTCCATGAAGAACTACTTCGATGGCACTGGAGATCCATACGATCATGTGGCTGAGTTTAGGCAAGTCTTGAGAGCTGAACAAGTGGAGGATCTATTCACGCAGTACAATGCCTTTGGTCTAACCCTTAGGAACACCGCCCTGACATGGTTTCAGCCACTAAATGAGAGACAATTCAGGAGCATAGACCAACTCCTAGAGGCTTTCATTATTGAATTCTCTAAGAGTGGCATAAGACATAATACCTCCTCATTGATTCACAGCTTTAAGCAAACCCCTCAAGAAACCGTGAGACTTGCAGGAAGAAGATTTAGACAATATCTTGAAAGATGCCCTGTTTCGGAGCTCCCCACACCAGCTAAGCAAGTGGCTTTATTCCTAGATGGATTGCTAAGTACAAAATTGAGATCCTATGTGTACTTGAAAGACCCTAGGACTATAGAAGAGTGTGTACGCATGTGCATTGACATCGAGGATAACCTAGGGGAGGAACTAGAGCTTTCCAAAATCTACAAGGACTCAGATAGTGCCTCTAGCCTCTCTTCCTCGCAATCCACATCAATTGAGGAATTAGCAGAGAAAGTAGCTCAGAAACTAGGTGTCTCTAGCAAACAAATCCCAAGGTTTGCTCCTTGTGAAAAGATGTTATACTTGTGGAGGCGGCCATATGGCGAATGTCTATCCCATTATGGCTCAACCCCAAGTTAATCCTAGTAGCCAGTACTGCACCATAGAACGAAGGTACACCAATCACACCGCGCAAGACTGCCCATACAATAAGCAAGCGGTTAGGCAACCCTACCCTCAACCATACCCTCAACAAGGCAGATACCAGAACCAGTACCCACCTCAGCAGTATGCGAGACCTCAACAAACCTACCAACCCTACCAAAACCAACAAAGGCCTCAGCCTGTGTTAGCACAACAACCCCTTGCCCCAGCTAATGTGATCCCAGTAAAGTATGCTACTGTAGAAGAAAACCTAAATAGAGCGATAGTCCCAGTAACACCATTAATCTCAGAAAGTGATCCCAATGACCATAGCTTTGATTCTACACATGTTGATAGTCCCCAAGCTTACTACATGCAGTCTCCTGAACATGGTGAGTCCTACTATAGTGAAGAGCCAAATGAACCCAGTTGGGAACCGGAGTACACCAATGTAATGTATACAAACCCTAACTCAAGACCCCAACCTAGGCAGGTAAGACCTCCATTCCCAAGAGGACCGTGCTACAGATGTCAGGGAGATCACCTTATTCGTGATTGTCCCTTACCTCCACCTATGCAACCCCAGTCAGTAACAATTCAAGGCTTTTGCCAAGAGTGTGGAAAGGAGCATCTCTTACGATACTGCCTTAAGAATCCTAATAATATGCCAAAAATCACTCCTATTAATGTTATTGGGTTAGTGGTAGATTCCACAGGAAGTGTCACTTCCACTGCACCAGTAGAGGTAGTCACTAGAGCTCAAGCATTGCAGCAAAACCAAGGGGTAGACCAGGAAAAGAGCCTAGATGTTAGTGAAACAGAGAGCATGACAAAGAAGAGGACTAGAGCTTGGAGAGATAGCCGTGAAAGAATGAAAAGGCAATGGGCAAAGAAGATGAGTGAACTTGAGGAAAGTCTACGAGAAACCAAGGCCAAAATCATAGAGATCACATCTCAACCGCACTCTCACACATTCCCACCGCTACAATCCCCATCACCCTCCATCCCTCCACCCTCTAATACACCCCACGTAACCCACCCACCACCCCAAGCAGGATCAGTATTAGCTGATCCCACTCCTGAAGGCATAGACATGATGCTTAAAGCATATCAGGCCAAAATCCAAGAAGGGCCAAATGTCACGGATCATGACAAGTGCTACCCTAGAGCTGACCTAGAGATAGAAAGAACCAAGCTTTGCGCGAAAATGGTCGCATTGGCTCAGACTATGTTTGAAGCCAGTCGCCTTTTCAATTACTCGGGCTCAGCCAAGACGCAATTACACTTGGATGGACTTCTAGAGAAGTTAGAGGGCATAATTGCAAGATCTGCCAAGGAAGAAAAAAATCAAGAAAGAGATAAAGCAAGAAAAAACATGACCCATTCCCCATCGAAAGCTTATGTGCCCAACTCCACTGAACCAGACACCTCTTCTTCTATGAATCAATACACACCTGAATTCTTGCGAGAGATCCTCCTCCCATTGAACTTGTGGATGACACACACGATCAATTCCCACCAGACCTTCCTTCCATTTATGGAGAGCAGGAGAGTGCCCAATCTCAAGAAAGATTAGACTTCGAGTCTAATTCTTTACAAGAACTACCCCATTTCACAGGCCCATGGGAAGCAAAGTCCACCTGTATGAGAGCACCTACAGTCATGGTGAGAAACGAAGATTCAGTCATACCTAGGAACACAGAGGTAGTGAAGAACACCAAAGTGCAGTGCAATCTCACTTTGGAAGAGCTGCTTAAGGTTAGACCAGAAGTGTGGAAACATGTAGCCAATCAAGTGCCCGAGATAGCAAAACCTCGTTCCCAGGTAGGATCCCAGAGAACAGTGCCAGAAATACCCTTGGATAAGATAGGAGACATGTGTGAAGGTGAAGAAGGGAACACCTATCTTCCCATTACCTACCAAGAGTACACCACCAAGGCAATTCTGGACTCAGGTGCAGGAGTTGCAATTGCCACCACTTCCCTATGGAAGCATTGGGGCAAGCCAGCACTCAGGCCAACGAGAATGAAATTGCAAATGGCCGATGGTCACATAGAGCGACCCTTAGGGCTGTTAGAAGGAATAACTCTCACCACATGTGGTGTTGAGTTCGAACACACATTTGCTATATGTGATTTTAGCAAGAACCATGCCTATGAGATGATTTTGGGAAGAACTTTTATGCGACAGTTGCAAGTGGTACAGGATTGGGGAACCAATTCCTTGTACCTGCAGCACTTAGGTGTTACGACCAAAGTGAATCTCAAAGATTACTCTCATAGAGATGTTCCCCCTATCCAATGGAATCCCATCCATAGAGCCAAAGATGATACGGAATCTGTGCATTCCATAGGATCAGGATCCTCATGGATGCATGAAGACACCCACTTATGGATGTGCAAAGTGGCAGTAGAAGAGGAATAAGAGAAAAGGCCAGAGATATAGGTGCAAACGAAACACATAGATCCATTCAAGACCCAGCCTATGCGCCTGTAGTTTTTCCTGACGAAGAATTTAAACCCCACGGCTGGGCAGAAATCCTAGCAACAATGGATGTAGCCATCAATGAAGAACAATGGACACCCCACTGTGATGAGGATGGCTATGACATTTCAGTCTTCTCCATAGAGCCAATCATGGGAGAGGTAGTGTTAGAAGAGTGTGAACCTAGCCCTAATGCATTTGAGGATGTAAGTGACTCCGATCTAGAGTCAATCATTATGGACCCACCTTTTGCATCAGATGAAGAATATTTCTATGAAGTAGAATTTCAACCCCAAAGGCACGGAGAGCTTACAAATGATGTAAGGCTAGCCACACATGTGACCCCGAAGGAAGAAGGGAAGAAACGAGAGAACAGAGCAGTCACACCAGAAGAGGAAGAATCTTTGTTTGAGGTCCAGGAAAACTTTAAAAAGTATGAGATAGATGACAGAAGAGTCATGATCAGAATGCCTAAACGAGAGGCGCAATCAGGGGAGGCCTATGATAACAAAGAAACCACCAAGAAAATAGTGGTAGCTGTGGAAGAAGGAGAAGAGAGATGCACGTACATAGGCCATGACCTGACAGAAGAGGAAGAACAAGAGCTAATAGCCTTGCTGAGAGAATACAGAGATGTATTCGCTTGGAGTTACAAGGATTTGAAAGGTGTTGATCCAGACATATGCTCACACACTATCCCCATGACCTCGGATGCCAAAGCTTCTAAGCAAAATCCATACACATATAATGATAATTATGCTGCCAAGATCAAAGAGGAGATAGATAGACTGGTTGAAGCTGGATTCATCTATGAAATTGAGCACACTGAGTGGGTATCCCCATCGTTGTGGTGCCCAAAAAGAATGGTAAATTACGTGTATGCATTAACTTGAAGAAGGTTAATGCAGCCACAATTCGAGATAACTATCCGCTTCCTATCACAGAGCATCTCTTAGAAAGAGTAGCAGGCAAGGAAGTGTACAGCTTCCTCGATGGATTTTCGGGCTACAATCAAGTAGCCATAGCTCCAGAAGATCAGCATAAGACAGCTTTTGCCACAGAGTGGGGTATATTTGCCTTTCGTGTAATGCCATTTGGGCTGACCAATGCTCCCGCAACCTTCCAAAGGTTGATGTGCCATGTATTTAAGGAGTTCCTGAGGAAGAACTTAGAAGTCTATGTTGATGATCTTTGTGCTCATTCCAACATTAGAAAAACCCATATTCTTGAACTCAAACAAATCTTTGACAAATGTAGAGAATATCAAGTCTGCCTAAACCTAGAAAAATGTGTTTTTATGGTCAGGCAAGGCAAAATTCTAGGACACATAGTGTCAAAGAATGGCATATCTACGGACGAAGAGAAAGTAAGAGCTATAGCTGAATTACCTAGGCCAAAGAATGTCAAGAAAGTACAAGCTTTCATGGGGCATTGTGGTTATTACCGACGATTTATACACATGTATGCCATCATTGCAAAGCCTCTGTACGGACTTTTGATAAACTTTGAGTGGACTGAGGAATGTGAGAATTCCTTCCAGGAGCTTAAACGAAGATTATGTTCAGCACCAATCTTGACCACACCAGATTGGAACAAGCCATTCCATGTTCACGTGGATGCATCCAATTATGCTATTGGATGTGTACTCACACAACCTACGGGTGAAGGTAATATGGATCTTCTAATCGCCTATGCTAGTAGACAATTGAATGCAGCTGAACGAAATTATACCACTACTGAGAGAGAAGGCTTAGGCATGGTATATGCAGTTAAGAAATTTAGACACTATTTGCTTGCAAATAAGTTTAAATTTTTTTACTGATCATCAGGCATTGCTATACCTCGTAAACAAGCCATGCAATATAGGAAGATTAGTAAGATGGTTTCTCTTGCTAATGGAATATGATTTTGAGGTTGTGGTAGGAAAGGGAAGACTCATTTGAGAGCAGATCACCTTTCTAGGCTCACATCGGGAGAAGCCCCACAAGGAGTGTCAGATGACCTTCCTGATGCTTACTTGTTTAATTTGGAAGTGGTGCCGCAGTGGGCTAAGCCATTGGTACCAGTGTTGACATACAGACCTTACCACCCAGTAATAAACACACAGGATAGAGAGATAATAAAAGCCCAAAAGTATCACATCATGGCAGGAAGTATGTACAAGCACATAGATCAAGGGATCTTGGCTTGTTGTGTGGAAGAGGATGAGTACGCTAAATGGTTGCAATTAGCACATGTAGGTGCGTTAGAGCAACACTACTCAAAGCAACGAACCTTACAGACACTAAGGAGACTCGGAGTGCATTGGCCAACTATGGAAGCTGATGTCCAAAAGTTGTGCAAGGAATGCCCAATCTGTTGCACTAAACCACCTGTGGAACATGCCACTCTTTATCAAGTGTCCATAGTGCCAGATTGGAGTGAACCACTAGTATCCTTCCTGAGGACGAAAACATTCCCTCTAGACATGACTCTGGTTAGGAAAAGAAGTCTAGAACAAGAAGCCCTAGAGTACTCACTCATTGGTGATAATCTATACAAGCGTGGTAAAGATGGTTACCTGAGACTATGTGTCCATGAGAATGAATATCTCAAGATCTTGGAAACTGCTCACCAAGGTGTAGCAGGAGGATACTTTGGACCAGATCGGGTGATCAAGGCAATACTATTTGCGGGCTTCTGGTGGCCAACCCTTCACATGGATGCACATACCTATGTGAAACGGTGTGATGTGTGTCAAAGAACTCAGTATCCTATACGCAAAGACGAGATGCCACTGAAACCTATGATGGGTGGACGTGCATTCTCTAAGTGGGGAATAGACTTCGTAGGTCCTATTAATCCCCCAGCTAAGGGTTTCCATGCTGAATATATCATTGTTGCCACGAACTATCTAACCAAGTGGGTAGAGGTGAAAGCCACAACGAAGAACGATGCTCAAACAACAGCTAAGTTTTTATTTGAGAATGTGTTCACTAGATACGGGCTACCTATAGAGCTAGTTAGTGATAGAGGCACTCACTTCTTGAATGAAGCTATTGAAAATCTGCTCCAAGAATTCTTGGTAGTGCATAAGAAGTCTGCCCCCTATCACCCTCAAGCCAATGGGCAAGCCGAAAGCACCAATAAAATCCTATGCAATGTATTGACAAAATTAGTGAACAATAAACGCTCTGATTGGGACAAACAGCTACACCATGTTGTTTGGGCATACCGAGTCGCCTACAAAACGGTACTCCAAGCCACCCCCTTTCAGATGGTATTTGGCCAAAACACCGTGCTACCTTTGGACTTCTTAATACCTACATTGAAAGTAGCATAAGAGCACGAATGGACGGGTCATGAACTCTCCTCTAGACTTTTTGATCTTGAACGATTAGGAGAAACAAGACTGAGAGCAGTTGCAGGGATATATGCAGCTAAGAAGAGGCAAAAGGCATATTTTGACACACATGTGAAGGATAAAGGCTTGAAAGCAGGCGACCTAGTCCTAGTCTACACATTGAAGCAGCATGCACGGAAATTAGAGAAAAGAGGTTAAGGGCCAATGATTATCAATAGAATCTCCACAAGTGGCGCAGTTCAACTAGCCACTTTAGAAGGCGATATTCTACCAAGTTACATAAGTGGATGCAGAGTCAAGTTATATCAGGAACCCCTCACTGAAGAGATGCTAAATCGACTCAACACTGCCAAGAAACGTAAAGAAGAAGAGAAACGAATTAGAGAAGAAGCACAGGCAGAAGCTTTAGAACGCATTCGACGAATGAAATTGAGGAGACAAGGTAGAGACCCGCCTATGCTTGACACTCAAGAATCTGTAGGCTATCCTATGGCCATGTGCGAGACTTCAGGTGGGCATTCCCATAGAATAATCGACCGACGGCCTTTTGTAACCCTAGGAGTAGGACAAGGGAAGGGTGCACAGACTGTAAGAGCTTTGATTGACTCAGGTGCATCCACTAGTGCTGTCCAGTTGTCTTACTGTCAAGAATTGAAATTAACTGTCGATCCTATAGAAGCATATCTCATAGGATTGGGAGGTGTGGAAACTCCTTGCATGGGCGAGGTGGATCTTCCCATCTCCATTCAAGACGAAGTGATGACAGTCAAAGTGCTAGTGTGTCAAGATGAGGACCTCACTGAGCCTCTTGTCTTGGGTCAGGATGTGTACAAAAGGATTTCTCATAAGATTAAGCACAAAAGGAGAATTAGAGAAAAGATCGACGCGCAATTCTCTGAAAACTTTCTCTTATCTTAACTCTTCATACATCTGATGGATGATACATACAATGTTCATCAACTACTCATCTATATTTCATCTCATGCTCTCTTATGCTTATAATACGACTATAAGCATGTACTTATGTATACATACAAGTCCTAATTCGTCATTACTTCAAGTACATTGAAGTATATACAAAACTAATGTACATATGATTTAAAGAACTTTGTTATCTGAATCTTCTCTTCATTCCATGAAGTTGATCTTCAATATTTTCTTCATCTCTTTACTTCTAACCTTTATGTAATCACTAATTGTTGATTGTTCTGCTCCAACAGCTCCCCCTCAATCATCAATTGTGATTACCTGCATCTTCTTTATTCCTGCCATATCTTTAAACCTCTGCAACTTTGGTCCATCCAAACTTTTTGTCATCATATCTGCAATTTGATCTTTTGTAGGAGTATGCA
The DNA here is from genome assembly GCA_020310875.1 of Ceratopteris richardii. Taxonomy (NCBI): domain Eukaryota; kingdom Viridiplantae; phylum Streptophyta; class Polypodiopsida; order Polypodiales; family Pteridaceae; genus Ceratopteris; species Ceratopteris richardii. The sequence continues at coordinate 46,780,951 of CM035426.1, read as the reverse complement.
TGACTTCAATTTCTTTATCAATAACCTTCTCTCTCAAAAAATGATAGTGAATTTCAATATGTTTAGTTCTAGCATGAAACGCAGGATTTGCTGCCAAGTATAAAGAACTCATATTGTCTCCACAAATGATAGGAGTACTCTGAACGACATCAAAACTCTTCATAAGTGTCTTTAGCCATATTACCTCCTTTGCAGCTTCCACCATGCCTTTGTATTCTGCTTCTGTAGATGATAAAGCAACTGTATGTTGCTTCTTAGAACACCATGAGATTAGGTTGTCTCCCACATAACACAAATATCCATGTGTTGATCTTCTATCATCCATATTACCTGCCCAATCTGCATCACTATATATTTTGACTTTTGTATCCGAAGTAAACCCATAGTACAACCCTTCTTTGAGTGTACCCTTGATGTACCTAAGTACTCTTTGTCCTGCAATCCAATGTTCCAAACTCTGATAGAGCTTCATATCTTTGAATTCTTCTCCTCCATATTTAGTCAATCTATGATTCACTTCCATTGGAGTTGGTGCTATCCTGCAATCTTCCATTTTAAATTTGGTTAGCAAATTTTTCAGATACCTTTCTTGAGTTACATATACTCCATGTTGAGTATATGAAATCTCCATTCCCAAGAAGAATGACAAATTTCACCAAGTCACTGATTTTGAACTCTTTCTCCATCTGTTTCTTAATCATTTGTATGCCTTTATCATCTGTTCCTCTAAGTAATATGTCATCAACATAAATACAAACATAAATAAATCCATCTTCACTTGCTTTGACTAGCAAGCTACTATCTGCTTTTGATGCTTGAAATCCAAGTTCCTTCAAGAACTTTACAAGCCTATAATTCCATGCCCTTGGGGCCTGCTTCAATCCATACAAAGCTCTCTTGAGCTTACATACATAATTTGGATACACTTGATCTTTGAAACCATCTGGTTGTTCCATGTAGACTTCATCTGAAATGTAACCATTCAAAAAAGCATTTCTAACATCTAATTGAGATAATTTCCAACCTTTGCAAGCAGCAATTGCTATGAGTGTTCTGATGGTTGTCATTTTTACCACAGGACTATAAGTCTCATCATAGTCCACTCCATATATCTATGCATATCCCTTCACAACAAGTCTGGCTTTGTACATAGACACACTTCTATCTGCAAACCTTTTTGTCTTGTAAACCCACTTACAACCAATGATTTTCTGGCTATTAGGTTTAGGAACCAGATCCCATGTCTGATTTTCCATCAATGCATCATACTCCTCTTGCATAGCTTCTTCCCAATTCCTCTTCCCTTTGGCTTCATCATATGTAGATGGATCTTCATCTGCTTTTATCATGTAAGCATAATCCCTAGTAGTCAAGAATGAAGTATCATAGCTATACCTTGTAGGTTGCCATTTGTGCCTTGTAGACCTCCTGAGTTCTCCACTCCTTGAGGTTTCTGGTTCATCACACTCTAGATCAAACCTTGGCACTTCTTCACCTTCAACCTGTATTTCATTTTTCTCTTCTTCATCAAATATCTGAACCTTTGTTTTACCTTTCTTCTGATTCATAATTTCTTCAACTTCTGCATACACATTAGATGTACCTGCATACCAAGTACTTTGTTCATCAAATGTAACATCCTTGGACACAAGGAATTGTTTTGTAGATGGACTCCACAACCTATAACCCATTTGCTTGTCATCATAACCAATGAATACATACTTCTCTGCTTTAGGCTCCAATTTATGCCTCAATTGAGATGGCACATATGCATATGCCAGGCATCCAAATATTTTACAATGATCCAAGGTTGGTCTCTTACCCTACCAAGCTTCATATGGTGTCATACCCTGCAAAGCTTTACAAGGCAATCTATTAACCAAATATGTGGCTGTGTTTACAGCCTCAACCCACAAATAATTTGGGCAATTCTTCTCTTTCATCATGGATCTTGCAAATTCAACAAGTGTCTTGTTTCTTCTTTCTGCTACCCCATTTTGTTGAGGAGAGTACCTGCAAGTAACTTCTCTCTTTATACCTGCATTCCACAAGTAATCCCTGAACTCATTAGAGAAATCCTCTCCCCCTCCATCTAACCTTAACCTCTTCAATTTTTGACCTGTAATTCTCTCTGCATATGCATGATAGTGTTTACATGTATTAAACACTTCTGATTTGTCTTTGATCACATAGATTGTGATCCACCTGGTAGCATCATCAACATATATAACATAATATCTTGAACCATTTATACTAAAGTCCTTTGAAGGACCCCACACATCTGTATGTACCAATTCAAGTCTTTCTGAATACATAAAACCATGCTTATTGTATGATTGCTTATGAGCCATACCTAACTGACATGCTTCACATCTGTATGTCATGTGTTGACCTGCAATGTTAGGCAATCCAAGTACTGAACCATTGTTTATCATTTCTTTGATACCTCTCTCATTAAAATGTCCAAGTCTTTTGTGCCAAAGGTCCAATGCAGATACCTTCTGCTCTCCATATGTAAACATAGCATGTCCAATATTTCCTTGTACCTTTAATGTGAAGAGTCTTCCTTCCTTCTTTCCTGTAACAATCTGTTTATACCCTTGACTAGGGTCTTCAACATAAACTCCATCATTAGTGAACCTTACCTCATATCCTTTTTCCACAATTTGACCTACACTGATCAAATTCTTTGGAATTGTAGGAACATACAGAACCTTACTCAAGAGAGTGCTTCCATCTTTGGCTTTGACTGAACCAACTGACTTTACCTTGTGCTTTGTATTATCACCTGTTTGGACTGTATGATTAATTGCATTATAATCTAGATCAGTCATCAAGGCAATGTTTCCACTCAGATGGTTGCTACATCCTGAGTCAATGTAAAATACTCTCATGTCTTCATGTGAGGCTTCACATGTTGCATTCATAATAAGAGTCAAATCTTCTTTCTGATCTGATGCATAATTGTAGTAGGTGTTATTATAGGATTGACTTTGGAAGTTTCTTCCTCCACCTCTTCCAAAAGAATTCCTACCACCTCTACCTCTGAAGTTTCCTCTCTGAAATCTACCACCTCTTGCTCTTTGATTAAAGTTCTGACTAAAATTACCATTGCTTTGATTATTATGTCAACAATCATGAGATAGATGATTGGTCTTACCACATATCCAACAAGCTCTGACATTATCTTTGTTATTTCTGCCTCTTCCTCTACTTCTACCATTTCCTCTTCCTCTTAGGAAGTTTTCTTGGCTTGAAGTACCTTCATCTTCACCTAATTGTTGCTTTCCTTTGTTAGCTTTCTTCTTGTCTTTAGAGTACATTGCATGACTTGCACTCTTGTCAACATCTCCTTTGATATCATTCTCAAAAGTTAGCATATGTCCTAACAATTGATTCAAATCAGGAGTGAAATGATCTAATGAAAGTTCTGTAGACAAAATAAAAGGCTTCCACTTCTCATCTCCTCTTAGCCCTGTGAGAATTTGTCTTACCAATTTGTCTTCTTCAATATCCTCATCCACTGCACCTAAAGAATCTGCAATGTCCTTCATCTTTGTCACATAATCAGTTATTGATTGTGAAGCCTTCTTCTTGAAAGTAGTAAACTCTGCCCATAATGAAGCTTTCCTTGATTTGGTTGTGTTCTGAAAGTGCTCTTCCAAAGCATTCCAAATGTCACTTGCACTTTCAAGTCCTCTAATATCAGGAAGCAAATAATCATTCACTGCCATGTAGATTATGCTCCTTGCTTGAGCATCCTTCTTCATCCAAATCTTTATATCTGCAAGCTCCTCCGTAGTTGGAACACTAGGATCTCTAAATTCTGGCTTTTCTTCCTCTCCTGTGATGTATCCCATCAGATCTTTTTCTCATAAGATGAGCTTCCATTCTCATTGACCAAGCTGGATAGTTCTCTCTATCCAACTTCTCAATTTGGAGACTATCTTCCATCCTTTCTTCACCTGTACTATCAAATCTTTAATCCTTATAAGGAATGAATGTACCTTGGCTTCGAATGTTACTCCTTCTGATCCTTTTGACAACCTTAATGTGTCTTCCTTCAATCGTTCTTCACACTTTATCCTTTTGATCCTTCGAGATGTAAAGTTTGTATGTCTGCAGCAGTCGGAGTCTTCCTTTCCTCAATTTTGATACAACCTGCTCTGATACCACTGATGGAGAATGTTAATCTCCAAAAGAACAAGCTATCATCGATGTTAAACAACCTCTATATCAAGAATAACTTCAGACTCCACTTAATTTTGAAAAACAATTATCAAACTATCAAGAAATTTATCAACTGTGAAAAAATTACTTCTCAGAAAAAGTCTACTGCAGATTAATCATTCATTGACTAACCATTTGTGTAAAGTTTTTGATAAAACTTTGTACAATGTGTCGCCTAGAGGTTGGGCACCTTCTCCAAGTTAAATCACTTCAAATGCTTGAGTAGAATGTGAGAAATAACTCAAACACTTTACCTATGTCTGAAACTGCCTCTCTGTAATGACGACTTTGACACCTGTAACTTCTAAGCTATGGTTCTCCCAAAGTATAGCCCGTTTAATCAAATGCTTTTAGCCATAGATGGATTACTTCTCAACTTAAATTTTGAATCCTCATTTGTGTAAAACTTTACACTGTGTGCTGAGTACTGACCATTTCTTTAACCACGAAATCTGCGCCTGTTTTAGAAGACACTCAGAACTTTTCACATATGAATGTTCCTATTCACAATTCTCTCAGCCTGTTTGCAATTGGACTCTCAAACTTTAGCCATAGATGAATTAACTATGGACTTAGATTTGTACAAAAGGATTTCTCATAAGATTAAGCATAGAAGGAGAATTAGAGAAAAGATCGACGCACAATTCTCTGAAAACTTTCTCTTATCTTAACTCTTCATACATCTGATGGATGATACATACAATGTTCATCAACTACTCATCTATATTTCATCTCATGCTCTCTTATGCTTATAATACGACTATAAGCATGTACTTATATATACATACAAGTCCTAATTCATCATTACTTCAAGTACATTGAAGTATATACAAAACTAATGTGCATATGATTTAAAGAACTTTGTTATCTGAATCTTCTCTTCATTCCATGAAGTTGATCTTCAATCTTTCTTCATGTCTTTACTTCTAACCTTTATGTAACCACTAATTGTTGATTGTTCTGCTCCAACAACCCTGTGATCTTCATGCACGACCATACGTAGCGGAGCCGGTCCATATGTTGGATGGATTATCTGATTATGAGGAAGAGGCATTCCTGAAGACCAATAAGGATCTAATCTCATTAGGTACTGCCGATCTTCAGGCAGTAGCAGACAAGTGGAGTCCCGCAGCTTGTACGGTCGTACCAGTGACCGGAGATGCGAAAGCAGATGATAGCGTAGCTATGGATGAAGCAACCTTACATCAACTATTGCAACCAGCTGATGATTTGGTAAAACCTCGACAATTTTATGTATCGGAAGATCAATTAGTAACATATAATTTGGGTGACACGGCCAACCCGCGACCAGTTAAGATTAAGGCAGGATTAGCAGAGACATTCCAAGATGATTTGGTACAACTCCTGCGTGAATTCTCCGATGTTTTTGCTTGGGATTATAGAGACATGAAAGGTCTTGACCCGCAAATTTATCAACATCGGGTAGTGCTCAAACCGGATGCGAGGCCGATCAAACAATCTAGTTACAGAATGAATCTGCATTATGCAGCCCAAGTGAAAGCCGAGTTAGATCGCCTTCTAAAGGTTGGATTCATTATTCCCATCGAACATGCAGAGTGGATATCTCCAATAGTAATCGTCCCGAAGAAAAATAAACAGTTGCGTATCTGTGTTGACTACCGAAAACTCAATGCCGCCACTGTACCGGATCCGTTCCCTCTCCCCTTTCTCGATACAATGCTCGATCGGGTAGCAAGGCACAAGATGTATTCTTTTCTGGATGGGTACAGTGGATATAATCAAGTGAGGATGGCGGAACAGAACATACCAAAGACAACTTTTATCACGAACTGGGTTGTCTATGCTTGCACGGTAATGTGGTTTGGTTTAAGGAATGCCCCGAGTATCTTCCTAAGATGCATGCAGGAAGTCTTTTCACCCTACTTAACTACCTTTATGCAAGTATATTTGGATGATTTTTCCTTATTTGGCAAGACTTTGGTGCACCTGTATCATTTACGGTGCTGCTTTGAAAAATGCCGAGAGTACCGATTATGCTTGAATCTGACCAAATCTGTTTTTGCGGTCTCCTATGGTAAATTGCTCGGCCATATTATCTCTAAACAAGGAATATAGGTCGATCCGGATAAAGTAGCAGCCGTGTTGGAGGCACTAGTCCCAATGACATCAAAATAAGTTATGCACTTTCTTGGTCAAATCCGGTGGTATGGCAGGCACTTACGGTGGTTAGCTCACTTAGCAACACCACTTAACAGGCTTATGACCAGCGCTCCGTGACAGTATGATTGGACACAGGAGTGCCAAAATGCATTTGATCGTTTAAAGGTTTTATTGACATAGGCCCCAATTTTGCAACTACCTGATTGGGAACGTCCGTTCCATGTTTTTGTGGATGCATCGGACATAGCTATTGGTAGCGTACTAATGCAGCAAACTGACAAATGGTTTCGGCCTATTATGCAAGTTGCCGATTAGCCTTTGTCGAAAGAAACTACTCAGTGACCGAAAGAGAGTGTCTTGGGTTGGTGTATTCTGTTAAGAAGTTCCAACATTATTTGTTGGGCCGAAAATTCACCTTCCATGTGGATCATGCCACACTTGTGTATTTGGTCCGGCAACAACATTTAGGTGGAAGACTGGCAAGATGGGTATTACTGCTATAGGAGTTCGAGTATGACGTTATTCATCGACCCGACACAACACATGCTTTGGCGGATTTTCTATCTCGATTGGATTCCGGTGAGTCTCCAGTAGGGGTTGATGACACTACACCGGCAATTTACATTATCGAGACAACTACTACAGACTTTGCTGCACCTCCTATTGCTCCTTCATATTATGATACACTAAGTTTCCTCACCGACGGCTGCCTTCCTCCTCATACTCCCACTACTCTGCGGCAGAAAATGATAGTTTACAGTTGACGATTCCAGTTGATTGTGGGTCAACTGTATTATTTAGATCATACTGGTGTTTTCCTTCGATGCATTCCTCCACATGAAGCGGAATTCGTTATGACTATGGCTCATTCAGTACCCTCTGGAGGACACTTCGCAGTGGATCTCACCCACCGAAAAATTTTGCAAAGTGGGCTATGGTGGCCTACCATGTATCGAGATGTTGTTCAATATGTGCTACAATGTGATGAGTGTCAACGGTCGGGACAGCCTTTGCAGCGACATTTCTTTCCCCTTCAACCTGTCTTACCTTTGGAACCCTTTCAGAAGTGGGGTCTAGATTTTATTGGCCCAATAACACCACCAGCGACCCTCACCAACAATCGATACATATTGACTTGTACAGATTATGCCACTCGGTGGGCGGAGGCTTGGTCTTTACGGTCAGCCACAGCTGTTTCAGTGGCCAAATGCTTGATGAAGGACGTTTTCCCTCGCTATGGATTGCCTTTGGAAATAGTGACGGACCAAGGAACAATTTTGCAAACAACTTAATGCACGTACTGACTCAGAATTTTCAGGTTATGCATAGATTCAGCTCACCATACTATCCACATGCTAATGGTTTGGCTGAGAGTACCAATAAGACTCTGTTGAATATGCTCTACAAATTGCTTTTGGAATGTACGGAACGTTAGGACCAGTTACTACCTGCAGTTTTGTGGGCTTACCAAACTACGTACAAGGTAGCTACTGGTATGACCCCGTTCAATCTTGCTTATGGATTGGAAGCTATTGCATCGATGGAAGTAGTAGTGCTGAGCCTACGAGTTGCCTTAGCTTAGAAATTGCTGCCGGAAGAATCTTTTCTCTTTCGGTTGGATACGCTCAGATCATTGGATGAACAGTGCTAGGAAAGTTTCATGACCCTTCAAGAAGTTCAGCTTCGTCAAGCCCGTACTCATGATCGCTTTCTCAAAACCCCTATCTTTAAGATTGACCAACTCGTCTTATTCTATAATGCCAAAGCAAACAAATCCGCCGAAAAATTTAAGTTACGGTGGTTCGGTCCATACCGAATTATTGAGCAGGTGGGACCCGCTACTTTTGGTTGGCCACCTTAACCGGAGTTCCCCTTCCAAAAGTGATTAATGGATCTAAGCTTCACCTGTATCAACAACCGGTCAATAACCGATGACGTGTACCTCGTCTTGTTTGCGTTGTTGGGGCTTCACTCACTAATTAGGCATGGATATATGAAGACATATGAAGACATATGATGGAGGAAAGAAGAAGTGAAGAAAAGACCTACAGAAAACCAAGCCCAAGTGAAGGGACAATTTCACTATTGTAAATTAGTGCAAAATTAGAGTCTAGTTTTTCATTTGATCTTCAGAACTTACGAGTTCAAGTCTAGGAGAATGTAAACCATAGGTATATAAGTTAATTTGATGCAAAAATATGAGAGAGAGAACTCAATTTTGTAATCTGAGAGAGCAGAGAAAAGTCGTGTATTTTCTAAGAGAGATGGTGAGGAAAAACTTCTGAGTCTGAGAGAGTTTTCCATGGCTATGAGCAAAATTAGGCCAAGCCATTTTGTACACATCTTCTCTGATAATCAACACATGTTTGTGTAGAAGGATTGAGTCTAATTCCTCTTGTACATTGAGTTCTAAGTCATTTCATATGACTATGTAAGGTAGTTGACAGTTACGACTTTTCTGGTGCACATTTGACTGATCTTCTGAAGGTCAGATCTCGAAGCATGGTGTAAAGTTTTTGGTAAGTGATAGCTCATTTTAAAGCTACTCTCCTCAACTACATTTGGTCAAAAGATCTTTAAGAAACGGGACGCATACTCAGAGAAATCAGCTTAAGAGTGAAGGTATGTCAAATCGATGAAGTCAAATTTCAATTTTCAGACATAGTGAAAAGTTGGGGCAAAATCAGAAGATTTTGAAGTTATTACTTGAAAGTTTTGTTTGTTATGTGTTGCTTAACATTAGCAAGAAGTTCTCTTAGCAAGTGATCAAAAGACTTTGCAAAGATTGAGCTAATACAGGTCAGATTGAAGGATTGAAGAAAAGGCGCAGATTTCTGTAAAGTGAAAATTTGATTTTCACTAAGTTCAGAGTTGAAGGTTCATATTTAGAGGTTTGCTAAGCTAATGATGGTTATGGAGGTCTTCTAATACCACATTAGTTTAGTTCTTGTGGTGTTTCAAACACCAACAAGTGGTATCAGAGCAGATAAGGTCCTCGAGAGTAAAAGGAGAGCAGATACAAGAAGAATTGAAGAGTTCTTTATTAAAGAAAGTGGAAGCTGAGGTGTTCAAACAACCAAAAGTCATCAGAAGAGTATTTCGAAGTTACTCCCAAGGGTAGAGGTCTACAAAAGGTATCATTCTTTAACTTTATACTTACAGGTTGAAGCAGAAGCAAGGATACCATGGCAGATCATGTGTCCATTGACAAATTGGACAGAGATAACTATCCTGCTTGGGTAATGAGGATGGAAGCCTTACTTATGAGTAAGGATCTAATGGTATATGTAACAGGTGAAGAAGAGAAGCCTAAATTTGAAGATGAAAGTCATCCAAGAAAGGAAGAGCTAGAAGCTTTGAAGCTATGGCAGAAGAGAGATGCAAGTGCAAGAGCTTATATATATAACACTATTACAGATCATTTGTTGCCACATATCAGAGGTTTAGAAACAGCTGAAGACATTTGGAATGCTTTGGAAGATCACTTCCAAAACACTACTAAAGCTAGCTTATGGTCAGAGTTCACCACATTCAAGAAAAAGCAAAATCAGAGCATTAGTGATTATGTCACTAAGATGAAGGATTTGGCAGATGGCCTTGGATCCATTGATGAGGATATTGAAGATCATAGGCTGATAGCACAATTACTTGCAGGGTTAAGAGGTGATGAGAGATGGAAGCCTTTTGTACTTTCAGCAGAACTCTCATTAAATCATTATGTGCCAGAATTGAATCAATTACTTGGATTGATGCTCACATTTGAGCAAGACTTGAAGTCAGATGGAGACAAAGGTCAAAGTTCTGCAATGTACATGAAGAATAAAAAGAAAGGAGATAAAGGCAAAGCAAAGGATGAAGAAGAGTCAACAACTCAAGCAAATTATGTAAGAGGAAGAGGTTTTGGCAGAGGTAAAGGTCGAGGAAATGGAAGAGGTAGAGGTAATCAGAACAATAACAAGAAGACATGTTGGATTTGTGGATTGAGCAATCATCTAGCTTATGATTGTTGGCATAATCAACAAGGATCAAGCCAAAATCAGAACAACAATGGCAGAGGAAGAGGTGGAAGATTTCAGAATCAATTTCAAAGAGGAAGACAGAATTCAAGAGGAAGTTATGGTAGAGGTGGTGGAAGAAATTGGAATCAGAACCAATCTTACAACACCACATATTACAATTATGCAAATGATACACAGAATGACACTCATACAACATTGATGATGAATTCAATAAGTTCATCAGAGAAGGAGGATCTCAAGGTATTTTATATTGACTCTGGTTGTTCAAATCATTTATCAGGTAATATAGAATTGTTGTCAGAATTGGAAGAAGGCAATTCAAGTCATACAGTACAAATAGGTGATAATACAAAACATAATGTGCATTCAATTGGAAAAGTGAAGTGCAGGAGTGGAGCTGATTTATTAACAAATGTTTTGTATGTTCCAACAATACCAAAGAATCTGATTAGTGTTGGACAAATAGTGGAGAAAGGTTTTCAAGTCAGATTTACAAATGAAGGAGTATTTGTTGAAGATCCAGAGGATGCATACAAACCCATTGTTTGTGGTAAGAAGGAAGGTAGACTTTTTACTCTCAAAGTGCAAGGAAATGTTGGTCAAGCCCTAATCACACATGGTGATGAAGTAATTACAGAGTTAGATCTTTGGCATAAGAGATTGGGACATTTCAATGAAAGAGGAATCAAAACTATGGTGGAGAATCAATCTGTATTGGGACTACCAAATGTGAAGAATCAACATATGATATACAAGTGTGAAGCTTGTCAGATGGGAAAAGCACATAGACTACCATTTCAGAAGAAAGGTTTCAAGCATGATGGTTTGCTTGAACTCATACATACAGATGTATGGGGGCCAACAAAAGAAGGTTCAATAAATGGATCTAGGTATTATGTTTTGTTTATTGATGATGCTACAAGGTGGATAACCCTTTATGTTCTAAAAGAAAGATCAGAAGTATTTGGAGCCTTCAAACATTTTCATGCTTATGCAGAAAGAGTTACAGGTCAAAAACTCAAGAGGTTAAGGTCTGATGAAGGGGGAGAATACTTCTCCCAAGAGTTTAATGACTATCTTTGGAATGCAGGTATCAAGAGAGAGATAACTTGCAGGTATACACCTCAACATAATGGGGTGGCAGAAAGGAGAAATAGAACATTGGTTGAATTTGCAAGAGCAATGTTAAAGGAAAAGAATTGCCCTAATTATCTTTGGGCTGAGGCTGTAAATACAGCCACATACCTTGTGAATAGGCTACCATGTGGAGCTTTGAATGGTATGACCCCTTATGAAGCTTGGTGGGGTAAGAAACCAACACTTGACCATTGTAAAGTGTTTGGGTCAATTGCCTATGCTTATGTGCCATCACAACTCAGACATAAGCTAGAACCAAAGGCAGAAAAATATGTGTTTATTGGGTATGATGAAAAGCAAATGGGTTATAGGCTATGGAGTCCTTTAACTAAACATTTTATTGTTTCCAGAGATGTGAGCTTTGATGAGCAGAAGAGTTGGTATGCAGATAAAGATTGTAACCTTGAAACATTTGAAGAAGAGATAAGAAGGAATGCAAAAGGTAAGTCACATATGCAGATAGATGGAGATGAAGAACATATGCAAGCAAGCACATCAAGAGTTGGATCATATAGAAGGAATGAAGATGGACCAATATTTGATGAAGAAGTACATCCAGATATACATGAAGAGTGTGAACCAAGAAGGTCAACTAGAATGAGGAAGCAACCTACAAGGTATTCCTATGATACTTCTTACTTGACTCAGAAAAATTATGCTTACATGGTTAAAGAAGATGAAGAACCTCAAAGCTATGATGAAGCAAAGGGTAAGAGACAATGGGAAGAAGCAATGAAGGAAGAGTTTGATGCTCTTGAAGAAAACAAAACTTGGGAACTTGTTCCAAAACCTAGTGGTAAGAAAGTGATTGGAAATAAATGGGTTTCCAAAGTTAAAAAGCATGCAAATGGAACTATAGCCAGATACAAAGCCAGATTGGTGGTTAAAGGCTATGCTCAAACTTTTGGCATAGATTATGATGAGACATTCAGTCCTGTAGCAAAGATGTCAACCATAAGGACAATCATTGCCATTGCAGCATCAAAAGGATGGACATTGAGTCAATTGGACATTAAGAATGCATTTTTGAATGGATATATATCAGATGAGGTTTACATGGAGCAACCTCAAGGGTTTGTAGATCATAAGTTTCCAAATTATGTTTGCAGGTTGAGAAGAGCACTTTATGGTTTGAAGCAAGCTCCAAGAGCTTGGAATTATAGACTTGTAAAGTATCTTAATGATCTTGGATATCAAAGTTCAAAGGCAGATGCAAGTTTACTTATCAAAAGAACAGATGAAGGTATGATCTACATTTGTATCTATGTAGATGATATTATAATTACAGGTACCTCAAATGAAGGAATCAAGGAGGTGAAGAAGCTACTTGAGAAGGAATTCAAGATAAGTGATCTAGGGAAATTGTCATATTTTCTTGGAATGGAAATCACTTATGCAGAACATGGCATATATGTATCACAAGAAAGGTATCTTTTGAACCTTCTAAAGAAGTTTAACATGGAGAATTGCAGAGAGGCATCTACACCACTAGAGGTAAATCATAAACTCAATAGATATGATGGTGCAGAGTTCAAAGACATGAGGAAGTACCAATCTTTAGTGGGAAGTTTAATTTGCAACTCTAACAAGGCCTGATCTTAGTTATGCAGTTGGTGTTCTTTCTCAATTCATGCATTGTCCAAAGGATCCACATTGGATTGCAGGTCAAAGAGTCCTTAGATATATCAAAGGGACTTTGAAAGAAGGATTGTATTATCCTTTCACATCAGATATAAGATTGAGAGCCTATAGTGATTGAGATTGGGCAGGAAGTCAAGATGACAGAAGGTCTACCCATGGCTACATGATATACATTGGAGATAAGCTTGTGAGTTGGTGTTCAAAGAAACAACACACAGTGGCCTTATCATCAACAGAAGCTGAATACAAAGGACTTGTGGAAGCAGCAAAGGAAGTCATATGGATGCAGACATTATTCAAAAGCTTGGGAATTGATCAAGGTATACCTATCATTCATGGAGATAATATGAGCTCACTATATCTTGCAGCAAATCCTGTATTTCATGCAAGGACAAAGCACATAGAAATACAGTATCATTTCCTTAGAGAAAAGGTAATGGAGAAAGAGATTGAAGTGGTGTACACTTCTACAAAAGATCAAATTGCAGATATTAGAACAAAAAGCTTGGATGGAGTGACGACAAATAGGTTCAAGGAGATGGCAGGAATAAAAGAGAAGAAGACTATGTGAAGAAGTCAAATTATGCTAATTAGTGATTGAGGGGGAGCTGTTGGGGCTTCACTCACTAATTAGGCATGGATATATGAAGACATATGAAGACATATGATGGAGGAAAGAAGAAGTGAAGAAAAGACCTACAGAAAACCAAGCCCAAGTGAAGGGACAATTTCACTATTGTAAATTAGTGCAAAATTAGAGTCTAGTTTTTCATTTGATCTTCAGAACTTACGAGTTCAAGTCTAGGAGAATGTAAACCATAGGTATATAAGTTAATTTGATGCAAAAATATGAGAGAGAGAACTCAATTTTGTAATCTGAGAGAGTAGAAAAAAGTCGTGTATTTTCTAAGAGAGATGGTGAGGAAAAACTTCTGAGTCTGAGAGAGTTTTCCATGGCTATGAGCAAGATTAGGCCAAGCCATTTTGTACACATCTTCTCTGATAATCAACACATGTTTGTGTAGAAGGATTGAGTCTAATTCCTCTTGTACATTGAGTTCTAAGTCATTTCATATGACTGTGTAAGGTAGTTGACAGTTACGACTTTTCTGGCGCACATTTGACTGATCTTCTGAAGGTCAGATCTCGAAGCATGGTGTAAAGTTTTTGGTAAGTGATAGCTCATTTTAAAGCTACTCTCCTCAACTACATTTGGTCAAAAGATCTTTAAGAAACGGGACGCATACTCAGAGAAATCAGCTTAAGAGTGAAGGTATGTCAAATCGATGAAGTCAAATTTCAATTTTCAGACATAGTGAAAAGTTGGGGCAAAATCAGAAGATTTTGAAGTTATTACTTGAAAGTTTTGTTTGTTATGTGTTGCTTACCATTAGCAAGAAGTTCTCTTAGCAAGTGATCAAAAGACTTTGCAAAGATTGAGCTAATACAGGTCAGATTGAAGGATTGAAGAAAAGGCGCAGATTTCTGTAAAGTGAAAATTTGATTTTCACTAAGTTCAGAGTTGAAGGTTCATATTTAGAGGTTTGCTAAGCTAATGATGGTTATGGAGGTCTTCTAATACCACATTAGTTTAGTTCTTGTGGTGTTTCAAACACCAACATGCGTGTCATTTGTTTTATTTTTATCCCCGTATTTTGGTTGACCACAAACCGTAATCTCCTTGTTTTGATATCTAAATATGATTCATCGCCGCCCTGTGTTATTGTTTCTGCTCCTGCATGCATGACGTAATTATGAAGGATATCTTTCCAATACCGCGTGATGATTAGGGTTTTCGACCGCCTAATGTTGCCTGTGTTTCTAATTAATCTTGTTTCTTTTACTGATAATCGCTATTGTGTTTGTGTGATTGTGCATTCTTTGTCTTCTGTGTTCATGTGTTTACTTGTGCACACCATGGAAGCACTAGCGATGTGGCTACTTTCCGTGCAGGTCTCGCTCCAAACGTGAGTGAGTATTTGCGCACTCGTGGTCTGTTGGCCTTCGCTGCATTGTGTTGGCATTCAGTGGAGTGTCAACCATTCCATGCGCAACTTATTTTTGCCATCCCCACCACACCTGCTACCGAGCAGTGTTGGCCCATTACGTGTTTACCGTCTCGTGTCGTTATTACTTTAACTACATTTGCTGAAGCTTTTCGACTTCCTCGGGAAGGATTGGAGAATGGTCTCCTTCTTTCCGTGGCCATCATGCACGAATTGTTTCCCCGGCACTCATCTAATGAGTATGCCATTTTGTGTAGACCTGAACTAGAGCGTACTGCTCTGCAATTTTTGGTAGCCACCCTGAATCTACAGAAACGTACCTATGGTATTGCCCGCCCATTCTATTCGATGATAGATACCGCTTCTCGTGAGTTTGTCAATTTTGCTTCCTTTTATTTCCAGTGCATTCATCGTGAATGTGTATCGGTTATCAAACAAGTTACTAAGGGTGACCTTCCTCATTCCTGTTTACCCCACATCCTTACTTTCCTCTTTCCGGTGCTCCAGGATGCGCAACCACCTCCAACCGCCCCCTTCTTGTTACATGAAGAATCTACTCACATGCTCGAGGATGAGGACGATGATAATGCAGACCTATTGCAACTTTTTTGCCGAAAACGCAGATGTGTTAGCCCCTCCGAAAGTCAAGTGCAGGGATCAACTGGTGGCCATGAAGAAGAAGCCTTCCACGACACTGCTACATCTATCCATGTCGATTCCTCCGTTCCTTCTTCTCCAATTAAGCAACAGGAACAAGATGTCAACATGGAAGACTCCGAAGAAGTTTCTTCTCGGGCGGATTCTCATCAGCAGAATCACGAATTGTTGCAGAAATTATTAACGAAGTGATTGTCATGGTTGACACTGTGATTGACAGAACTGAGGCGACAAAGAAAAATACAACCCGTATAATCTTGATGCCGAATACCCTTATCCCACTTCCTCCACCAATGAACCCTATTGAGCCCGTTGTTCCCGTTGAGCCAGTTGTTCCCGACGCACCCATTACTCCCTCATCTTCTCCCGATTACTCTCCACCACCCTCTCCTCACCTATTATCAACCTCTTCATCCCAACCACTTCCTGTTCTTCCTCCTTCAACTATGATGTTCCATGAATTGGAGTCTATGGGACGTCTCCTGATTCAATTCTCTCAGCAGTTACCTCTTCAAATGAAGCTGGCAACCGACAATATCAGACAGGATCTGCAAGGCAAAGTTGATTTGTTAGAGGCAGATATCGCTTCGTTGCAGGAAGAAGCCAATGCGGTCAAGGCAGAGAACCATGCCCCTGCACGTGCAGCTTCAACAACTTCAAGCAAGGATCGTAGAGCAGGACACCTTGATTGCCCAACGAGATGCTGCCCTTGCTGAGTTGAATGAAAAGGATGCTCTTTTATCCGCTCGCGATGAAGAGATCAAGTAGTTAAATCAGTTGGTACAGGATAAGGAAGATGCTCGTGTGGCGATTGGAAATTTGTTGGAAGAAACTCGTGCACAGTTGGATGAGGTCGTGTAGAAAAGGCAAGAAATGGCAGACTTAGCCATTCAAAACACTGAGGAATTAAAGATAGTATCTGTCAAACTATTGCAGAAGAGTCGAGATTTGGACGCACAGACGGCCCGGACAATTCAGATAAAGAAGGAGATGGCAGGTATTATGAAAGAAAGGGATGCATATTACAAAACCATCCAATATCAAGCTCAGGAGTTGGAATGCAGAGAAAAGCAGCTAGGAGCTCAAGTAGAGAGATTGTCTAGAATTGATGGTCAAATTGCTGATATGAGATTGAACAGAGATGCTGCACTAGCCAATGAATTTTATTTACAAGAGGCATTTTTGCAGATGTAGACTGATGCACTGATGAGTCAAGTAATTGCGGCTAGTTCAGTACAAACTGACGCACAACTGGTGGAGCCAGATACTTTAAAGCTTATGCTGGATTCCTTAAAAGAGAAGATCACTAGGACTTTCAAATTAGCCCGAACCATGTACATACAAGGCATCGTAGATGAGCCTTAATTTTATTTTCTTTCCGAGTTCAAGTCCACCGTGCGTGCCAGTGTTAGGCTGCCGGATGGGCACAATGTAATTTTATTTTCATATATTGCATGACCGAAAGCGCCTAGCGAAGAGATGTAACCTTTTATCTATTAATGAAAAGACATTATGGGGTTCTCCGGCAGTAGAGGAGACGGGATCGACAGACTGTCTGTCTCGGCGATTGCGACCGTGCGGAGACGCCATGGTGCAGAGTTTGTAGATAATTGGAGTACTATTATTCTGTTGAATTGCCGTAATTTATTACTAACAGAGTAACATTGTCTTAACATCAATAAGTTTGTACAACTGTGTGGCTGATAATTTTCACGATAACCTACTGTGTGAAGATAACTGTAATCAAAGAATCATAACTATGTAACAGAAGTTAATGCCTTGACATATAATTACTGTTTGATTAAATGGTTAATTGGGAAAATTAAGTAAAGGGCCTCTGCACTGTCAGACCTCTACCATTCCCAAGAACCCGAAAAGAGATTAAAAGTGGACATGACGGAAGTCCTTTTTAGCCTCCTACTACGGCTACCGATCATCGATATATTCTTAGCTGTACTGACTATGCTACTCAATGGGCTGAAGCCTGGGCTTTACGGTCCACAACTGCTTCGGTGGTCATCAAATGTTTGATGAGTAATGTTTTTCCTCGTTACAGTCTTCCCTTGGAGATTGTTTCTGATCGAGGTACGCATTTTGCTAATACCTTAATGCAAGTGCTCACTCGCACCTTTAAGATTGTCCATAAATTTAGTTCCCCTTACTATCTTCGTGCAAATGGACTAGACGAAAGTACCAATAAAACCCTTCTTAACATGCTAAAGAAACTTGTGCTGGAATGTCCGGAGCATTGGGATCAATTCCTTCCTTCGGTCTTATGGGCTTACCGCACTACTTATAAAGTTGCTACCGGAAGTACACCTTTTAAATTGGCATATGGGCTGGAGGCAATTGCACCTATGGAATTGGTGGTACCTAGTTTACGAGTGGCATTGGACCATAAGTTATTACCTGAAGAGTCCTTCCCTTTTGGGTTGGATGTGTTGCGGTCATTGGATGAACAACATCTTGAAAGTTTTTTGGTGCTTCAAGAAGTGCAACTGCGGCAAGCTAAGACCCATGATCGATTCCTCAGGACCTCCATCTTTACCAATGTGCAATTAGTCCTTTTCTATAATGCTAAGTCTAATCGTTTGGCTAGCAAGTTCAAGCTTCGTTGGTTCGGTCCCCACCGTATTGCAGATCAGGTCGGACTAGCTACTTTCCGGTTATCCACTTTAACTGGTACTCTTCTCCCTAAACCCATCAATGGGTCCAAAGTTCATCCGTATTGTCCACTGTCTACTTCATCTTAACTTGGTGATGGTAATATTTCTATTCATCCGGCTTATGTTTGTTTTGTATCTTGACCACTGTTTACATTACATGCATTTCAGTTGACCATCTGATTGTAAACTTCCCGTTTTGATTAATTATTCATGATTCGCCATCGCACTCCACGCTTGGGAATTTCTTCATGTGTTTATGTCGTCATTATGCATGCATGTTTCCCTCTACTGGTGATGATTGTGTTTTTTATCTGTGCTTCCATCCTGCATTCTTACTTAACCATGATCTTCGTCCTCTTTTTTGCTATTGTATTCTTGCGCTTTGTGTATTCCTCATTATACTGTTGCGCATTCGACTTATGTCAATCGCCATGAAAGCTCTTGCCAATATTACCACTTTCTGTGCCGGTTTATCTCCCAACCTGGGTGATTTCTTGCATACCCATGGGTTATTGGCATTCACCAAGTTGCCACGGCATTCGATTGAATGTCATCCCTACTTCGCCCAAAGTCATTGCGCCATTACCGATACTCCCCAAACGGAGACCTGCTGGCTGATTACCTACCTAAATCCACACAAAAATGTCCTATTTCAACTCAAACTGATCTTATTGCAACAACAATTGAGCAGAAAGTATCAGTTTCAACTCAAACTAATCATGTACTAGTGTTTACACCAAAAGGAAATCAAGAGCCTAAACAAATACTAGGCAAGTAAAAAAAAGAAAACGAAAGAGGTTCGATCATGTGATAATGGAACCGGAATTTATTGAGATAGAAAGGGACCCTCAAAAGATTCAACATGGCCTAATAGAGGAGGAGATACAGGAATTGAAACCTATTCACAAGGATTTACAACCTAGGGCTCTGATTTTGGAAGTTGAAGCATTTATGAATATCTGAAGTAAGCAGGCCTTTCCTGATAGTAATGCTTTTCTTCAATGGTGCCTTGAACATTTCATGTCTGGATTTGGAGTGCCTATGATCTAGACAAAGTCCAAAAATGTATTGATACAATCTTGCCAGAGTTCACGAGGAAATTTATGGATCTGTGGGGGAGGGATCAATGTGTTTGGAATTTTTCAATCCATTTCAAGAAACTGGCTCATTTCAGGGACAAGAATGTGGAGTACGGGCCTAACAATACATTGATAATTGATATTACTGCTTACAGGCTATTTTACAACCTTAGAAGATGTTGTCTAATGTTACCAAAGATGCCAATCAGTGGAAGACTTAACTATCTGTCAGGAACTCTTTGTGATCAACATTGAAAATGGTTAATAGCCCCAAATTGTATTGAGAATGCAGATATTAGTTCCAAATTAATTCCTCTTGATGAAGAGAGTTTGTCTATATATCATGGCATACATCGAGACCATAATCCAGATTACAGACATAATCAAGATTATAGGCAAAAACACTGAGTAATGCCTACTTAAGGATGGCTATGAATGGTTCTATTTTTGAACCCTTCAATCTTTATAGATCTATCATACAGGGTTGTCCCTTGCTCTTCTTTTGTTTGCTATTTCTAGTGATGCTCAGGGATGGTTAGTCAAAGATAAAACTGAACAGGGAATTATTAGAGGTAGTTTTATGCCTAGATGAAAAATAACGATGGTTATACCTTAAATCTAGTGTTTGCTTCTAATCTATAGGTTTTGTCTCAAGACTCATTATGGATTGGACAAGTGAATGCTGAAGAAGCTTATCCTTTTCCTATTAAGATGAATAAGTGTAGGAAAAAAGGCTTTAACTCATGGAATAGCCTTATGTCTTGGCAGGATATTGTGGATCCTTTCTTCATTAATGACATTGCTGATTTATCTCTTGGTTGTAAACAAGTGCTTATGGATCAAAGGGAGCTACTCTTGAAATCCACGGAGAAGTGCAACCACTACAAAGATCTTGAGCTACATACGATTGCTATGGATATGTTCCAGAATTTCACAAAAAAACAGGTTCCTTTCCCAAGTTGGTTAGGAGGCTGAATCAAAAGTGGAATCTCCAATGGACTGCCCATCAATGGTCCTATAGATTTCCGGTCATTTGGGCCCTTCCTCCTGTGAGTAAGCACTCCATCTTACTGTGGCTTGTCATTCACCAAGGCCTATGGATAGGGAGCAGAGCTCATAAATTAAATTTGGGGAATGGAAATTCTAATAGTTGTGGCAGGTTGGAGGATCTTTCTCACCAGTTCATGGAATGCTTTCATGCTCAGAAATTCTAGTCCCCTCTTAATAATCTTTACCTCACCCTTGGCAGACCAATAATGGGTTGTATCCCTTGCTTTGGCACACATGGAGAGTAAAAATATTATGGAACATTTGGGTTGGAAAAAATAAAAGATGCTTTAGAGATGGTAGTAGGAATCAAATTTACAACCGTTGGAAAGAAATGAAGTTTGTTGGACACGCCTACCTTTCTAGTATCTATGATGCTCCTATGCATGAAGCCATGTATTCAAAAATCATATGTAATGTTAGATACCAATAGTGGAGTGTCACTCTCTCTAAGATGTATTGTCCCAAGAGGGCCTGCCCCCTGCACAGTTGTACAATATTTCCTAAACTTAATTTAATCTTTGTTTTCCATTAAAAAAAAACTTTTAAGTCTATGGGTGGTTTCAAACTATTCCAATCGTACATAAATGGCATTTCCTTCCAAAAACATGCTTCCACCCTCACATCAATTCATTTGTTTCAGGGGTGCATGTTTTGTTCTGAGCGGGGTAAGCTGCCATGCTTTTTTTTCTTTTGAAATGGAGGTTCAGCGGAAGCTTACTCCCCCGGACTTTAATTTTGAAATTGCAATTGTACAAGTGAACGGGCATAGTACCCATGGGACCCCCCGTATCCCACAAAGCAAGGGTTAGACGAGTTACATAGTGTCTTGCCATAGCCAGGGGTAAACCCTCACCAAATACAGATAAGCACTCCCCCCCTTTTTTGAGACAACAATAAGATTAGATTAATGATGGTATGTGTAAGTGTACAGAGGGCAAGATCCCACACAAGGGTCCCGGATTACAGTAAACCCTCACCAAATACAGATAAGCACTCCCCCCCTTTTTTTGAGACAACAAGAAGATTAGATTAATGATGGTATGTGTAAGTGTACAGAGGGCAGGATCCCACACAAGGGTCCCAGATTACAATAAATACTTAGCAAATACCACTAGAGCAGGGGACATACATCTAGGCAAGATACAAGTCAGAGAGATACAAAGGTTCCTTATACACAAACTCATGTACATGAGAAAATCATGTGACATCTCGAACTAGAGTAAAACTTAATTAATGAATCTCTCCACTGGTTGGGGGAGGTGTTATAAAAATGTTTAGACATTGGAAAATCCTTAGGAGGGGCTGTCTTCATAACAAGAAGACACCTCACTGCAATGTCTTTGAACCCTCTATAGCTCTTGAATTTCTGCAACATGTATATGGCAACATCAGCAAGGTGGACATGCGTGTGGGAAGTGCATTGAAGAAGCCTCTCCTGCAACACCTTTTTGTGCAACAACAATACCTAAAGACAAGTAGGAGATAAGTTAGCGATATCCATTATAGCAGAGTCTTGAATTAACCCACCATTCACAGTGAGGTCATTCCAGCTACAGAATCCCTTCTTGCAACACTTATACTCTTTGATTCACATTTTGCAATTGTTCCACAGAGATAGCCATCCACTCCAGATGCTATTGGAATTTGGGGCCCCAAGATCATTGCAATACTAAAACCTTTTGATCATACACACTTAATTAATTAAGATGATAAGTGAGAGATAGAAAGAAAGAGATCTCGAGACAAAGATAGAGAATGTAGGCCAAAGCTTACTCACTGAAAAATAGATGTCCAAATTACAACATGGGAGTAGTACTCAACCATATAAAGTGGTGCGCTCACTAATGGAAGAATATCCAAGAAGATGATAAAAAATTTAAATTATGTTGAAATAATCTAAGTGTGAAGTGAATGAGCAACGAAGTTAACCTTATTCTCACAAAATAGTGTAACAAAATTGTAAATCAACCAACCCTAATTTTGAGATTAGGGTAGAGAAAACACCCTAAAAACAAAATATAAGGTTAACTCACAAAAGGTAGTTACCACCACCTTGTAGAAGACTTCTTGCTCCAAGAGAGTAGTCCCTCCTTCACCAAATCTTCACCTCCAAAGCTTCAAAATCTTCAAACTCTAGCTTGAGATCTTTGAGTGATATCTCATAGTGTTCCCACCATGCTCCTTTTATCGGTTAAGCTTCCCATAATAAAGCAATAGCATATGTTCTTCAAGAATAAAGCAAAACGTGTGATCTCTCCATAAAGCAAGAAATATGTAGTGATCCAAAACACAAAACTCCATCGTTGTTTTATTTTTGTGCAACGATTACTTTTAGAATCATGTTTTGCTAAAGAACGAGTGGCTCTTATTCGTTTGCTTTTCATGATTCGATCACTATAGTCGCTTTATGCTTGATCCAAAAATATGCTCTTGATCAAATAAACTTAGCTTTTCCTTGTTTTGAGCAAAATTAGGTTTTGACTTTTCTTCCAACTTTGAACTCTGATGGAAAAATGAAGCATACCACTAGATTGCTCTCACCATGCTCTATCTATCTAGCCTAAAAAAAATTTAGCCAAACTGTACAAAAATGCTAAGTCCAAAAATGAATTGCTGGAAATGTACCAAATGTACATTGACTTCCAACAATCCCTCCTTCAATGTCATATTGGTACAAGCTTCACTAAGGTGCAAATCTCCTCATGACTGTATGTAGTGATTGCTTTGGTAAATATATCTGCAACATTCTCACTAGAAGGAACATAAACCAGCTCAATGTGCTTCTTTGCTATCTGCTCTCGAATATAGTGGTAGTGTACCTCTATATGCTTTGTCCTTGCATGATGCACTCGATTCTTTGCTATAGCCATAACACTCTGGCTATCTGAAAATATCTAAATGGGTTCATGTACTCTTACATCTAGATAACTGAAAATCTTCTGCAACCAAACTAACTCGAGAGTAGCTGTAAATGCTGCACGATATTCAGCTTCACATGATGAAGTTGCAATAGTGGGTTGTCTCTTCGAAAGCCATGAGATAAGACAATCTCTAAGATAAAAACAAAATCCACTTGTACTTCTTGTGTCTCTTTCACCTGCCTAATCAGAATCTAAAAATCGTTTTAGTAAAAAATGTATAGATTTTAAAAATACCATAGCATAATTTGAAGTTCCCTTCAAATATCGAAAGATCCGCTTTACTGCTTTCAAAAGTAACACTGTCGGATTCTTCATGAACCTTGATACTTGAGAAACTGCAAGCTATATATCAGGACGTGTATTACAAAGATATATCAAGGATCCAACTGCTTGACTATATAAAGTAGCATCAAATGACTCTGCATCTACTACCATTTGTAAAGATGCATTCTGATCCATAGGTGTTTGCATAGGTTTAGAATCACTCATCTGAAACCTTTCCAAAAGTTTCTCAATGTATTTCTGTTGTGTCATATAGATACACTCATCTCAAAATAGAAACTGAATCCCAAGATAATAATGCAAAATGCCTAAATCATTCACATCAAATGTTTGCTTCAATTGTTCTTTGAACATTTGCAAATCTTCATCTCTGGGACCTATGACTATAATATCATCCACATAAATGATTGTTATAATCATCATACCTAGTTCAGCTTTTACATAAAGAGTTGGAGCTACATCTGAGTTATGAATATCAATGGATAAAAGATATGTATGTATCTTTTCATACCATGCTCTAGGTGCCTATTTTAAACCATACAAAACTTTCATAAGCTTACATACCAAATGTTCTTTACCTATCTCTTCAAAACCTTCTGGCTACTGAATATACATATCCTCGTGTAAATCACCATTAAGAAAAGCAGTCTTAATGTCAAGTTGATATATATGCCAACCAAAATGTGCTGCTAAAGCAAGTATTGACCTAATAACAGTCATCCTAAATGTAGGAGCAAATATCTCATCATAATCAATACCTTTTTGTTGTGCATATCCTTTGACAACCAATCTTTCTTTGTACCTATCAATAGTACCATTTGCTTTCCTTTTGATTTTGAAGATCCATTTTACATCTATAGATTTCTTTCCCTCTGGTAACTCACATAGCTGCCAAGTTTGATTCTTGTGAATAGAATCAATCCCTTCTTGCATAGCTTTTCTCCAAATAGGAATGTTAAGTGCATCTTTAACACATGCGGGTTCATCTTCAACTATCCTAAAATCCAAAATATCATGAAACTCAAAGTCTTCATCAAAACTTACATGATCTTTTTGTTGTTGATGTCTAGTCTGACCTCTTGTTCTTATATCATCTTGTTGTTGTTGTCTAGTCTGACTCCTTGTTCTTCCAGTAAAAGTCTTTATGCCTCTATCTTTCCAAGTCTGATATAACCAAGTAGGTGTATCTTTAAATAGTGGTGAAACTCTTTTTGACCCTTCAGCTTCCACAGGTTCTGGAACTTGTCCTACCGAGGTACTAGGACTTTTTGGAACTTTAACTTCTTCCATTTCTGGAACCAAAGTCTCTTGTGGAATCGACTCTGTAGAAGGTTGTGAAATCCCTCTTTCTTCAACTTTTTCTTGAATCCTAGGAATTTTAACTCCCTCTTGATATGGCTGAACATGTATAAAATCTTTCTAAAAACTTCATAGTCATTTTCAATAATGAACTCTAGAATTTCTGCTTCTTTATCATAAAATTTATTTTCAGCAATATATGCATTGCGTGAAAGAATGACTTCAGCCGTCTCTGGAACATAAAACCTATATCCCTTACTCTCAACAGGATATCCAATAAAAACATCTTTCCTCGCTTTTACATCTAGTTTGGCTCGGTCCTTTTTCTCAACGTGTACATAAGAAAGTGATCCAAACACTCTAACGTAACTCACATTAGGTTTTCTACCATAATAAGCTTCATAAGGTGTGACTACCTTTAAAGCTTTTGTAGATGACCTGTTCAAAATGTGATTAGCTATATATACTGCATCAAACCAGAATTTCGGTGAAAGCTTCTTGGATGCCATCATGCTCTGCATCATCTCAACAAGTATTCTATTCTTTCTTTTTGCAACACCATTCTGCTGAGGATTATAAGCAATAGTAAGATTTCGTGTAATACCTTTCTCATCAAGAAATTTCTGGAAATCTTTTGACAAGTATTCTCCACCTCTATCACTTCTGAGAATCTAGATAGTTTCCTGACTTTTATTTTCAACCATATCTACAAACTTCTTGAACATAGTAAAGACTTCTCACTTCAACTTAAGACCATAGATCCATGAGTATCTCGTAAAATCATCAATGAATAGAAAAAAATACCTGAAACCCTGAATAGAGTCTGCTCTCATAGGTCTATTCACATATGAATGAATAATCTTCAATTTCCTGGTAGCTATAATATGACCATGTTTCTTGAAAGGTAGTTTATGCATCTTACCTTCAAGACAACCTTCACATATATCTGAATCATCTGGTAGCTTGAATGAGGGTAAAATCTCAACCTCTGTCTTTGATACTCTTGAGAGCCAAAACTAATATGTCCAAACCTCTCATGCCATAGCTTCATATCTTCCACCGGTGATGAAGATTTGACTGCATATGTTTGACTGATTTTTGACAAAACAAAGATCCCTCCTCTATGCTCACCTTGCAATATACACTTGTCATCTTTGTGTGATAAGATCTTATAAAGATCTCTCTCAAATACAACTTTAAAACCATCACCTAAAAATGCAGATATAGATAGCAGATTCTTCTTCATTTCAGGTACATAAAGAACATCTCAAATATGAAAATTACCACCTTCTCTTGACTTTAGGATTACTATACATATTCCCACAACATCCAAATCATTGCCACCTGCAATAGTAACTCTTCTACCAGAAGAATAGGAAAGGGAAGAAAACACATCTCTGCAACCTATTATATGCTTTGTAGCACCTGAGTCAAATATCCAAGGACTTGCTAAAAGAACTAGTAAAGATGCCTGATCAAAAGCTACTTCCTCAATGGTGATACAGGCATAAGAATCACCTTGAGATTTCCCTTTTTTATCATCTTTTGCAACATTACTTGATGCCTTTTTTCTTTTCTACTGCAATCCTTTTATAACATGCTGCTTTTAAATGTCCAGGTTTCTTGCAGTAAAAACATATTACTTCCTTCTTCTTAGAAGACTTCTCTTTAGATGTAGTAGAAATAGAATCTGAAGTAGAAGGTGAAAGGGACTGACTTTCCATCTGGGATTGTTTTTCCTTCTTCTCCTTCTTCTTCTTTTTACCCTTTGATGAAGATAAAATTGCTTCTTCATTCTCTTCCATTCCCTTCAACTGATCTTCATCTTGAAGCAACAAGAACTTTAACTCTTCAAGTGTAACCTCTCTATCTCTTGTGCTAAGGGTAAGAGTGGTTATGAAAGACCGATATGAGATAGGAAGTGAATTAATTAGCATATTTATCATTTCTTCATCAGATATCTCAACTCCTACATTTAGTAGTTGATCTCTCAAGTCAACAAGTTTCATAATGTGGGTTTGAATTGACTCACTAGCCTTCATCCTTGTATTTGCTAGTTGTCTCCTCAAGTGAGCTTTCCTAGTAGGATTTCTACTCTGAAAAATATTCTCAAGCTTCAACCAAGCTTGTCTAAAACTTCTGCAAGATCTGATATGTGGTAGAATATGCCTTTTGACACTCATTGCTATGAATGAAAGTGCTAAAACATCTCTAGAATCCTGTTTTGCCTGCTCTTCAGTAGGAGGAACTGTAAGTAAAGACCTACCTGTGACTTTGGATGTCAAAGTAGTTACCTCTTCTTCAGTTGGTTCTGTAATAGTAATTCCAGTACCTCTTGAAGCTTTTATAGCTCCTTCTTTGCCTTCTCGTCTGGGTCTTGTTAAGGATCCATTGATGATACTCCATAAATCCTTTGTCACTAAAATATTCATCATCATGAAACTCCACATGTGATAATTAGAAGATCCATCCAACTTGTCTTCAATCTCAATTCTATACTCACTCATCTTAACTAAGTGTGTATGTCAATTAGGATCTAATACCAAATGTTGGAATTTGGGGCCCCAGGATCATTCCAATACTAAAACCTTTGAGCATACACACTTAATTAATTAAGATGACAAGTGAGAGATAGAAAGAAAGAGATCTTGAAACAAAGATAGAGAACGTAAGCCAAAGCCTACTCACTAAAAAATAGATATCCAAATTACAACATGGGAGTATTAATCAACCATATAAAGTGGTGCACTCACTAATGGAAGAATATCCAAGAAGATAATGATACAAAATTTAGATTATGTTGGAATAATCTAAGTGTGTGAAGTGAATGAGCAATGAAGTTAACCTTATTCGCACAAAATAGTGTAACAAAATTGTAAATCAAACAACCCTAATTTTGAGATTAGGGTAGAGAAACCCGAAAAACAAAATATAAGGTTAACTCACAAAAGATAGTTACCACCGCCTTGTAGAAGACTTCTTCATCCAAGAGAGTAGCCTCTCCTTCACCAAATCTTTACCTCCAAAGCTTCAGAATCTTCAAACTCTAGCTTGAGATCTTTGAGTGATATCTCATAGTGTGCCCACCATGCTCCTTTTATAGGTTAAGCTTCCCATAATAAAGCAATAGCGTATGTTCTTCAAGAATAAAGAAAAATCTCTCCATAAAGCAAGAAATACACAGCGAACCAATAGTGATCCAAAACACAAAACTCCATCATTATTTTATTTTTGTTTTATTCATGAAAAGGAACGATTACTTTTAGACTCATATTCTGCTAAAAAATGAGTGGCTCTTATTCATTTGCTTTTCATGATTCCATCGCTATAGTTGCTTTATGCTTGATCCAAATAATATGCTCTTGATCAAATAAACTTAGCTTTTCCTTGTTTTGAGCAAAATTTGGTTTTGACTTTTCTTCCAACTGTGACCTCTGATGGAAAAATGAAGCATACCACTAGATCGCTCTCACCAAGCTCTATCTATCTAGCCTAAAACAAATTTAGCCAAACTATACAAAAATGCTAAGTCCAAAAATGAATTGCTCGAAATGTACCAAATGTACATTGACTTCCAACAGATGCTTTCCTGAAAAAGCCAGAATGAGTAAAGTACTTCTCATTAGGGCAACATGCCTTTTAACCTCCATACAAGCCTTCCATAATCTACAACAAAGGGAACTGCCTACAGCAACAAAAGAGTGAGGAGACACAATAATATCCCATAAAGAATGATCTTGCCAGGATTTATAGTTTTCTATATAAAATTGTTTAGTGTTTCTTTTTATGAGGTTAGCCCGTATGTCAGAACAGTCCAGGGATCTAGCTATCCATTTAGCAGCTTTATTAGGGAGGGAGCATATATTCCATTTGATTACACTTCTCAGCATAGAAATGGTTATTGAAGAAACTAGTTTATAATTATCTAGTCAAATCATGTACTATATAGTGCGAGACAAAAACGTTGTCCAAAATCACATGGGTATTACAAATTCCAAGGCATACTATTATAAACGGCCTCATACACATCACCATTTATGGTAAACATGTTTTTACAATCGGGGACTGGTGACATGGGTATTTTAATGCATCTTACAAGATGGGAATACATATAAGCTGGTGGTCTTGCTTCTAACGACCTGGAGACATTTTCTTCTCGTCTCTCATAAAATAAACCCACCACATAATATGTTCCTGAAGCTATCAGGTTGTTCCACGCATCCATTACATTCTTCAAACTGAACTATTTTCCTTGTGTGCACTTTAATAAATAGAAATCTGCGCCTTCATCATTCTCCTCTTCTGCATTGACTGCAAAGTTGTCATCCACTGCCAATGCATCTAATAGGTAGTTGCCATCACTTTCAAATGTAAAATTGGAAAAGGATGAGTCTTCTGCTTCATCTGACTCACTGATAGGAGTCAAAGTATGGTACACCCAATTTTGAACGTGGCATTTGTTGATGCATCTTTTCCACTAACCATGGATTCAATGAAAACAATAACATGTTAGTTCTCAAACATCAATGCAATGTCCACCTAACCTTCAATAGCCATGAATCGAATGCAAGGATCGAACTTGAGATATCCCCTTACAATCCCAAGCCTTCTCCCTATTTACTTAGTCAATCTTCACTTCCCAGAAGACCCGTGTGACATGTCTCCCTTTTGACTCTGATAAATGTCCCTTGAGAGATTTCACAACATCTGCAGCACACTTCAACATTGCACCTTCAGGTTTCAGTTGTTCATGGGTTAGCACCCTTTTCACAACTACACCTGTGTAATAAAGTAAGTCTATGATCTAGGGATCCGATGGCTTCAGACAGATCTGAAATCGGATACCGTTTGGTCACTCGTCTGTAGGACCAAAGATCTCAAGAGTAGACTCAAGCATAAGTCATGTGCTGTCATATTCAAGTAATCCACTTAGCCTAGTGGTTAAGTCTCATGGTTGTGAAGGAGGAGGTCTTGGGTTCAACTCCCATGTGGAGCATGGGGAGAGAGTTTTGCCCAAAGAGCTCTAGAGCCTTCTAACTCAAGTTAACGTGAGTTAACTTGAGTCCAGTGGACTTAACTCAAGAGGTGAGTACAACAACCACTAGTGGACTCTAGTGGAAGGTACTAAAGTAGTGGTCGAGATCACTCCAGCCACTAATAGACTCTAGTGGTGGATATGAAAGGAGTGGAGGAGATTGCACATGCACTTGTGGACTCTAGTTACATTTGTGGTCCTCATTAGTTCAAGCAGCTATATATACAGGCATAAGGTTGGGAGGAGAGTCATCTCTCTAGTATGTGGTGGTCGTAATCCTTGTTCTCTTGCATTGGTATCAGAGCCTAGGAAGTAGGCTTGGGCAAAGTGGAATGACCCAATGGCCTCTAAAAAAGGCGCTTGGGCATCCTCCATGTGAAAGGGTAGGATTTGTGGAAGGCGCGCGTCGATTTCAATGATGGACCTTACAATGATTGGGGTGTATCTCCCAATCCGTAGGTCGGATTGAGGCGTGTAATATACCGTTGGAAAGCTCTCGGAACGAACATTCCAATGAGCTAGCTTGCAATGTGTGAATTCCTTGGGAATCCTTGGATGGAACTTGATTGAGTACATTCTGCTAGTCCCATAGCTGGTCAGGGTACATCCTGCCAGGGTACATCCAGGGTACATCCTACCAGTCCCATAGCTGGTCAGGGTACATTCCCGAGGGAGTTCAAGGGGGGAAGAATGTAACATAATCCTGGTAGGAGATGGTTGAACCACACCCTAAGAGAGAGGATTAGGAAGTAATCCTCAACCATGGCTTTTGGGGCAAGTGGTTAGCCCATCACATTCCTAACCAAGAGGTTGTGAGTTCAATCCCTTACATTGGTATCAGAGCTCAAGGTTGAGCTTCCATGGAGACCTTGATAGGCTCATCATCATCATCTTGCTCCTCTAGTCGCTCTCCTATATGCGTGTGCAATGCTCGTAGATGATCAGAAATAGTGCGCCGCCGCCGAAATTCGCATATTGACTTAGCCTAAGTCGGAAGAAGCTTGGCAAAAAGTTTATACTCTCTGTGCTGCCGGCGGGATTCGATCCCTCGCCCCCCCAATAAGAGCGCCATCGTCTACCCAACAAGATCACGGGCGGATCACGCTCGATATTTTGCAGAAATTGATTTTTATCTAAAGTCTGGCGCCGAAAAGCTTTCATCAAGAGCAAAAAATAAGAGAAGAATTCCGCGAAGCTGCCGCTGCTGCCGACGGAATTCGAACCCGTGCCATCAATTAGAGAGGATAATCGTCTAGCCACGCTGTCAACGCCCATTGCTTGTCTTCTAATCCAGAAGAAACTGCAATAATACAGTAGCCAGAGCTGAAGTGCAAGTCCTCTCATCCATCCAAGGAGCCAAGTCCTCTCATCCATCCAAGGAGCCAAATCAATTCCTGCAGCTTGGAACCAGAGGAGTATTTTGCTTTTAGCCAAAGAAACAAACAAGGAGAATCAAAGATTGAGCAAAGCTTGAAGGAATTGGAGCTGTGGAGTGAAGATCCGGAGGCCTAAGTTAGTCGACCACGACGGACCAAGTCATCCAAGACTATTTCTTGCAGAGGAAGCTTCAAGAATGGTGAATAGCTCCTCGCAAGGATCAAGAGGATGAATCACTCTTCCAAAGGATCAAGGGATGGACGAAGCTATGATCAAAGCTAAGTATTTTCCAGTTTCTGCTTGATCTTAATGCTTGATTTATCTTGTTTTCATTATTCTACACTTAATCCTAGATGCACATTGAAATAGCCTAAGTATTTTCCAGTTTCTGCTTGATCTTAATGCTTGATTTATCTTGTTTTCATTATTCTACACTTAATCCTAGATGCACATTGAAATAGCCAAGATTTCAACCGATTAAGTTTAGATTAGGATAATGAAAACAATCAATTTCTTATTTCCAGCATTAGTTTGCATTAAGGAAAGACTTGATTTCAAAAAAGATCCTTGTGCATCAAAGAATGTATTTTGGTAGTTTAAATACAGATTTCCTTTCCATTGAGTAAAGTTTTCTATTGCACCTCAAGGGTATTATTTTTATCATAGTGCATTTAGACAAAGGAAAGAATATACATGCATCAGGATTGCATGATATACATTCTTAGTATAAGGAAAAAATCGTGCATCAAGCTCATGCATGATTGTTGTATTATTTTTTGGGCATGCAAAGAACATGCATGCATACGCATGTGAGCATATGCTTTTGCATGTAGATACATGCATTTTCGTGGAAGACTGGAATGCCGTTTGCAAGTAGATATGAGAATGTACTCTCTTAGTATTTAGCTTACTTTATAAAGCTCGCAGTTTGACATTAGGGAAGACCAAGGACTAGTTAGTTAGTTCTAGTTTGCAACTCAAGTAATTAGTCGATTTCTTCCCAAGTCGATACTCTGCTATCAAAGACAAATACTTAATAACAATTAAGTATGTTAGATGTCTTGCTAGGTATAAGTAAGCACTAAGAGAAAGTTAAGTAATAAATTTCCTTGATGACCAAGAAAATTTAATTACTTGCAAACTCTTTTGTGATGTATGATGACTCTAAGTCCTGGATGTACTTAGAAAGTCATGCGGATAAAGTTTTAGTTGATTAGTTATACATTTTATGTAACTTCTCAAGCATCCCAAGGTTGGATGAGAACATCAACTATATTTCCAAGTTCCATGAGTACTCTTTTATTTAGAAGATTTCGAAAGTTTAAAGAAGTTTCTTGTGGTTTCAAGATTTGTATCTCATGATGAAACTTCGGTAAGTGACTTTTTGGAATAGAGATATGAAATAGTCAAGCCTTCTATTTCATGTGAGATCATTCTCCTACCATGTTTAAGATGAATTTATTCTTGGGAAGGTAGATGTTCCAAGAAAAGGATCTTAATTGATTCATGAACTCTTCCCAAAATATATATAAATTCATATTATATGATAGGTCCAAGGAATGATGAAGGCAAAATCTCTTTAGGATATAGATGTTTTGCCAAGATATAAAGGTACCAAGTTTTTATAAATTTTTATTTGATTTCATCTCAAGGAGTGATGGAAATCAAAGGTTAAACCTCAACATCAATTGATCCTTGATATCAATAAAAGGATGTTAGGTTCTATAATTGCGTCTCTGGTAAATGATGCAACTAGCTAAGCAATAATATAAGTTCCTAAAGACTTGAAGCAAGTGTGAACTTTTCATTTAGGAGTAGAAAGTTCCAAGAAATGGATCTTAAATCCATGAACTTCTCCTAAACAAGTTATAAAGTTCAAAATGTTCATAGTTGCATTACTGTTGGATCAATCATCAATAGATGCTTGAACTCTAAACATAAATTTGATTAGTGAAATATGTTTAAAGGACTCTGGTAACATCTGAATATTGACCAATAATAATGAGTCTTGTATCAAACTCAAGAATAGAAGTCGATATCACATAAACGAAAAGTCCACTTAAACTTTCATACTGGCAAATGTGATATTTCGTCTCTAGTTTGATACTCAGGAAATAAATACAATTAAATCAGTTAATTTTTGGATATCATTTGAAAGAATTTCTTTTACATGTTCTTTTTGCAAAAGATTCCAAGATGAATCATTTGCTCAAGTTATTTGATTCCTTAGAAGGAATCTCAAGTCTTTGAAGAATGGCATTCTTTCAAGTATTGAGAATGAAATTCTTCGTACTCTTTAGTCTGTAAGTAGTTCATTAGTAATTCCCAAACCATCAGTATTGGTTAATTAAGTCCAAATAGTGATATAACCTTAAGGTATATCATAGATTCTTAGCTTTGGAATCTGAAAAAACATTCTAAAATGCTTGGACTTAAGTTGAGGGAAAGATCTCTAAAAATCCTGCAGGTAAGCAAAGAAGCTTAAGATAGTTTAAGAGATCTTAAAAGATAAAGACTAAGTCTTTATTTTTGTCGCAAGTATCAACCAGAATTGATCAAACTTGGCCATGATTGTCCAAGAATGTGCGATTAGAACTACTGTGTAGATTGCCCAAGTATTGGCAGTAAAAAAATTCCGTTAGGAATTATTCACTCAAGCTCCATTTATTTAAATGGAAAATTGTGAAAAAGCAAGCTGTTCCACGTCTGAACAGAGTGAAGTAATTCCAAGTATGTAGTCTGCAACCGTGAAGACGGTACTTAAGTCTATGGAAGGTAAAACATAAGTGTTTGCCTATCAAGGGATTTTGGTACAAATCCAGAAGCATGAGCGGATGCTTAGACTTAAGCAGTAGAGAGATTCCTATGAAAAGTCCTGGCCAGGATAGGTACCTAAAAGCATTAACAGAAAGGAATCTAAAGACAAGAAGTCAAAAGCTCTTGTCGCTACAAAATTGGTCAAGGGTAAACCAATAGGGTAAACCAATTGAACTTGAATTCGAGAAAATTCAAGAACTTGGAATTCTGATTGATATTCTGTCAAAGAGGTTTTCAAGTTTCCAAGGCAAAGCACATGATTCTGAGGTGATCATGCGAAGGAATCAAAATCTAGGAAAATCTAGTTAGAAGTAATGCCTGAAACTTCCAATTCTTGTAAAAGAATTGAAGTCATAAGGTACTCTATCAAGAGATGTTTAGACTTTAGGATAAGAATCACCCACACATTAATGTGAATATAAAATAGGGTGGTATGGGACACCAGATTTTATACTCAGATTGATGTAGGAAAGATGGAATGGGACATCGGACCGTGGGATGATGATTATCTTTTAGTCCTAGTTTGGATTTTGAAGTTAGGTTTCATCCTCAAGGGAATTAAGACTTCAAGAAAAGTTTAATTCGTAAAGGATGAAAGTAGTATCTTACGATACTTCTAGGTAACTTCAAGATCAAGGAAACTGAAGATATGAAGTAAGTAACTTCCAAGATCTTCATCGAACACTTCAAGTTTAAGTGTTATTGATCAGAAATATTTGATACATTTCTGAAAGAAGTTGGACTTTGATTTTGAGTTGATCTTTTCAACTAAAGATTTAATTGACTAAGTCAAGTATCAAGTTCCTAGTGTAACTTGATAAATTCACTCTTTTAGACTCAAAGAAATGCACAAGAATTGCATTCACGATTAGGAGTCAAAAAGACTGAATGTGACATGAACTTAGTCTCAAGTGAAGTATTATTTGAATATTTAAAACTCATCGATAGAACCTCAGTGGGTCGACACACTGATGTTGGTTACCACACTAGTATCTTGTGGTTGGATGATGTTTTTGGTTTTCTTTGTATCTTTTTGAGAATTCAGCTTATTTCTCTGAAAGCTAAAGACAATGCTTCAATATCTTGTTGAAATAGATCTTTGAAAAGTTGAAGTCCTGAGTCATCTAGTCTTTGACTCATAGCAAGTTTATGTATATTCGAAGTTTGAATTGGTTGTACAGAGTCTTAGTTATTTCTTTCCACTTTCCAAATCTTTTGGAATTGGCTCAGATATGGTATCTGATTCCTTTTGCAAAAGACCAGGGTTAGCCGGTTAGAATAAAATAACTAACTTGAACATCCTAGATAGATGTTATGTACAAGAACCTTTTCAATCTTCAAAAGATGATAAGTCTACGTGGACTTATTCATTTGAGTTTGCTTCAAGTTATAGCATAAATAATTTCCTGGAGTCCAGTATACTCTAGAATAGGGAAGTTAGGAATTGCTCATCAGATTGACAATTCCCAAGAACTTTCAGTTAAAATCTTTGAGAAAAGTGTCTTAAGTTGGACAATTTTCATTTTGAAGTTGTATTGGTCAAGTTATAGTATGGTTGACTCAAAGAAATGGTAAACTTTCTCCTACAGTTTACATAGGATTTTTTCAAACTCATTGGGACAAAGTAGTCCTCTAGTCGGGTGAAAAAATCAAGTAACTGTTAGATAAAAGTAAACCATTGTACAGACATCTAAAGTTAGATGTATGGGACAACCAAACTTCAAGTTCTCCAAAACAAATTCAAGTGAATCAAGAATTCTCAAAGTCTTGTGAGGGATAAGAATCCCACCTTCATTACTAAGCCCATGCACCAGTTATGCCTAGAAATGGACTAGTAATTTGAATCCACCCAGTTCACATGTTTGTGCCTAGATCGCACATCTAGAAACTATGAATTAGCCAGGGATGTGTTTAGATCCACCCTTATTATTCTTCACTAGTTTGTACTTTGTCCCGTTCATCAAAGTGCACACCCGGATAGTGTTTTGAATCATTTGGGCAGGGATGCCACCACAGAGATGAGACATGTTCTTCCAGTTCCAGAACATGACCATGTTCTTCCAAGTTTTAGAACATGAGGCTCGGGGGTTGCCTACAGTTATATATATAGCTTTATTTTCGAGGACGAAAATCTTTCCCAAGGGGGGAAGAATGTAATAAAGTAAGTCTATGATCTAGGGATCCGATGGCTTCAGACAGATCTGAAATCGGATACCGTTTGGTCACTCGTCTGTAGGACCAAAGATCTCAAGAGTAGACTCAAGCATAAGTCATGTGCTGTCATATTCAAGTAATCCACTTAGCCTAGTGGTTAAGTCTCATGGTTGTGAAGGAGGAGGTCTTGGGTTCAACTCCCATGTGGAGCATGGGGAGAGAGTTTTGCCCAAAGAGCTCTAGAGCCTTCTAACTCAAGTTAACGTGAGTTAACTTGAGTCCAGTGGACTTAACTCAAGAGGTGAGTACAACAACCACTAGTGGACTCTAGTGGAAGGTACTAAAGTAGTGGTCGAGATCACTCCAGCCACTAATAGACTCTAGTGGTGGATATGAAAGGAGTGGAGGAGATTGCACATGCACTTGTGGACTCTAGTTACATTTGTGGTCCTCATTAGTTCAAGCAGCTATATATACAGGCATAAGGTTGGGAGGAGAGTCATCTCTCTAGTATGTGGTGGTCGTAATCCTTGTTCTCTTGCAACCTGCACCATCATCTCCCTTCCCATGCCCTGGTGCAAAGAAGTTCCATATCATAGTCATGCATGTTAGCCCTAGATATCTTCCTATGAAGTAATGGATGTTTCACTTTAAATTGAGAAGCTACACCATCTGAACATACCCAATGTCAAGGTTTAGCTCTCTCAACCATTGCCAATGTAATTGGAAACAATGTTGCACAAAAAGGGTGTCATTCTTCTTGTCATCAGATATGAAGAAGTGAATTACCTTTTTAGGAATACTCTCCAAACAAAAATATGTGATATGCACAAAAATAGTTACCTGTACAGACCATGAATGCATAGATTGTATTTCATTTTGCTCGTGGAATGTATAGTTTTCAACAAAATCAACCACTAAAACCACAACATCGCCTGGGAATTCAGAGAAACACATCTTAAACTGGTTCCCTTGCCATACATAAATGAAATTATGCTTGATAAATTTCTTTAGAGTTTTCTCAAATAATCTGGTTACAACTTTAGGACTCATCTCCTTCTTTATCAATTCTTTCCTTTTATGAACTTGTCCTTCATACATTGACTCAACATCTTCAAAGATCTTTACAGGATTATGATATTCCCCAATGCTAGTCTCTCTCGGACACCACTTAAAATGTCCTACTCCGCAATCAGAGCACTCACCCATCACACATTTTTACTGGTGGAATGTGGTATCATTTTGACGTGGACATAGAATACTCTCTATAATGTTGCTAAGCGATCGAATTGTAGTTGCTGGAGCATTGCACCTTGATGTCTTCCCTACTTGACAAATAGAACAATCACATTTACAAAGAAAGCTATGCACAACCGAGCTTGATTGATGTAGGAGATTGATTGCATCCTTAAGGTATGACATTTGAATGTGATAAATGCAACAACATGTGAATCTGTCTTTCAATCTCTTAACAAAATATGACTTCAATGATTCGAACCTCCGAAGCTGGATATTTATCATTGGATGCAATTGTTTGAAGCGTATAAATAGCTCCATCTACATTACACAAACAAGTGGTTATTAGAAGTCATTAATTAGCTAGTTATCAGTTGCTATCACTAAGTAGTTCGTGGTTAGTTGTTACAAGGTGTAAGATTGTTACTAGTTAGTTCTCAGTAATTAGCTATTACTAATTAGCTTGTTAGTAATGATCTATTATTAAGTAGCTCGTTCTTGGTTAGCTGTTTGTAATTAGCTATTACTAAGTAGTTGGTTCTTAGTTAGTTCTCAGTAATTAGCTATTACTGAGAACAATTAACTTGTTAGCAATTAGCTATTACTAAGTAGCTGGTTCTTGGTTAGCTGTTTGTAATTCGCTATTACTAATTAACTTGTTATTAATTAGATATTACTAAGTAGCTTGTTCTTTTTTAGCTGTTTGTAATTAGCTATTACTAATTAGCTTGTTACTAATTAGCTTGTTACTAATTAGATTGTTACTAATTAGCTTGTTAATAATTAGCTATTACTAAGTAGTTGGTTCTGGGTTATCTGTTTGTAATTAGCTATTACTAATGAGCTTGTTACTAATTAGTATTACTAATTAGCTTGTTATTAATTAGCTTGTTACTAATTATCTTGTTACTCATTAGCTTTTTACTAATTAGATATTACTAATTAGCTTGTTCGTAATTAGTTATTACTAAGTAGATTGTTCTTAGTTAGTTGTTT
The DNA here is from genome assembly GCA_020310875.1 of Ceratopteris richardii. NCBI lineage: Eukaryota > Viridiplantae > Streptophyta > Polypodiopsida > Polypodiales > Pteridaceae > Ceratopteris > Ceratopteris richardii. Next base: position 46,742,207 of record CM035426.1, on the reverse strand, counting down.
GTAATTAGCTATTACTAACTAGCTTGTTACTAATTAGCTATTACTAATTATCTTGTTACTAATTAGCTTGTTACTAACTAGCTTGTTACTCATTAGCTTGTTACTAATTAGCTATTACTAATTAGCTTGTTACTAACTAGATTGATACTAACTAGCTTGTTACTCATTCACTTGTTGTTAATTAGCTATTACTAATTAGCTTGTTAGTAATTCGCTATTTTAAGTAGCTAGTTCTTGATTAGCTGTTTGTAATTAGCTATTACTAATTAGCTTGTTACTAATTAGCTTCTTACTCATTAGCTTGTTACTAATTAGCTTGTTAGTAATTAGTTATTACTAAGTAGTTGGTTCTTGGTTAGTTGTTTGTAATTAGCTATTACTAATTAGCTATTACTAAGTAGCTTGTTACTAATTAGCTTGTTAGTGATTAGCTATTACTAAGTAGCTAGTTATTGGTTAGTTGTTTGTAACTAACTATTACTAATTAGCTTGCTACTAATTAGCTTGTTACTAATTAGCTTGTTACTAATTAGCTATTACTAAGTAGTTGGTTCTTGGTTAGTTGTTTGTAATTAGATATTGCTAATTAGCTTGTTACTAATTATCTATTACTAAGTAGCTTGTTACTAATTAGCTGTTACTAAGTAGCTGGTTCTTGGATAGTCATTTGTAATTAGCTATTACTAATTAGCTTGCTACTAGTAACCTATTACTAAGTAGCTAGTTCTTAGTCAGTTCTCAATAATTAGCTATTATTAATTAGCTCAATAGTAATTAGCTATTACTAAGTAGTTGGTTCTTGGTAAAGTGATTGTAATTAGCTATTACTAATTAGATTGTTACTAATTTTGTATTAGAAAGTAGCTGGTTCTTGGTTAGTGGTTTGTAATTAGCTATTACTAATTAGCTTGTTACTGTGAGTGCAAATGTGAGAAATGAGCACATAGAACGCATTTTTATAGCACTTTCAAGTTTTTAAACTCATTGGGCCCACTTTTAAAAGTACATAATAAAGTAGTGCAAGTTCAAAAAATGTGTTTCTGATGAAAAAATAATGCACAGAACACAAAAGGATATGTTTTTTTTTTGCTTCAAAGCAAATATCTAAACATAACACAACAAAAAAGATGAGAAACCACATTTCAAAGTAGTGATCATAGACGTTTTGACATTCCAAAAGTTTTGAAATTCCCATTGCAAATATATAGCATTTTATGTCATGGGTTGTATAAGCTCATAGACTATGAAAAAGATGTGAATGATTCAGCATGTGCAATACATGATTCTCATGCTTTGTCATATGCAAATCTTTGGCATGCATGCTTTGGTCATCTGAATTTTGCTATTTTGCTATGCTTGCAAATATCTGAAATGGTGTCCTCTTTGCCCAAACTTGAGGCACCTGGTAAACATGTGTGTGAAGGCTGTATTTTGGGCAAAATGCAACATTCCTCCTTCCCAAAAGATGGTCCAGTTCGAGCTACTAAAAAATTGTAACTTGTTCACAATGATGTTTGTGGTCCTATGCAGACACCCTCTTTTGGGAACTATCTTTACTTCATGAATTTCATCAATGATTTTTCTAGGCATGCATGGGTATATCCATTGAAAGCAAAGTTTGAAGTGTTTATATGCTTCAAACAATTTCTAGTTTTGGCTGAAAATCTATTAGCATGTAAAATGGACACGCTCTGCTCTTTTCAAGGGGGGGGATATATGTCTTCTGACTTTAATGCATTTTTGGCTGAACGTGCCATAAAACATCAATGTACAGTGTCGTATACACCTCAACAGAATGGATTTGTTGAACGAAAGGACATGTCACTCATGGAGATGGCAAGGTGTATGGTCAAGAGTCAAGCTTTACCACATAGTTTCTGGCTTGAGGTTGTCATGTCTATAGCATATGTAAACATGTGTCCCACTAAAGCAGTGTAGTCTATCACTCCATATGAGGCTTGGCATGGTTGCAAGCCATCTATTGCTCACCTGCATGTTTTTGGTTCTCTAGCATATGCATTAGTTCCTCAACAACAATGTAAGAAATTGGATGATAACGCAATGAAATGTATTTTTGTTGCGTACAGCTCTGAAAGCAAAAACTATCTTCTGTATCATTCACAGACTAAATGCATTTTGGTTAGCCGTGATATTGTTTTTGTGGAAGATGCTATTCAACCATTACTTTCATGTACTAAGGAGACATCAGTTAGCTCCAATGAATGTATGATACTTTGCTACCTCTTTTTACATGTGGACAATCTAGTGTTGGTCCTAATGAGGCAACTTCTCAGTCTTTATAGGTTTCATGTGATGATGTAGATCATTCCATTTCTAATGTAGATTTACATGATGCACTTGATGAGAGAGCTGATATTGAGGAGGCAAAAACTATGCGATAATGGTTGATGCAAACTTTGCATGACAACAAATTAGACACATCTTTGTCATATCATACTCGTTCAAGATCTCACAGTGCTTGTTTTGCATCAAATTGCTATGTTATGGCTGTCTCTAGTCTCTATGATGAGAATGAGCCTATTTTCTTTGATGAAGCACAAAATTCTAAAAATTGGATGGCTGCTAGAATATGATGCTATCATAAAAAATGGTACCTGGTCTTTATGTAACTTGCCTCCTCACAAGAAGGCCATTGACACAAAGTGGGTATACAAGTTGAAGTGTAAGCCTGATGGAACAATTGATAGGTATAAGGCTAGGCTTGTTGCAAAGGGTTATGCATAGAAAAGAGGAATTTATTTTGATGAGACCTTTGCACGTACATGCCAAATGACTACTATTCATAGCATCTGTGCACTTGCATCTCATCATGGTTGGAATGCACATCAATTGGACATTAAAAGTGTATATTTGAATGGTGATTTGCATGAAGAAATGTATGTTTTTGAGCCCTGTGGTATGCAAAAAGGGCATGAAAACCAAGTGTGCAAGTTGAAGAAGGCATTATATGGTTTAAAGCAAGCACCGTGTGCTTGGTATGAAAGATACATGCCTATCTGATTGCACATGGTTTTGAGAAAAGTCCATCTAAAACCAGCTTTAAATGTTAAGCATGCTAATGATGTGCTTCTAATCATTGTTGTGCATGTTGATGACATGTTGCTCACTGGTCCTCATAAGAAGCATATTTTTTATTTTAAGGCTATCTTGCATGCCTCATTTGAGATGTCAGATTTGGGGAATTTGCATCATTATCTGGGCATTTAGTTTATGCAAGTTGATGCCGAAATAGATTTGTGTCAAAAAAAATATATTGACACATTATTGCACCATTTTGGCCTTGAAGACTGCAAACCTATTGCCACTCCTATGGAGAAAAGTTTATGATTGAGTCTTCATGATGCTGGAGATGCATTTCATGTTGTTCTCTATCGGCAGGCTGTTGGATGCTTGATTTAGTTATGCATTACTCGACCAAATATTCAGTTTGATGTCTCAAAGATGCGCACGTTTATGCATTGCCCAAGTGTTAAGCATTGACAAGTGGTTAAGCGCATCTTTCACTACTTCAGTGGTACCTAGCTACTTGGACTGTTTTCTCCCAAGGGGGGATCACTATCGCCAGATTTACATGCTTTTTTAGACTCTGACTAGGCTAGTTGCTATGACACTCATGTGTCCACTAGTGGTTTTTGCTTCATGCTTGGTAGCTCATGCATATCTTGGTTGAGCAAGAAGCAGCCTACTGTGGCCACTTCCAGTTGTGAGCCTGAGTATAGGGCAACTTTCACAATGACTATCAAGTGTGTGTTGATCAAACGCCTTATGCCTGATTTGGGTGTTAGTCACTCTTCAGTGACCACCATCTTCACTGACAGGCAGAGCGCAATGGTTTGCACTAAGCAAATTGAGGTGCACATTGAGAGATTCTCTAATGGAGAGATGAGATTGGCATATGTGCCCACTCAGGAGAACATTGTAGACCTTTTCACAAAGGCTCTGCCTAGGGAGAAGTTTGAAGCTTTCCGCAAAGCTTTGGGCTTACTTCCTTTTGTGGATTGATTCCACATAGCTTGGCACTTCCTTATACATGAGTGACAACTCCTTGTGCACCGCATCACTCCCAGGAGGGATTTGATGATATATTTAGCTAGTGGTGTGTGAACTCACTAGGACTGTTGGGGCAATTTTTTCTATCTTTAGGAGGTCTTTTCCCCCGGCTTGTATATACACCTATAACCCTAATGTTTCACTTATATTTGTACATTCTAGTGGTAATACATTCACTATTGTGTGTTGTGCTCTGATCTTCTTCTTCTTCCTTGTGTTGTTCACGTGCTTTCGCAGACTTTGAACTCCAACAACAAATACTTGGCAGGTATCATCATGTATCATGATACTCGGGTATCGTGTATCCCCACTATTTGAGTAACTTCATGGGATCCCAAGTATCACCTATCATGTCATCAAGTATCGTATAACCACTTGCAAAGTAACGTGTATCGTCAGCCCTCAAGTATCATGTACCTTCCCTCAAGTATCACATATCGTGCATCACATTATTCTATCATGTACTAAGTATCATCAAGAGCCCAAGTATTGTATCCTAGGATCAAGTATTGTTGGAGCAAATTCCAAGGCTTCACACTTGGCTAGGCATTGGAAGTTCTAATGCAAACAATGGAAGGATCATATGAACCATTGTCAATGAGCTTTTACCATTAACCATTGTAAAAGTCTTTTTGACTTGAGAGAATATTGTAAGTCCAGATATCTCGTGGAGGTTGGAGATCTAAAACCTACGAATATTTCTTGTTAAATTCACTCCTAACTTAGAGGAGTACTTTTGGGTAGAGCATCCATTTGAATTTCAAAATTCAAACTTGGAAAAGTCATTATAAAAGAAGGTTGTAAACTCGTGGCCAATAGAGCCCCATTACTGAACTTAATGCTGATCATTTGTATATTTTGAGTGGCTTACATCATAGTCTACTCTTAGCACTATCATTGGACATCATATTCATGCCAATGGTCATGTACAACATTGTTCTATAATACATTATATCATTGATCATCTTTGTTCATGTCTTTGCTATGTTTACTCAAAATAGAGGATTGTGATGCTCATATCTCAGTGTGTTCTTTATCAATTTTTAATGATCTATAGCTTGTTAAAACAAAGAAAAAGCCTACTATACGCTCGCAAAGTTTAAAGAAGTTTCATCTAGCCAATTGGGAGAAAAGTGTCTCGAAGTGGTCACTAGTCATTCTTAGTAGAGTTCCTAAAAAGTCGTGGGTAAGCTTCTACTTGCTACAGTCATTGCTTAGAGTATAGTCTATCATTTTAAGTGATTCCACTTGGAATCATTAGCTCTCTAAGCTAGTTAGATACCCTCAGAAGGAAAGTTTCTAATTGCTACTGTACTATGAGTATTGAGCATAACATCCAGCAGGTGTGAAGACCAAAATAGCAATTTTTTGGTCACTAGCTAATTGCAGACTTATCTGTTTTGATCCAATTGTTTGAAGTATCATCTCCAAAGTACATATGGAATTATTTAGTGTCATTAGAAAGCTAAAGAGGCCTACAACTCAACTCTGAAGTAAAATAGGGTTGGTACAAAGCAGGGATTAGCAATACCAACTCATTTCTCGAGGTGTCCATCCATCTTTATCAACAGTGGTATCAAAGAAATTTGAGGTAAAATGGGAGATGGTTTCCCTTATTTTATTGTTAAATTGGACAAGAACAACTACCAAGCATGGTCCTTGAGGATGAAGACATACTTAGAAGGAAGGAGTCTCTATGGATACATATCAAGAGATGAGGAGATGCCCATTTTTAGAAGCAAATGACAACCTACAAGAGAGGATCTTGAAAGACCCAACTCATGGTGTGCCAAAGATGCATTAGCAAGGTCATTATTTCTTAACTCTATCTCTTACTTCCTTGTTCCACACATTAGGAACTATAAAACATCCCGAGAGACTAGTGATACATTGTCTTCATACTTTTCTTCTAATACAAGAGCAAGAACGAATCAATTGTGGATTGAGTTTACCACTCAAAGGAAGTAGTCCAAGCAAAGTGTTTTAGAGTATGTGACCAAAGTCAAAGATGTGGCTGACCAATTGGCGAGGAGATTGAAGAGAAGCAAATAGTGAGACAAGTGATTAATGATGACAAATGGGAAAGCTTCACAACTGCCATGGACTTGTACATGGACATGCAGATTCCAGATCTTACCACACTCATGGGGCAACTCTTTACCCATGAAGCCAAGCTCAACAAAAATGGAGAACCATCAAGAGGTAATAACTCCTCTGCCCTTTACATAGATAAAGGGAAGATTAAAGACAAAGGAAAAAGCAAGAAAGTAGAGGATGAAGGTACTACTTCTCAAGCCAACTATGTAAGGAGAGGTAGGAACTCAAGAGGTAGGGGCAGAGGAGGTAAGCAAGGTAGAGGGAGACCTTTCAACTCTTCCCCATGCAACATATTTGGATTGTCTAATCGCACTACAGATGAGTGCTATAGGAACTACAAGAATCAGAGAGGAAGAGGATATCAAAGAGGTGGCTACTCACAATCAAGAGGAAGATTCAATCATACTCAAAGCTACAACAACAATAACAATAATGACAACAATAACTACCAAGGAGGCCACAAATCAAGGAAAGAATACAACAATTACACAAAGGAGCAAGAGGATTCCCTTCTGATTATGATGACTTCAAAGCAAGGTATGAATGATGAACACCTCTTCTACATTGACTCAAGTTGTTCAAACCATGTGGCAGGCAATGTAGCTCTTCTCTCTGACCTTGAGGAACCCAAGGGAAAGCACTAAATACAAACAGGTGATGCCACCAAGCATTTAGTGGTCAAGGTAGGAAATGTTAAAACCTCTGATGGGAATAGAAATATGTTGAGCAAGGTTCTATATGTACCTACAATCACCAAGAACTTGATGAGTGTCGGACAGATTGTGGAAAAGGGTTTGTAGGTTAGGTTCAACAAATATGGAGCATTTGTGGAGGATCCCCATCATTGATTCAAGACAATTGCCAAGGGAGAAAATGCACGTAGATTATTTACAATTGAACTTGAAGATACAAGTAATATTGCACTTTATAATTACAAGCATCAAACATTATCAGAGCTTGAGAATTGGCATAAAAGATTAGGGCATATTGGTGAGAGAACCTTAAAGCAAATATGTAGAGATCAATGTGTGCTTGGGATACCTAATGTATCCAAGCAACACATGATCTATAAATGTGGTGCATGTTAGTTTGGTAAATCACACAGGTTACCCTTGTCAAAGAAAGGCTACATGCATGAGGACTACTTGGAGCTTGTCCACACAGATGTGTGGGGACCAAGCAAGGAACCTTCAATTTCTGGCTCAACGTACTATGTTTCTTTCATTGATGATTTCAGTAGGTGGACTATCTTGTATTTTATGACGCAGAAAGATGAAGTATTCAGTTGCTTTAAGAAGTATCTTGCACTTGTGGAAAAACCAAACATGAAGAAGTCTAAAGAGATTAAGGTCAGATGGAGGAGGTGATTACTTCTCCAATGAGTTTGATATATTCTTGCAGGATAGAGGAATCAAAAGGGAAATTACTACAAGGTATAGCATTGAGCAAAATGGGATGGCAGAGAGGAGAAATAGGTTGATTGTTGAAACAGTTAGGTCAATGCTAAATGAGAAAAGGTCACCTAATTATTTGTGCACAGAAGGTGTATCTACTGCCACTTATCTTATTAACAGGTTTCCATCAAAATCACTTGATGGGATGACCCCATATGAAGCATGGCATGGTAGAATACCATCACTTGATCATTGCAAGATCTTTGGATGTGTTGCTTATGTGCATATCCCATCTTAGATCAGAGTTAAGCTAGACCCTAAGGAAGAGAAGTGCATCTTCATAGGGTATGATTTAAATGAGAAAGGATACAAGTTCTATAATCCATCCAAGAAAGGATTGATGGTCAGTAGAGATGAGTTTCATGAGAATCATTCTTGGTTTGAAAGTGAATGCAGGAAGGTTAGTTGCCATATTACTTGGAAGCGGAGTTTCCAAGTCTCACCAAGGAGGAGCCAAGCCAAATTGAAGACATCAAATCAGATGATGAGGACATCATCAACCTAGAAGAGTTCAAAGCATGGAAATCAAAGGGCAAGTTCAAGATGAAAAGGTTGGAAGACAAAGAAATAGAAGCACTGAAAGAGAATGATACTTGGGCGCTAGTGCCAAAGAAGGATTCAATGAAGGTAATTGGTTCTAGATGGATTTACAAAATCAAGAGAAACTCAGATGGATCTATAAATAGGTATAAAGCTAGACTTGTGGCTAAGGGTTTTTCACAAACCCAAGGAGTTGATTATGAACAGACTTTCTCACCTGTTGCCAAAATGCCAACCATCAGGGTATTGGTAAGTGTAGCTGCATCAAGGAATTGGAATATGTACCAAACGGATGTGAGAAATGCTTTGCTTAATGGCTGGATTTCAGAGGAGGTTTACATGGCTCAACCTGTTGGCAATGAAGACCCAAGCAAGGTAAATTATGTATGCAAACTAAACAAAGCTCTTTATGCATTGAAGCAGGCATCTAGGGCATGGAACCATAGGTTGACTACATACCTTCAAGATCAAGGATTCATCATGAGCAAAGCAGATACTTCTCTATTTGTCGAGGGAAGTAATTCAGAGGTGATATACCTATGTGTGTATGTTGATGATATCATACTTATAGGTAGTGATGCCAATGGCATCAAATACATCAAGAATCAAATGATGTAAGAGTTCAAAATTAGTGATCTAGGATCACTAAGGTATTTTCTTGGTCTTGAATTTACATTACTCAAAGAAAGTATGTGCACGACATGTTGAAGAAGTTTCCCTTGGAGAATGCCAAGATAGCTAGCACTCCTATGGAGGTAAACCAGAAATTAAGTGCTCATGAAGGTGATGTGCTTTGCAGGATATCAAAGCATAGTAGGAAGCCCTCAACTGTGCCACATTGACAAGGATTGATATTGGTTATGGAGTGAGTATCTTAAGGCAATTCATGCACAAACCTAGAACACCTCACTTGGAAGCTTCCAAAAGGATTTTGAAGTATCTCAAGGGTACTCATAATCAAGGTTTATACTTTCCATATACTTCAGATTTGGACATCAAGCTATACTCAGATGCAGATTGGGCAGGTTGTAAGGATGTTAGGAAGAGTACCTTTTGCAGGTGATAAGCCCATTTCATGGTCTTCCAAGAAGCAACCTACGGTTGCTTTATCTTCAATAGAGGATGAATATAGAGGATTAGCCAATGCTACACAAGAAGACATATGGATCAGATTGCTATATTCAGATTTGGGACTACATTCTAACTCACCTATGATCTTTGGTGACAATACTAGTTCTTTACATCTTGCAGCAACTCCTATCTATCATGCAAGAACCAAGCATATAGAGGTTCACTATCATTATTTGAGAGAGAAGCTATTGAGCAAGGAGATTCAACTTGCATATGTATCAACTAATATGCAATGTGTAGACTTATTGACCAAAGCACTTGATGGTACTAAACTTTGCAAGTTTAAAGCTATGATTCGATTGTAGGACATTCATGAAGATTGATAAAGAAGATCAAGCCAAGATGTTTGGCTTGAGAGGGATTTGTTGAAGAAAATGCCAAGCCTTCACACTTGGCTAGGCATTGGAAGTACTACTGCAAACAATGGAAGGATCATCTGAACCATTGTTTATGAGCTTTTACCATTAACCTGAATCTTGCTTGTTAAAGTCACTCCTAACTTAGAGGACTACTTTTAGGTAGAGCATCCATTTGAATATGAAAATTCAAACTTGGAAAAGTCATTATAAAAGAAGGTTGTAAACTCGCGGCCAATAGAACCCCATTACTGAGCTTATTGTTGATCATTTGTATATGTTGAGTGGCTTACAACATAATCTACTCTTAGCACTATCATTGGACATCATATTCATGCCAATGATCATGTACACCATTGTTCTATAATACATTATATCATTGATCATCTCTGTTCATCTCTCTGCTATGTCTACTCAAAACAAAGAGCTTGTGATGCTCATATCTCAGTGAGTTGTTATCCATTGTTAATGATCTATAGCTTATTGGAAGAAGCACAAAATATACTACAAACTGTGAAAGTGTGAAGAAGTTTCATTTAGCCACTTGGGAGAAAATCATCTCGAAGTGGTCATTGGTCATTCTCTCTAGAGTTCCTAAAAAGTGGGGGGTAAATTTCTGCTTGCTAAAGTCATTGACCAGAGTATAGTCTATCATTTTAAGTGATTCCACTTGGAATCATTAGCTCTCTAACGTAATTAGTTACCCTCAGAAGTAATTTTTCTAATTTCTTTTGTACTATGATTAATGAGCATAACATCCAGCACATGTCAAGACCAAAATAGCAACTTTTTGGTCACTAGCTAGTTGCAAACTTATCTGTTTTGGTCCAATTGTTTGGAGTATCATCTGCAAAGTACATAGGCACTTACTTAGTGTCATTGGAAAGCTAAAAGGGCCAAAAATGCAAATCTGAAGTAAAATAAGGCTGGTACAAAGCAGGGATTAGCAATACCAACTCATTTCTTAAGGTATCCATTCATCTTTATCAACACATATCACATATCATGTATCATTAACAAACTTAAGTATAGCGTATCATGAAAATTCAAGAGAAAACCTTGTTTGATCAAGAACTAAAATTTTGGAAATTCTTTGTTCAAAACACGAATCAAAACCATTGACTAGACCCAAAAATACATCCAAAAGTGAAGACAAAGAGCTGAGGGTTAGAAAGCGTGAGAGAATTCATAGATGTTGAATGAGCTTGAGATTGATGTGTCTTAGGGGGCCAAAGAAGTGTAATATAATGAATAGGGAGTATGAGTTACAGAAGCATTCACTCCACCTATTCAAATACCCTTAGTGATTCTAAAAGCTAACTAATGACGACTTCTAAAGACATGCACAATTTTATCTATTCTTTAAAAAACATTTCCTTGATAGAAGTTGAATATAGAACTTGATTGCAGCCTATGTTTCTACAAAATCACATTGAATACCTATATATCTAGATGGACTCAATAATTTTGTAGCACAACTTAGAAAATATACTAACTCTAAAGTTTTCCAAAGAGGAGCTCTAAAATTTGAAGGAGGATTTTACATGGATAAACATGGGCAATAGTATTTAATGATGGAATGACTTGACAAGATTAATGAAAGATGAGAAATTGAGGAACCTAGACAACCAATTGGTATGGATAATAGAGAAGATGTGTCTACACCAAGAGGAAGATCTGCTATAGTGAGTATATGGAGAGGAGATAGAATCCCTCACGATGGTGACTTGATGGATTTTTTTCTCATTGTTGGAACTCACAAGTTGTGTTCTCAACCATAGTGGGAAGTATTTTCAACCCTACTACTATCTATGAGTTGCATGATCTAGAGGACTCTTTTAGAATCACTTACCTGAATCAGGATAGGAGAAGATATTGGGAATTTATTGATTCAAAAAGATCTAGACTTTTGTACATGGGTTTACTAGTATTCCCACCACGGAATCAAGCAATCACTTCTCAAAATTCTGAAGGTCCACAACAAAGCTAGGGAAACCCTTTCTTAGGGAAAAGTAGTCGGCAAAGTGTTCCACTTCAACCTCATGTTCACTTTCCCACACCTAACACCAGAACAATACCTAACACCAAAACAATACCTAACATGCAACTTGGAGGTGAGAGAATGAATAGACCATCCTTCCCTCTAAGACTTCCACATGGAAGAGGACAAGGTATTCATCAAGTTGTTAAAGTTATCCCTCACCAACCAATGGAGGTGGAAATATCAGAGCTTAGCAAGTAGCAAAGTTCCTAAGAAATCACTATGATGGGTTAGGAGATCCTTATGATCAAGCAGTAGAATTTAAACGAGTGCTACAAGCTGCGTAGGGACCAAACCTCTACTGCCACATTGAGCAAAAATACACTAATCACACTATGGATAATTTCCATTATAAATGACAACCTAGGCAATCACAACCACCTCAATTTAGGCCTTATGGATACCAACCAAGAGAACAAGTCAAGGAGGACCCAAGGTATGCTCCATATCAAGGACCTCTCATGGCTTAGAGGCCTTATGACTATCAAGGAGAAAAATGTAGTGCCAATCAAGTACACCTAGATTGAAGAAAACCTAGAGAGGGTTATGGTACCAATGACCCCTTGAAAAGTACAGAAAATACAAACTAAGGCTATAAGCAGAGCTATAATGACTAGTATGCCCATGACCATAGTCTTCTATTGAATATGAGTCTACAATGAAAAAAAATACTATGAATATGGTGGCTATGGACATTCACATGATCTAAATATGCAAATCTAATGTGTGTTACACCTAAAGCACAAGCTGCAGTAAGACCATTGGTAAGACCACCTGCACCTATATAGCGTTGCGACAACCTTTTCGTTGTTGCCTTCTCTTGCTTCGATGCTCACACAGAGATATCTTTTTGTTCGTCCACCGGACTGCCGAGCTCATCAAGTCTCTTGAATACTCACTTGAGAGGGAGAGTCCATACTCTATATTCTACCAAAAATATCTAATGATATCCATAATATGCTATGTGGCATGAACTACCCTAATGAGTATCATATCCCAAAGAATATCATATGACATTTCCTTCCCCTTGAAAGTATTTTTGTCCTCGAAAATGTAAATGAAATGTCTGTAAAGGTAGAAGAAAGTGCTCGGACTCCCCTGAACCCCATGTACCCTATGTACATGGTCATCTCTGTGTGTGTTGTTTCCCCGTATCCTTCCCTTAAGAAGTCTCATATGAGATCATCTCAAAGGTGGGAAACCATCTAACTGGTGCCTACTATCTCCCATGTGCACTAAACCTCCAAACTATCACTCCCATAACATATAATATCATCAGAATGACTTGATGCATATGATGTATCCTCCTTGGAGCAATAGTATGTAAAGCAAGTGTAAACGTTCCAAGCTTATAGGCTTGACCATATCATAATGGAGAGAATAAACCATATAATCCTCTAAAATATAGAACAAAGTCCCATAAAAAGTGACTTCAAACCCATCTAAGACTAAATGATAGATTGCCCTCATACCACTCTAGGTCTTCCTAACCTTGAGTGCATTCACCAGTAATAGCTTAACCTAACTACCTTGTGAACTATGCAAATCCATCATCTAGCTCATGGTAGTAAATGAAATCTCTACATTTCACCAACCGAGAAGTCTTTGGTTTGTCATCCATTTTCTTTGGACTTAGTTCCACTAGAAGAGCATCTATTGGCACTAGTGCAAACTCTAAAGTTTGTTGTATGAACGCAAAAAGCATTCCCTTTGAGATTCAAATAATCACTTAGTACCCATTCTCCTAACTGATGCTCACACATCATCCTCATGATGAAGCATCAACTGAGAGTTTGGTACCCCACTAGGTTAGATACATCCCTATCTCCTATAAAGCCTTAGGAGAGAAGTCATAATTCTATTCCCAGTCTCACTAATGTCAATAACTAGATCATCTCATCTAGTCAAGGACCATTACTGGAAATACCATAACTACTTCTCTCTAGAGTCTACAGGTGAGACTCAATCTAACCATCATGATTAACTGATCTCCCTCTTGTCTTTGATAGAAGAGTGCCACTTCTATCTAGACAACCAAAATGAGAAAGTGAAACTCTCTCTTTCTCTGTCTGTCTCTCTCTATAATCCTTTCAAAGAAAAGGGTCATGGTAGTGGAATCTATTCCACTTTCCCTTTCCCTTTGAAAAAGTTTCTTTTCAATTCAATTGCTCTACTCATCCATAATTGAGAACATGCACATAAGTTCTCCATATTTTTCCTTCCAAAATAGTGGAGAAAGAGACTTCCATGTGAAGGAAAATTATACTGAAAGTAGAATAAATGGATTCCTTCTGAAATATAAACTAAGAGATGTTTTTCAAACACCTCTTCTGTCTAAAGGAAAATATGCTCTATTCTTCTGCTATGAAGAAATCATATTCTCCTTTCTTTCTCTCTCTCTCAAACAATAGGAGCTAAAGTGAGACCACTGAGCTAAAGTGAGATCCCTTCTTGATCTCTAAGCTAATTCCCACTTTCTCCTTTCCTTAAAAGAGAAACTATGAATTCATTTAGTCTTCTCTTCCATGACTGATGCATAATCCCTCATTAGAGAGATTCCCATAAAGATGGAGAACAAATCTCCCATAACTAATGAAGGTGTATATGATGAAGAGTGGAGAAAAAATAAATTCCTTATAAGGGTCAAAGCCCTCTGCTAAAAAGGTCAGCCATGATATGACATGATACCATAAACATATGTGTATTCATACTAAAGAATTATCTCTGCTTACCATACTAAAAGGATGGATCTATACGATCCAATCAAACTGATGGAACTATCCTTCCCAAAAAACCTGAAAACGAGTATGTGATATCAATGGTGATAAAGTCACCTATCACATTCTCTATTGGAAGAATAAATCTTCCCTAAACTATGAAAGATAGTTCCCAATACTAAGGAGATGTCTACTAAGAGCTCTCCTCTGATCTAGTGAGACATGACGCCATGAATGATGAGTCCTTTTCTCCCTGGCCATAGAAGAAGAGTGCTCAAAGGGGAGTCATTTCCACCATCCCATACCAGTGAAAACTTCTTCCAATTCACGGTGTCATACCTACACTAAACTGAATATATATTCCATGTAATGGAATATGCAAGTGGACTCTAATGAATCCCATATCCTAAAATCATATGAGTGGACTCAAATGAGTCCCATGTCCTCGAACTAGTTAGTTTGGTTCTAGTCAATATATGACAATGGATATCCCTTTCTGTTCCAAACGAACTTGTTCCTAGGTACCAAGACTAAGCCTAGGTACGTCTCTGTAGATTCTGATATACATATATGTATTGGGTACCCCAAATTTTTCTTAATAAGGGATCTATGCTTTGAATCATAGAGCTTGTGCCATACCTTTGGCCTTCCTAACCGTCACTCGAATCACATAAGCACCCATCGATGTTGTCTCATGAAACCCATCTCTGTGATCGCATCTATTTGGTTTCCTTAGTAGTGTAGCATAAACGCTTCGCTACTTGGTCAAGTGATGTGCATGAGTGAAACTAGTCACTCTTTGGGTATTCTTAATAATACCCCATAGTCTCCTAATCATACTCGGAGACTCTTGTGAAGATAAAGAAATCTTCACTAGCTTGAAGATTATCAAACTGTATCTCTCGTGCCTCTATGCAACTTCCTATAACCTATAGGATTGCTTGTGTACATTCCTAATGGTGAAGGTATAGCTCCTTCCCCTTAGTAATCCTATGGTCTAAATCCATAAGGATTATGTGTAGGGATCCTATTTCTATTAAAGTTGCCTTATCTATACTACTATGGTGGCACTAAGGCCATCGCATACATGCTTACAATCATGCCTAGGACTTATTGATGTTTGCAGAAAGGCATGTTACCATGCCATAACATTCTTACCTAAAGGCAAGTGCATATATAACGCCATGCGGTAGGAAAAATTTCGACAGCATTTCCTCAGGAAATGGAATCCAAAAAAAATTTTAACCATAAGCTCAATGGCACACAGACCACCCAACAACATAGGGCTTGATAGTCCCATGGTATGCATGTCATAAAATCATATATGGACTCCATAACCTGCAAACCATAAAAACAAATGCTAGCAACAATTCTCTGTGTTGCATAGCCATGTAGTATCTGCAATCCTCTTTCCTGCAAACAATCAAAAAGTGTACTTCTTGCCTATCGATCCATAGTTTTAGAATTTAAACAATGATCAACATTTGATGTATGCAATCCAATCTATGCATGTATATACAAAACATGCCATGACATAAAGTAAGATGCCTGAAAGCATAAAGCATACGTCCTTGAATGATTTGGTATTGGAGTTGCATGCATCTAGTTCTTTTTTATTAGCTCCAAGACCTCTGCACCTTCCTCCTTAGGTCCTAACATAAACTTTGAAGTGTGCGAAAACATCAGAGGACTCCCCAAAATATAAAGCATGGTCAGATGATTACTAAAATAATGCAATTTTAGCAAAAAAATGCATTTGTAATCCCTCCTTAGACCTGCACAAACCATTTTAGGACCTGCAAATAATCATAAAATGAGATATGTATCATGTGCAAGTGGCTCGAAGTGAAATTACTCAAATCTCCTTCCTGGTTTGAAAGATATGGCTCCCAGAAGGTAGTTGCCAAACACTGTTCAGAATTTGCAGAGCTGTAGATACTTGAAAAAATACATATTTTCTAACATTTCTTCTTATAAAATGAAAATAAACCTTTTCTCCTCGAAACGAGCCATAGCACATCCAATTTGGAGTTTTCTAGCCCCAGATATGGCCATTCCAAGTGGGACATGCTTAACTAGTGCATTGTTGGAGAGGCTGGAAAAAGTGTGAAAATATGATTCTCGGGGTGCCCCAAAACATTCTTCCATGAAGCAATTTCTGAAATTCTCTTCATAAACTCAGAGAGTGATATATGAAGATGTTTGGGCCTATTTTCACCTTTCCAAATCCTCACTTCGTGCATGCTAACTTGCTCCCCAAAAGAGGCGTAAATCAAGATTTTTACTTTCATGTAAAAACTTAAATGGGAGCAATTAGCAAGCTTCTAATCCATTCTAAATGTGGATTTCTCTTGGATTTTCTAGTTCTCCATGGTAATATATACACCATACTTCATGCATGTATACAATAATCCATGGGAAGCCTCTTAAATGATCTTTATTCTTACTCCCAAAAGTGGAGTTTGGCAAAATTTAACATCTAAATTTTTTTCCAAAAAGTGCGATGTCGTAGAGATTTCCATCTCTACATTTTCTTCTACTCACTTCAAAACAAAGGATATATTGTTCGTTGGAAAAGGACATGAAGAAGAAGTATTTGGCGGGCAACAGTTTGATAGATATGTATATGAGAAGTTAAAACGCATCATGTTACTTCTATTTCTTTATATGTGCTGAGCCTATCACATATGGTGACATTGATTGGTGTAATAAACATTTTTCATCCATCTTTTGGGATTTGTTTTCGGAATTGATTATATCCAGAACTTATATCCAGAACTTCATAGAAAAACCTCGAATGAGTAGTGATATTTGGATAGTATAGAAATATGCTTCTTTCTACAAACTCACACATTGATGCATACGTGGTAGACAGATCTTTTTAAATGGAAAAATGGCAGCGCATGCAAGAGGGGAGCCCATATGCTACCCCTTAACAGAAGCATGCATATATTCATCACCACGAATGTCGTGGAGGACAGTTATAAAGAAGGAACTTTCAGTTTTTGCATGGGAAGACAATCGGAAGGAGAAGGCGCTTGAGACGGGAATCAAAAGGCCTATATAGCTCTCTCGTTTTTCGAGGGAAAAAGGGGGCAATTGGACGGGATTTTCTAGTAGCAATGTTCTGATGAGGACGCAGCTCATGATCTCAGGAATGGTGAAGTTACACAGAGGAAGACGATCGTCAGAGAGGTTCGATAAGCTTCCAGGTGATATGATTCCAATCGTCATCTAAAGGGAGGAGCTTGCGCAACATATGCAAATGAATTGCACTACATTCACGGATCAATGATGGAGGGATAAGGAAGGCTGTTGAAGACTTCTCTGATAATTCACGGAGACACGTTCGTTGCTCTGATGCTGAAGAGATATTCATTAGACATTGGATCTTCTTGCTTATCCATGATAGAAACGAGACCGCGGAGAACACCGAAATTTTACAACAACATAGTTTTATACTTGACCTCAGGAGAAGCCGTCGTGTCCGGTATCATGACTTTTACTATTCGTTTGTGAAAAATAATGAATAGATCTAGGATGTTTTCGTCTTCCTTGAGAATTGCGCTTTTCTGTTTTCTGCCAAACGCATACTGAAAATATGTACGGATCTTTCCATAGTAAGAGAAACTACGGAATACGCATGCGCTATCAAATGTGTGAGTTCCATATCATTAATTTTCCTTTCCTATAGCTATTCCTTCCGACCTTTCTTTAGTTTTCACTTTAAATCTATGTCGATGTTTTTAGATTCTATTAGAAATTGGAGAATATAAACAGCGATACAATACTTTATAGGTGCTGTTTTCTGATGCATGACTGAAGTGGGATTGACATACTGTTAATTACGCACATCTTATTTGATTAAGGAAACTGATTTTGAACCACAGCGTAACTTTTGGAATTATTAAATTACATTTTATATTTGCGCAGGCATGTAAGGTAGAAGACAAAAACTTCTCATAAAATATAACTATGCTTTATTAATTTACTTTGCATTATACAATTTTAGGAACGCTAAGCTCTTTATGTTCTTCGATTTTCAGCATTCTTTTGATCGTGCGCACTTTGTCTTAATCACTTACATACTCATTTCCATCTTTTGCCGAGTAACAGAGCCGGCAATGAATAGAACATTACCGTTTTCTTCGGGAGTACCTCTTCAGCCTGATGGGATCCGAATGGTCTGGTGGAATTGTTAGCACAATAATCTACTCACGTATGTTTAAGTTGATTTGATATAACGCGCCAGTTTTTGGATGCAGCAGTTAATTATGTGAGTTTATACCACATGCTTCAATTGATCATAACGTCTTTCTCTGAAATATATCTATAGCATTATATTAGTTTGTCATTGACTTTGTTTTTCGAATATCACCACTATGTGTTGATTATATCTCAGCGTTGATATAAAGATATCTAGCATTTTTGCAAGAAATTTAGTTTGTATGTGAGGGGAAATTTTTTTGAATGTTGCCAGGAAGTTCGATGTTCAGCCGTGAGATTGTTTTTTTTTTAACGATATTAACCTTTAGTGAAGAGTTGTGCGTGGCTCATAAAACCAGAGATTGATTGCATGTATTGAAAACGAGCAACTATATCGATATGGTTTTGAATGGTTATTTACAGAGAGATTAAGGATCTAAATCATGAAGACGAGTCGGAATTCTTGGTTTTTGCAATTTGTTTTTTTTGTAAAGCCCACAAGTAGAAAATGAAGTTAAATTGTGAATTAGATCCCCTTTGAAGCTGTAACGAATAATCGCAGGTTCTGAAAAACTCACTTTGCTTTCAAACATATGAGAATTGTACTCTCTTATTCGATTATTGAGAAAATTTCTTATTGATGCATATGAAAAAAAACATGTTTCTCGGAAGTGAAGTTCATTCGATAAAATGTGAATGTAATGCTTGATAAAAGAGTAATTACTTGCATTCTCTTGCATTCTCTTCACTCTGTACGTCCATTATAGTTTTCTCTTCACTCTGTACGTCCATTACTGCACTATTATAGTTTTGATGATCATTCCATTGTACTACCAACACGTCTGTGTTACGAAATCAGAGTCAAGAAAAATATGAATTATTGTAAGCTGTTTTGTTTTCTGTTAGAGCATAGAAACAAAGAAAGTTATAGACAATCACAACATTCACTGAGTTCTATGAATAAGTTTATTTGCGCGCAATAATCGATAATAGATTTTTGTTGAAGTATTGTTTTCTTATCAAATACTGATTTTAGTCATTGATCTATGATTCTATTTATGATCTGTTCTACGATTTCTGATGTTTGTCATACTCAAATTTGAATCAACTCTCATGTCATATCTGATCGTCTTTACAAGGTTTGCTTTCATATCGCATGTTTTCTTGTCATTGCTTCATGGATTCGAATAATGAATTGTATATTTTAAATTATAATTGAAAGGTATTAATTCAGTGACTTGTCTCGTTTATAAATTCTGAGTGTATATTCTTCATCAATGGGAATTCTTCAACCATTGTTCACATGAATCATTTCTTACTGTTCCATCATACGTTAGAAAACAAACAAGTACTTATGAAATCCACCATGACAATTCATATATATCTGCGCGGAAATATGTGATGCATTGAATAAAGTATCATATACAATAGCATACATTTGTACACATTGAAAAATGATAGAAATTAAAGCACTGTTTTATGTGAAATGAGTTCGAGATTTATGGGTGAGATCATTTGAATCATATTGAATGTTATAAAGTTGTTTTTTTTATCAACTACCAAAAGATTTTATTGCTTTAATGAATTCTGATTGAAATAATAATGAGGAATGAAATAAGTTAACTTTCAACTAGTATGAAAAATAATTTGATGATAGGAAAAAAGTTTTCCAATAAACTACTCATAATACTTCTGAGAATTTATTTGCTCCTTAAGTTCCTCGATAACCTGAGCTTGCTCCAAGCACCTTGCGTGCGTCGTTAGCGAGACGGCTGAATTGATCCGCCAGTTGTCAGAAATTGCTCCCACATTTGAACCTGACGTGAAGAAACGGCCTTGCAGCTCAGGTATAAATTTTTAAATTTTGCTTACATATGCATACATTATATCCACAAGTTGAAGTGGAGAATCTTCTTCATCCGTGGGAGCTGTGGCTGTGTCGTTGGAACCTTGCACTCTTCTTGGTGTTAAGGGATGTTCCCTAGGGAACTGAGCGCCTCCACGAAGAGTGGCAAGTAGTTATCCTCATCTTGTCACCCCTCTCATCGACATTAGAAGTAGGAACGTTTGCACATTCATCCATTAGCAATTGATGGATTAGATTTTGATCCTATTAAAAATTGTATAAATTTACACACAGTCACTCTTTGAGCCTCTTCTTTGATTCAGATTGCAGGTATTGATCTATCCTCTAAGACTTCTTTTTTCTCAAATATCAATGGGTCAAAAGAAAACAGTTAATTTAAACACACATAAAATGAACTCTACTATGGAGGGCTTAAGTAAGAATGCAACTTTGGGACTTGAAGCGCAAGTCAAAGATTTAGAGGATAAGCTAAACTCATCAAATCAAGCCAAATTTAAAGAAGTATTTCTGTTAATTGACAAGATAAGTGGGCAGGACATCCACACAAAGCCTCCCAGTGAGGGAAGCAGCCAGCAAGGCCTAGAGATACAATTGAATCATTATCATCCTGTTACTACAGTACATTTTAAGCAGAGAATCTCTCCATTTACAAGGGGGGGTAGTGGCCAAATGAATAGAGAAGTTAAAGTCCTCATGAGGAGCTTCAGATATCAGGTCAGAGATATTTGGAAATTTGTCAGTGGTAACAAAGTCTCGACTTACTGCTTATGAAGTTGCATACACAGAATATTTGAAGAAAGATGTAATAGATAAACCAGAGGCTGTTGTGCAATGGAGGAAAGCACTATTTGAGATGGTAAACAATTTGAATGTTACAGAAAGAAAAAGCCATGACCTACTGTCATAGGTGTATCAAAGAAAAAAGAAGTGAAGAAGGCTTTCATGGAATATCAGCAAGAATGTCTTTTGTCAGGAGCCAAAAGGTCTAGGAGGGGAAGAATGTTAGAAGAAGTATTTTTGAAGTATTTTTGATGGAAAATAATTCTAAAATGCCAAAAAATTATAAAAATATTTATGTAAATGATGTAAAAATGAGAAACAGTCTTCCTCATGTAGATTAGAATCATATGTATTTTTTCTAGAATTTTTGGAAACTCCTAGATAGCATATTTTTAGATTAAAAGGGAAAAGGACCAAAATTCAAGTGTGAAAAGGGACACTTGAAAATGTATAAAAGACAATTTCCTCTATTATGAGAGGGTTGGTTATTTGTATTACATGCTATCCAAGCAAAGAGAGAGAGTTTCCTGCAGAAAATCGTGTTTTCTTCCTTTTGTGTGATTTCTTTGATTTGTTGAGTCTATTCTATGTGTATCCATGGAGATTTGCAAGCTTCTATTGTGTATTTCTGATGAATGTGTATGAAGAGAGTTGATTACTGATGTGTTGAGTGAGAAATTGATGAAGAATGGTGCTGGAGATGAAAATCGTCTGATTTCACAAAATCACAATTGTCTCGTCTGAAGGTTACATGTATCATTTTTGAGTTTTGACTTTATGATTGTGTTATGCTGAGAAAATAACATGCTTTAGACACCAAGATTATTGAAAATGATGGAGTATTGCTCAAGATAATCCAAACCCTAGAAATTTCTCTTCATCTTCATCCAACCAGTTTTCTCTTATTTCTTGGATTCCATCATCTAGAAGGGGCTGTGGTCTCATGTATACTTCTAGGATTGACAAAAATAAGATGTATTGTTGATTCTTTATGCTAAATGATTGGAGAGGACAACTCCAAAGGTTAACAACAAACATATACCTAAATTGTTTTGTTTTATGCTTGAAAAAGCTAGTTAAAAGCTTATGATAAAGTTTTGCATTATGATACTAAAATATGAAACACAAAGTTTGTTGATTTCAAATTAAACTAAAACATGTTTGAAATTATATGCACAATATGCTTGCAAATAAGTTTGATCAATATGCTTATCATTTCCTAAACTTATGATGAACTTATGATTTTCTTTCTTTCACAAATAGGAAGAAATCTATTATAATGAACAATTATGAAGAACATTATTATAATGAAATGATGAATATTTTGAACAAAATGATTTTTGTTTACAACAATTATGATGGTATACTTTTAAAAGAAAGAAATATACATGATATAAATATGATCATGATAAATATGAAGAACATGAAAATATGATACAATATGATGATGATTATATTGTCATACCATATGATGAGGGAACTTTCATAATCCAGATATGAATTTTTCATTGATATCAAAATATGATGCTCATTTATAAAGATTCAAGTTAAAAATACTATGAACATTATGATTTTTCCTAAAAATTATGAACTTTGTTACAAAGGTTGAAAAACCTAATGTGAAACTTATGAGTTTTGTTACATAGATTGAAAAACCTATTGTAAAAATTAAGAATGCATTATTTATGACAATTATAACCACTATGAATTTCTTAATATGAAATTTGAGACATGATGAAGATGAATCTGATAGAATATATGAATTTATATTTGCCAGATAAATGATAATGAAGATTACTTGTTTTGTATCTTCTGCTTTATGATTACTTACAGGAATTGACGATACATTATGAAATTGATGGTTTGTCAATACTATGAAGAATTTGAAGAGAAGTTGAAGAAGTGTCGATCAGGTGAAACAGTTTTAAACCTGATTAATGTTTTAAGTTTTGTTTTTCCTTGCATTTCATGATAAGATATGTACATTCTTCAGATAGGTTAAGAAACTTCTTAAAATTATGAAAAGTAGAATTTACACTGAAGTAGGAACATGCTTGAAGAGAAGATAGGAATTAGAGACCTATGGCTGTCATATGAATAGTTGACGGAACCCTTAACTTGCAACTCCTAGTAGAAGTAGGCTTGTTTTATATAGGTAAACTTCCTTAAATCTGACCCATTTTACTAAAGAGATCCTAGTTCCCGCTTTAGCTTACCTCTACATCCTTTGCTCTGATTAGGGGTTAAGCCTTTCCCCTTCATCAAAAAAAGTTGTGAAGAAAAATTGAAAGCAGTACATTAATGGTTGCTGCATATGAAAAGAGAAAAAATGACAAAAAAAGAAAAATTATGATGAAAAAAGAAAAATGGTTCCTGCAAAGGCTTCATTGTCCTTCTCTTAAATTCAAATCTTTTCAAAAATAAAATAGTAATACCTATGAGTAAGAGGAAGCTCCATATTCTTTCACTTTGGAACCACGTACGAAAAAAAATACTCATGGAAGGAATTCTCTTTACTCACAGATTCTTCCAATGGAACAAGTGCATCCCATCTCTCTCTTGTCTGTTCTGGATCTTCATTGGAGGTTGCCCTCTTGCTCTTTCCCTTTCAATTATATGGCTCCAAAAGCAAAAGGTAATGAAAAGAACAAGCCCCTCACATGCAGTCCTTTTGCCTATCCATGAGAGCTCATATAGCTCTTCCTTTGGCTCTCAAACCTTCTTGTATCAAAACACTGTTGCACTGATATATGAGCACTAAGATGGCATGGCGCCTTGGATAGGCTGATGTCTTCTCATACGTGTGGCGAGGGTTCAAATCCCGCAATACTGCTGCGCGCTATCTCCCATCATGACTGGAACAAGCTCTGATACCACTATAGCGTTGCGGCAACCTTTAGTTGTTGCCTTCTCTTGCTTCGATGCTCACACACAGATATCTTTCTGTTTGTCCACCCGATCGCCAAGCTCATCAAGTCTCTTGAATACTCACTTGAGAGAGAGAGTTCATACTCTATATTCTACCAAAAATATCTAATGATATCCATAATATGCTATGTGGCATGAACTACTCTGATGAGTATCATATCCCAATGAATATCATATGACAACCTAGAGTACCGTGTTATAGATTTGGAGAAGACCATTTCATTAGGGAGTGCACAATGCCGTATCACCCACCACCTTAGAAGAAATGGAAAGGCTATTGTAGTGATTATGGGAAAGAACATCTATTTAGGGATTTTTTGAAGAACCCTGATGCAAACTGCTTTTGTACATTGAGGAGATAGCAAATGGGACAAGAGGGTGTGTTGTCTTTTTCTCTCGTCCAGCTAGGAAGCATAGATAGAGAGAGGTCAAAATTCTCATTATCATGTATTTGCAAAACATAGAAGACTTCCTCAGTTACAAAATACATACATTGAATTGAAGTCTGATGGTGAAAGGAAAATATGATTTCTACATAATTTGCACCTCGACTCTCTCATGATTGAGAGATCCCACATGTATTTTGAAGGGTCATTTGCTTGTGTGCTCAGGTCATAATAACTTTTTCATACACAATCAACAATAGGTAAATTCTAGCTTATAAATGATTAAAGCTTGGAGTAATGAAGAAATTTCTTGTGCCAAGCTATGCTTATGTTGGGACTCCCAGGTGGAAAGGGCTCGATTACAATTGTTCTCTTGATTGCCTATTATCCCCTAGTCTTTGGATCTTGTGTGCTTCTTATAGATATGGTGGAACACGATAAAATAAGTTTGCACCATCAATAATTATTTGGTTCCGGATAGCAACAAAATGGAGGATACTCTGAGAATGATAATAAATTTGGACTTTCATGACTCACTCAACAAGAAGTGGTGTTTGAATTGGACTTGGATTAGATGGGAATTCAAGTTGAAGGACCTCCAACATCTGCTTATTGAGAATAAGAAACCAGCCCTTATGTGAAAGATTCTCGAGAAGGTTATATGGACCAAGATCAAATTCAGTAAAATTTGTGACACTTCTCATGGTGTAAGCCATGCTCTAGTTGTGGGAAAGAGTTGGGTTTATTTCTCTTTTTGTTTCCTTAGAGCATCCTAATTTGACGATGCCTCAACAAGGTCTACTTGGTGAAGTGATTGGCCGCTCTTATCCTTTGTGAATGTCAATAGGAGTGAAGCATCCTGGAAGACATGGAAGGAAAAATGTGTATTTAACCTTCACAAGCCTCTTAAAGAGTGGACAATTGAGAAATCCTTAATTTATCTAGGCATATGGATTACTGGTTGTAAGAAACCCCAAAACCCCCCTCCACCCCTTAATGTTTTAATAGGAATTCTATAAGAAAAACCATTTCTCATTTACTTTTCATTATTATATATAGCTTTAATATATTAAGTAGTTCCCATCTAGATGACATAATCTTCCAACGATGATCTGATTATCAGCCTAAAAAAACTAGACAAACATCAGTCATATTATATGTTTGCAGGCCATATACTTTTGAATATTCCAACATTAAAATTTTATATCATATTTATCAGAAATATCATGCTTTTTCCAAATTGGACCTTTTATTTTTAAGAACCTCTACATTGCATGCGTGTTCTTATAACATTGTGTTAGATGAACGATGATCTAACAAATTCTTTGTTGTGGCGTTTAATCTCTCAAGAAACATGGTGAATTACTAAAGACAAGGAAAATTTTCTCTCTTCACGTACCAATATGAACTAGGTAGCAAAAGAAAAGGGGGGCATATAATCCTTTTCTTCATCCCCACATGTATGAAACAAGAGCCATCCTTACAAGAATGGGAAGAAAAGGATAAAAGAGTAACATTTATCTTGTCGCAACATATACGCAACTCTATGATAGGGTATAAACAAGGCCTAGAAATATACTTAAAAAAGTATGAGAGTCTCTAGAAAGGATTTTCTAAGCCTCTAGCAAAGGTAGGATCATAAAACTCAAGAAGTATCTTGATAACCTTAGGGAGTATTCAAGACAAAGTATGAATGACTTTTGAGAGAAATAGCAAATAGTGAACTTTGGTTGTTTGTGTATGCGGAGAGAGAATCAATTAGTCTAGATTGGAGCATCTGGTTCTCCACCCTCTATAGTCCAATTGGAGAGATTGTGTTTGTGATAGGAAGCTTTCTAAGCCTAATTAGAGAACACAAACGTTGAGCCCGAATCTTTGAGAAACGTTTGATGTCCAAGGCTATGCTAGAAGAAGTATAGTGGGGGCCTAGGACCTTCTAAGGTTTCATTGGGAGTTTGCTTCACATCGTGTCACTCTAGAACTCAAAGAAAAGATAGATTTCTAATTTCTAAAGAGATTTCCATGTCTTGGGAGAACGTGGCGGCAAAACTCAAGATATAAACATTATCTCAAAGTTCATGGGTGTGGATGACATGTGGACCTATTTTTTGGAGGCTCAAACATATGAATTTCATTTACCAAGAAGTGTGGACCAGTTTCCTAATTCAAATCTTACCAAAACGTTATGCGCAATTGGTAAGTTCTTTCTCGATTGCAATAGCACTTTTGTGTCATGTGTGTGTGTGTGTGTAATTCCAATCCATGAGCACATGTCCATGAACACTTCTATCTTCCTATGCTATTTTATAGTGTTAGTAAGATATTCTAAGCAGGCCCCTACTTATCTTGCCTTTTTCTAGCTTTCATTTCATCTTTCCTTCTAGAAAAAGGGAATCTTTTTGGAACCTATAAATAAAGGCTAAAATGCTCATTTGAAATTTTCAATGTATTTTGAGATATTCCCATGATTTAAAGAGAAGTATTTGAAGTAAAGTTGTGAAGATTGAAGATTCAAGTAAAGAATGAAGTGAAGAGAAGGTCTTTTTTGCACTGTAGCCAAGAAGTCTGATCCAACATTACATTTTTCTGATCCACAATGTATCCATGTATTCGATTGTCAACATTGTATCATCCATGATCATTTGGATAGTGATTCACTTTTGTATTTAGGGTTCCTGATTGATCTTTTCATGATTGATTCCTGATGTATCTGTCTATTAGTTGATCACCCCATTCATTGTATACATTTTATCTAGTTCTTGCATATTGACAAGGATGGTTCTTGCGTATTGACAAGGATAAGCCTGATCCAACCTTGGTCACTCGTTCCACCCACCATGACTAGCATCTCACCAACAACATTTTGGCCTTGAAGATTGAAAAACTATTGCCACTCCTATTTAAACATGTTAAGGTCAAGTCTTCATGATGATGAAGTTTGGTGTTGTTCTCTATGAGCATGTTATTGGATGTTTGATTTGCTTATGCATAACTTGGATTGATATTTAGTTTGATGTCTCTCAGATAAGCAGGCTTATGCATTGCCTATGTGTCAAGCATTGGCAAGCATTTAAGTGCATATCTCAATAGTTGTGTGGTTCTCAACTACTTCAATTGTTTTATCCCAAGGGGGATCATGCCACCAAATTAACATGATTTTTCTAACTCAAACTGGGCTAGTTGCTATCACACTTGTCTATCCACTAGTGGTTTTGGCTTCATGATTGGTAGCTCATGCATATCTTGGTTGATCAGAATCAACCTATTGTGGCCACTTCTAGTCCCACATAGGATAACGTTGCACACCTGTTCACAAAGGCTTTCACTTAGGAGAAGTTTGAATCTTTCTGCAAAGCTTACTTCCTTTGATGGATTGATCAATTTTCACATAGCTTGTTACTTTTTTATACATGAGTGTCAGCTCCTTCTTCACTTCATCACTGCAACGGGGGATTTGTTGAGATATCTTGGTAGTGATGTGTGTGAACACACTTACGACCATCAGGGCACTTTTTTCCCTCTTTAGGAGGTCTTTCTCCCCTTGCTTGTATATATGCCTATAACCCGTATGGGTCACTTATCTTTGTACATTTGCTCTATAATACATACTGTATTGTGTTGTCCTTCAAGCTTCTTCTTCTTATTCCTTGTGTTGTTCATTCTCTCATAGATATCAAACTCCAACAGGGCTCCAATAACTAAAATATTAGACACACTCTCAGGGGTGTTACATTTTTTATCCAATAATTATATAAGGTAATGATACCTTAACATCAATTCAATGACTTTGTGAAGATGACATACTTGAGCTATGAAAAACATCAATAAATAGTAGATGAAGGTGATGATTAAAACTTTAAGTGTAAATATTGAAATGTAAAGTATAGTACATGAAGGTAGTGGACTCTAAGGATTACGAGATGAGTACAATGAACACTCTAAAAATGAGTGAGAGCTATTCCAATGAAGTATATGTATAATTTTTCATGAATATTTTAATAAAGTATATGTATACTTTTCCCCTTGATTTTAGAGGATGACTGTTGATTGATTCCACCTAAAAATTCATCTCACTTTTAGGTATATATTTTATTTTGAATTGAATACGAGTCATGGATTTTGAATTTCTTTATGCTTACTTAACTCTCAAATATTCATGCTCAAGAAGTCTTTTACAATAGTCGAAAGGTGCAATGAAACTTTATCCTTAGAAATGAACTAAGGATGCATGTGGGTACATATTCATTTTCATTCTTGCCCTATACTCAGCCTCATAACTAGAAGTGGCCATAGTATCCTTCATTTGATGTTGATTCTTTTGATGCCCTCAACATAACATACACGCTGCTCTAATTTGGAGTGTTATCAAAACCATGTGCAATCAAGTAGGCATGTATCTTTTCATACAAAGCACGTGGTTCTTGCATCACACCATATAACTCCTTTTTCAGCATGTACACTTTGTTTTTGTGCCCTTTTTGTGAAAACCCATGGGCCTGAAATACACACACTTCTTCATGTAATTCACCATTTAGAAATGGTTTTTTAATGTCCAAATGATATAAATTTCAACCATGATGAACTATAAGTGCATAGGCACTATGAATGGTAGTCATGTGGGAGCAAGGGTCTCATGAAAATCAATGCCTCTCTCTTGAGCATAACCTTTTGCAACAAGCCTAGACTTATAATTATCACCTATTCCATCAAGCTTATGTTTCAACTTGTAAACCTATTTAGTGCCAATCAACTTCTTGCCTAGAGTAAAATCACATAAAGATTAGGCACCATTGTACATAATAGCATCATATTTTGATTGCATAACAACCATCCAATTTTCTAAATTTTGTGCTTTAGCCATTGCATAGAAATCTCCTGCAAAGGAAGCACTACAAGAGCCTGAAAGAGTACAATATGATACAGAAACATCCAATTTTCTATCTTTCAAAGTCAAAATGTACATGCCAAACCTTTGCATCTGAGATAGCATGAGAATATTGAATTAGACATGCCAGATCATTCATAGATTTTGCATAGTATGTGAGCTTATACAACCCACTATGTAAAATGTGAGAAGCAATAATATCATTGCTATTTGAGAGATCATGAATTGTGTGTGTCATCAAGAAATTCGAAAACCAAGACAGTCTTGGTTGATTCTGAAATTGACAACACATTTTTCTTGATCCCTTGTACATACAAAGCATCTGACTATGTAAATGAAATGCCATTAGTAGTAGTGAGAATAATCTTACCACCTCCCATTATCAGATAAGAGGAGTTGTTAGCACATGTGATAGTATTCCATTTAGGGGCTGTCTTAAGTGAATTTAAGAAACTAGGATGCAAGGGAATATGTTTGGTTTCCCCATTATCAAAGTACCAAACTATTGAGTATACTACAGACATACACTACCCATGAGAGAATGGGTCATAGCTACATACGGTAGTAAATGCCCATTCTTTAATCTGAACAAGATTAGTAGACTATTGTGTAGCATTAGCAGATTTTTGCTTACTAGTAAATGAGCTCTTATTACCTTTGCCCTTCCAGCTAGCTAGGCAAGCTTGATCTACAAAACACATAATGGACATGTTCTGCTTGAACTGATCTTCTTGCAACAAAACAAATATCGATTACTCAAATGTTAAGGCATTGAATTTCCTTTGATCATCAATCAAAGAGTAGAAGCAAAACTATGATATGAATCTAGAAGACTGTTAGAGAAGTCTACACAAGTCAGGTATCAAGCAAGACTTCATCACCAAGAATCATACTCTTTCAAATCTTTGATGTTTGTCAAAACTTTTTCCATAAAATCTCGTTCTTTCATATACTCACTCTACAAATATTTCCAGAGATAATCAACATGAGCATTTTTTTTAACCTAGTGGTTAGTGTATCTCAAGCATCCTTTGTTGTTTTTCAAGAGCGAATATGAGAGATAATGACACGTTTGATAGACAAATCTATCAATGCATGTGTCTGAGCATCTCTTCCATTCCAACGAAGATGCTCTATAGTAGGTGGAGCAGGAACCACAATACAAATAGGAATTTGAAGATCATCATCTTCAATGCCATCCGCATCACTTTTGATTATTGTATTTGTAGATGTAGTAGGACATTTCTCAACACCATGCACAATATTCGACAACCCTTTTGCTACCAATACATTAAGCATCTATATGCCCACAATCGATAATTAGTAACATCCAACCTATGCTCAATAGCCAAGATACAAAATACATTATTGCTTCCAACCATGGTCACTAACTAAATACCCTGATGTAGAAAAATGATTGCATCTCAAAAAGTTGAATACAACCATCGTGTCGTGCTCTACTAAACCCATAATAAAGTTCGAGATGCTTGTAGTGGCAAAACAAAACCTATATATATGTTTAGCACAAAAGGCCAAATTTCCTGCACTAGCACTAGGATAGTGCATTTAGAGGTTGAAATGAGCTCAAATAAAACTTTTGACATGAGACAACAAAGATGTTTTGAACTCCTAATTGTCTCGAGTATGCTCATCAATTTTTGTGCAATTCTCAGGCTATGATAGGAGAGGTGTCAAGGACACCCTAGATGAAGCGAGACTTTCTCTGATACCAATTTTTGGAGTTTGAGGTCTAGGGAAACACACAAACAACACAATGAAGAAGAAGAAGCTTGGAGCACAACACAATAGCAAATGTATGACCAAGTGAATGAACAAAGATAAGTGACTCGTTAGGGTTATAGGAGTATATAAAAGCCCGAGGAAAAAACCTCCTAAAGAGGGAGAAAGATGTCTCAACGGTCCTAAGTTTTCTCAAACACATCACCACCAAAATATATCAACAAAACTGATCTCTCTAGTAGAGAGTCCCCTTGATATAAGGATAGTGTACCTTAATGTGCTTTATGCAAGCATAAATAAAAGGTTTATCGCAACTCCTAATGTGCTCTAAGTGATAGCAAAGGTGTTGGTTGCAAAAGACTAAATAACACCCAAATCATCCAAAAGGCATCTTATCCATACACAGTCAATTACCACTATGAAATCTTCTTTATACTCAAACTCACAACTAGAAGTGGGCATAGTAGGCTTGTTCTTGCTCGACCAAGATATGCATGAGCTACCAAGCATGAAGCGAACACACTTGTTGACACATATTTTTCATACCAACCAAACCAATCTAAGGCATAAAAAGCATGTAAATTTGGTGTTCATGATCCCCTTCAAGATGGAAGGCCCCGAGTAGCCAAGAACGTCTCAAGTAATGAAAGATTCACTTAATCAATCACCAATTCTCGATACCTAGGAATGCATAAACCTGATCACGTGAGATACCAAGTCAATTTATGCATAAGTAAATCAATATCTAGCAACCTATTGATAGAGAACCACATCGAATGCATTTCATGTATCATACAAACTCAATCATAAACCTATGTCTGTGGAAATGGTAATAAGCTTGCAATCTTCAAGGACACAACTTTGCAATAAAATGTCAATGTATTTTTCTTGACAAAATGGTATTCCACCATCAAGTAGCATAAAATGATTATGCAAATAATGACACAAGAGATCCAAATTTGACATCTAAAAAGAGGGATAGAAATTACACTTAAATTTAAAAATATGCTTCTCATTAGGACAATTGAGAAACATGTTATCAATATATAAAATAGTGATGAGTTTCTCTCTCTTGGAATATTCTCAAATTCATGGCTTAGCAAGTCAAAATGTATCTTTTCATATCAAGCACATTGTTCTTGTTTTGATCCATACATTACATGTTTCGACCTTCATACTTTGTCTTCATGCCCTTTTTACACAAGACCATGGTGTTGAAATACACTCATTTCTTTGTGTAAATCAACGTTCTAAAATGCCATTTTAATGTCCAACTATTTTTCATTCTAATCTTGATGATTTGCAAGTGCATAGATGTTAAAAATGGTTTTAATTTGGCATTCAATGGCCCTCATGAGCAATCCATTTGCTTTTAATCTTATCGTTTTCCAAGACAAACATCGTACGATGTTTGCAAGGTAGATATTTTTGACAATTACATATTGTTCTACCTAACAAGCTAAGAGATTTTTCAATCGGCCACTCTTTTGGATGGGCATCAAAGTTGAATGTGCACCTTTCCCTCCATATCCTCCATAGTGTTTCCCCTCTAATGGCATTCCACAATGCATCTCTCTTACTTACCCCTAATGGATGTATTTCTAGAATTTTTGTTTCTTGTGATAATTTTTCAGATCACGTTTCTCCTCAGTAATTTTCAATATTCACAATCTACGATTGTGTACTTGTTTATTTTATCCCCTATCCTATCTATGTCCCTCTTCAACACTGATCTCATAGACACCATTAATGACATTGGGATTTCAAGGAATGGTGATATATCTTAGTAGTGATGTGAGTGATCACACTAGGACCACTCGAGAATGCTTTTCCCTCTTTGGGAGTTTTTTCCCTCGGCTTTTATATACACCTATAATCCTAATAGGTCACTTATCTTTGTACATTTTTACTTGGTAATACCTTTAGTATTGTGTGTTGTGCTCCAAGTTTCTTCTTCCTCCTTGTGTTGTTTACGTGCTTCCATAGACCTCAAACTCCAACAATTTACATCATAGTAAGTCGCTGCTTCATCCAGGGCATTGTTGACACCCCTCCGATCACAGCCTCTAAATGCACTATCATGGTGTCTATGCATAAAATTTCTTCCTCTCGTTCCAAACATATATACAAGTTTAAATTCACCAGTACAAGCACCTCTATGTCGACTACAGATCTTGCAGAGCTAGATAGAGTACTTTTGTTCAAATTTTTCAGATATAGTCATTTTTTTGCATCAGGGTATTTTAGTTAGTGGCCATGGTTGAAAGCAATGATGTATTCCATATGTTGGATGTTGAGGATAGATTAGATGGTACTAATTACCCATTATGGGCATATATGATGTGTCAT
Organism: Ceratopteris richardii; assembly: GCA_020310875.1. Lineage (NCBI taxonomy): Eukaryota > Viridiplantae > Streptophyta > Polypodiopsida > Polypodiales > Pteridaceae > Ceratopteris > Ceratopteris richardii. The sequence goes on along the minus strand of CM035426.1, from coordinate 46,708,659 downwards.
GTTTTGGTTGCAAAAGGACTATGGAATATTGTCCAAGGTGTTGAAAAATGACCTACTACACCTACAAATATAATTATTGAAGGGGATGCAGATGGTGTTGAAGATGAAAATCTTCAAATTCATGTTCATGCTAGAATTCTTGCTACATCTAATGCAAAGAAACTTTGTTGGGATGACAGAGATGCTCAGGCACATGCATTGATAATTTCTCTCTCAAATGTGCCATTATTCCTCACATTCACTCTCATAAAACAACAAAGCATTCTTGGGATACACTTACCACTTTGTACTGAGCAAGAAATGAGGCTTGTGTTGCTTACCTCCCAAAACACTTCGAGAGTGAGCACATGAATGAAGGATATTTTATGGACTATTTTTTGACAATGATCAAAGATTTGGAAAAGCAATTGATTTCTATTGATGAAGTCTTACCAAATAGTTGACTTGTGGAGACTATTCTGAATGATCTTCCAGATTCATATGAGATTTTTGCTTCTACTCTTGGATTGATGAAGAGAGGCAATCCAAATTGCTTAATGTTTGAGGACTTAGTCTTTGTTTTATTATAGGAAGATCAGTCCAGGGTGAACATGTCCATTATGCATGTTGCAGATCAAGCTTTCACAACTGGTCAAAAGGGCAAAGCTAAATGGGGCTCATCTATTAGTAAGCAAAAATCTACTAATTTTGTAGAAGAAAAAAAGGAAGACAAAGATGAGAAGAAATAAAAAAAAGCAGAAAACATTTTGGTTAGCCATAATGGTTTTTTGTGGAACATGTAATTCAACCATTATTTTCATGTACCAAGGAGACTCATGTTAGCTCTAGAGATGTGTATGAAACTTTTCTGCCTCTTTTTACTCGTGCATAGTCAAGTTATGAGTCCCAATGAGGCAATTTTGCAACCTTTACAGGTTTCATGTTTACATGATGCACTTCTTGATGAGAGGGTTGATGTAGAAGAGGCAAATACTACACCAAAATGGTCCATGCAAACTTTGCAAGATAGGAAATTAGATGCATTTCTATCATATCTTACTTGTCTAGGCTCTCATAGTGCTTCTTTTGCATCACATTGCTATGCTATGGATACCTCTAGTTTTTTTTATTAGAATGAGTTTGCTTCATTTGATGAAGCACAAAATTGAGAAAATTGGATTATTGCTATGCAATCAAAATATGATGCTATTATGAAGAATGGTACTTGTTCTTTATGTGATTTGCCTCCTGGCAGCAAGGGTGTTGCAACTAAGTGGGTATACAAGTTGAAGCATAAGATTGATGGAAAATTTGAGAGGTATAAGGCTAGGCTTGTTGCAAAAGGTTGTGTTCAAGAAAGAGGCATTGATTTTGATGAGGCCTTTGCTCCCACATGCCGGAAGACCACTCTTCTGGCCCCATGGTTTTGTGCAGAAAGGGCATGAAAATAGAGTGTGCATGCTCAAAAAGGTGTTATATGGTTTGAAGTAAGCACCACATGCTTGGTATGAAAAGATGCATGCCTACTTGATTGCACATGGTTTTGAGAACACTCCAATTGAGAGTGCCTTATATGTTAATCATGAAAATGATGTTCTTTTGATCATTGTTGTCTATGTTGATGACATGCTGCTCACTAGTCCTAATGAGAAACATATTCGTAATTTTAAGGTTGATTTGCATGCCTCATTTGAGATGTCACATTTGGGGCATTTGCATCATTATTGGGCATTCAATTTATGCAAGTTGATGGCTAAATATCTTTGTGTCTAACAAAATATATTGGTTAGTCTTCTCCCACCACCATCTTCACTGATAGTGAGAGTGCATTGGTAGTTTCCAAGAACCCTATGTTCCATGCTCACACTAAGCACATTGAGATGCACTATCATTATCTTAGGGCGAGCTTCTCTACTGGAGAGATCAATTTGGCATATGTGCCCACATAGGGGAATGTTGTAGAGCTTTTACCTAGGGAAAAGTTTGAAGCTTTGCGAAAAGCTTTGGATTTACTTCCTTTTGTGGATTGATTCCCCATAGCTTGAAACTTCCTTATACATGAGTGCCAAATCCTTGTTCACCACATCACGCCTAGGGGGGATTTGTTGATATATTTTGATAATGATATGTGTGAGCACACTAGGGCCATTAGGGCACTTTTTCCCCTATTTAGGAGGTTTTTGTCCTCCGGCTTGTATATATGCCTATAACCGTAACACATCACTTATCTCTGTACATTTTTACCTAGTAATACATTCAATATTGTGTGTTGTGCTCCATGCATCTTCCTCTTCTTTGTGTTGTCAAGTGCTTTCATAGACCTCAAAGTCCAACAAGGAACATACATAGAGTGACCAAGTAATCTCTTTGCCTATAATTTCTCTTTCAATTACTTATTGTTGGATTTTGAGGTCTACAAAAGTACATGAACAATAAAAGGAAGAAGAAGAAGAAGAAGCTTGGAGCACAACACACAATATTGAATTGTAGTACCAAGTGAAAGTACAAAGATAAGTAACCCATTAGGGTTATAGGTGTATATACAAACCGGGGAAAAAACCCTCCTCAAGAGGGGAAAAAGTGCCCTGATGGTCCTAAGTGTCTTCACACAGATCATTACCAAAATATATCAACAAGTCCCCTTGGGAGTGATGAAATGAACAAGGACATGGCACTCAGGTATAAGGAAGTGCCAAGCTATTGTGGAAAGAGATCAATCCACAAAAGCAAGCAAGCTCAAACCTTTGTAGAAAGTTTCAAACTTCTCCTTAGGCAAAGCCTTTGTGAAAAGATCTGCAGTGTTCTCCAAGATATGCACGAGCCACCAAGTATGAAGCAAAAACCACTAGTGGACACATGAGTGTTAGAGCAACCAACCCAATCAAAGTAAAAAAAAGAATGTAAATCTAACTATAGAGATCCTCCCCTGGGATAAAACAATCCAATTAGTTGGGTACCTCTCAATTAGTGAAAGATGCGCTTAACCGCCCCCCAATGCTTAAAACCTAGGCAATGCATGAACTTGCTCATCTGATAGATAGAAAATTGAATATGAGGCCCAATTATGCATAAGTAAATCAAACATCCAATATCCTACTAATAGAGAAAAACATCGAATGCATCTCAAGTATCATGAAGACTCAACTCTAAACCTATTTCCATAGGAGTGGACATAGGTTTGTAGCTTTTAAGACCAAAACACTGCAAGAATGTGTCAAAATATTTTGTTTGACACAAAGCTATTCCACCATCCACTTGCAAAAATTGACTGGTTAAATAATGATGCAAATGCCCCAAATTTTACATCTCAAAAGGCATGCAAATTAGCCTTAAAATCAGCAATATGCTTCTCATTAGGACCGATAACCAACATGTTATCAAAATAGATAACAATGAATAGAAGCACATTGTTTGCATGCTTAACATATAAGGTACTTGCAATCGGACTATTCTCAAAAACATGTGCAATCAAGTAGGCATGTATCTTTCCATACCAAGCATGTGGTGCTTTTAATTCAAACCATATGATGCCTTTTTCTACATGCTCACTTTTTTTTCATGCTTTTTCTACACAAAAGCTTTGGGCTGAAATACATATAGTTCTTCATGTAAGTCACCATTCAAAAATGCATTTTTAATGTCCAACTGATCTACATTCCAACCATGATGAGATGCAAGTGCACATATGCTGTGAACAATGGTCATTTGGCAAGTCGGTGCAAAGGTCAATGCATCTCTCTTGAGCATAACCTTTTGCAACAAGCTTGGCCTTACACCTATTAAATGTTCCATCAAGTTTATGTTTCAATTTGTATACCATTTAATGTCAAGAACCCTTTTTTTAAGAGGTAAATCACATAAAGACCAGGTATCATTCTTCATAATAGCATAATATATTGATTGCATAGCAGCCATCCAACTTTTTTAATTTTGTGCTTCATCAAAAGAAATAGGATCATTCTCATCATAAAGACTAGAAGGAGCCATAGCATAGAGATCTATTGCAAAAGAATCACTATGAGAGCCTGAATGAGTATGATATGGTAGAGGTGCATCTAATTTGCTATCTCACAAAGTTTGCACCAATCATTATGCATACTTTTTACCTCCTCAATATCAGCCCTCTCATCAACAAGTGCATCATGTAAGTTTGCATTAGAAATGGAATGATGTGCATCACCATGTGGAACTAGTGAATGCTAAGAAATGGCCTCATGTGGGAAGGAGGAATGCTACATTTCGCCTAGAATACAATCTTCACAGACATGTTTACCACGTGCCTCAACTTTGGGAAGAGAGAACACCATTTCATATTTCTACAGACATAGCAAGCTAGCAAAATTCGGATGACCAAAGCCTGCATGCCAAAGCTTTACATATGAGATAGCCTAAGAATCTTGAACTGCACATGTTGAACCCTTTACAAAATTTGCATGGTATGATCTTATACAGCCCATGACATAAAATGCTCGAAGCAATAATAACATCACCATTTGACATATCATGAACTATACATCTATCATCAACAAATTTGATAATCAAGCCAATCTTGGTTAATGCTAAAACTGACAACAAATTTTTGTTGAGCCTCGACACAAACAAAGCATCTTACAATGTGAAAGAACTACCATCAATAGCATTCAGAATGATCTTGCCAACTCCCATTACAAAATAAGAGGAGTTGTAGCACATGTGATAGTATTCCCTTTAGAAGTAGGCTCAAGTGAGTTGAAGAAACTATAGTATGAGGTAATATGTTTGGTGGCCCCACTTTAAAAGTATCAAACATCTGAGTGTACTCCATGCATACATTGTTCATAAGAAGATTGGTCATAACTGCAAACAATAGTAAATGCTCATTCTTCGTTCTGCACAAGATTATCATACTCTATTTTAGGTGTAGAGGCATGTACAATAACCATTCCAACCTCTTTCTTCTTCGCCTCTTTTGTAGCGAATTTTGGACAACTCTTTATGACATGATAATTTCCTTTATACTATTTGCAGCATTGTTTTTGCTTCTCTATTTTCTTCTCATCTTTCTTCCTCTTTTAATTGTGCAAAATAAGCAGAGTTCTGCCTACTATTATATGAGCTCCTTTTACCTTTGCCCTTCTGAGGAGCTAAGAAAGTTTGATCTACAACATGCATAATGGACCTGTTCTGCCTAGACTAATCTTCCTACAACAAATTAGAGACTAATTCCTCAAATGTTAAGGCATTCAAGTTTCCTTTCATCATCAACCAAAGAGCAGAAGAAAAACTCTGATGTGAATTAGGAAGAATATTAAGAATGGTTTGAAAACGTGAACTATCTGGCAAGTTTTCATATGTAGAAATCAATTGCTCTTTCAAATCTTTGATCTTTGTCAAAAAATGTCCATAGAATCTCCTTCATTCATACGCACACTCTCCAATTGTTTTCAAAGGTAAGCAACTCAAGCCTTTCTTTCCTAGTACAAAGTGGTAAGTGCGCCCCAAGCATCCTTTGCTATTTTGCAAGAGTGAATGTGATGGATAATGGCATGTTTGATAGAAAACATTATCAACACATGTGCCTGAGCATCTCTACCATCCCAATGAAGTTTTTATACAGTAGGTACAATAGGAACTATAGCATGAACAGGAAGCTAAATATCATCATCTTCAATGCCATTTGCATCACCTTGAATAGCTCTATTCTCATGTGTAGTAGGGTGCTTTTCAATAGCTTGCATAATATTCATAGTCCTTTTGTGACTAATACATGGTGCATCATATATGCCTACAATGGGTAATTGGTACCATCCAACATTAGGAGAAAAAGTGAGCCTTGCATGGGCCTTGTAAGGATTCCCAATTTTTAGGGATTAAATTACTTAATCTAGGTGATTTAGAGGAAGTATAAAACCACTAGTGGTATTCCCAAATAAAATATTATTTGATAGATCTTTTATTTAAATTAATAATTTAGACTGTTTTGAGCCTTTGGATTCTTGATTTCAATGGCTAAGATTGAAGTGGATTGAACCTTAAACTTCTAGGTCTTGGATTGGCAAAACAAAACATGTATATATGTTTGACACAAATTGCCTGCACATGCCTTGTGATAGTGCATTTAATGGAGACTGAAACGAGAGGTGTCAACAACACCCTAGATGAAGTAGCAACTTTCTTTGATACCAATTGTTGGAGTTTGAGGTAAGCAAAAGCATACAAACAACACAAGAAAGAAGAAGAAGCTTGGAGCACAACACACAATACTGAATTGTATTACCAAGTGAATGTACAAAGCTAAGTAACCCATTACGGTTATAGGCTTATATACAAGCTACAAAAAAAACTCCTAAAGAGGGAAAAGAGTGATCTGATAGTCCTAAGTGTGTTCAAACACATCGCTACAGAAATATATTGACACTTATCACATAAAGCGCTCATGATCCACTCTAAGAAATTCTTTTAGTGGACAGAAATAAAGTGCAACTTCGATGGTTCGAGTGCCATGATCTCCAAAGATTAATATTTCTATAATTTCTTGCGACATTAGCTTTTTCCTTTAAGAAGCTTTATTCTATATAAGGGAGATGTAACACAAGGAGCTAAGGATGTGCAAACTGGTAGTAATTGCTATACATGGTCTCTGAACACCTTTGAACGAATAGAGAAAAGCTCCAATCTATAAAATTAGAGTTTTTTGATTTACAAACTTAATGATGACATGGCATGGTACTAGTTTACTTAATATTGGAGAGAAATGAGATGAATTTCGGCAACCTACTTGTAATGCTCAATTGAATGTTTTTTATATCAAGAAATAATTTAAAGAAAAAAAGATAAAATAAAGTATGGGCATGCAATTGGGAGAACCTATTTGTATCCATAAGTCAAAGCTCTTTACTAAATTAGAACAAACAAGAAAATTATCAAACTTGTGAATTTTTATGTGTCGCTTGCACATTGAAGAGTACAAGAGGCATTGTTGAGAAATTTGACTCTAATACACACAATACACGCAGCGGAAGATAGAGAACCTCTTCTAGAATCTACCCTATAAGACACATGCTTACTAAAACTTGATTCAGTCCCAAGTCAAAAATCCACTGACTCTAAAAATTGGTCCACACATAATACACTCTTTAAGCTTTCTAAAATGCTAAAGAACACTCCATTTTGAGTTCATTTGGCTAGGTAACCCACTACACAAAGTTAGACTACCTGTCATCTCAAGTTATGCAAAAAATGGAGGTTCACAAGAAATGTTCCCAGTCACTACTTGAGAATCGTCTGATAAAGATATTTGTGCTACAAAGGGTGTGATAGATAAGCTTTCCAACAAGATATTATATGCATTAAATGGATAATCATATAGAGAGATATGACCTTCACAAGGCGGTTGTCTACAAATTAGCTATGCAACTCGAATACCTTTGTGTCTTGTAGCATAGAAATGAGGTACTTTCTGATATCCATTGATGAGAGAATGACCAGCATATGCTTCTACACCATCTCCTTGTCATCTCCACAAATTTTCATGTTCAAATGATCTATTTATATAGAGCTATGTGTATGGGACTTTTCACCGACCCTTGCATCTTCACTCACCTCTTGACTTTCCACTTCTTGGCTTTTGTCCTTCCATTGCCTTGGATGAATTTTGGTGCTCCATATCACTCCATATGGATAATTTCATGACTTTTGTGAGTATTCCATCTCTCTATTTATATTTTGACTTTTATCCAAGCCATAAATACATTTCCCCATTTTAATTGGACACTCTACTCTAAGGTTATGAGTGTAGGCTTTATATTTTCAAGGCCTAGCTTCATTTTGGGCTTACAACAAATGCATAAATGACAAAGAGCTAAATAATGAGAGGTGAGTAATTGACAAGCCTCACAATTGGAGCTTGGAAATGTTCCATAATTTTCAGCACTCCCCCTCAAGCTACAATTGGGAGTCCATGCTACTCTCCAATTCTTCTTCTCTTCACCTTTTGCTTATTTTTCCCTTATATCTCTTCCTTTGATTGGTTGGTGATCTTCCATCTTTGCTTTAAAGGTTCTTTGGCTTTCTTAAGCTTCATGCTTGCTTCTTTCGCTCTTTGCAAGAGCTCTTCTTCAATCCCTATCAATGAACATGCTTCATACAAACTCATAGAATGGAATGATATCACCTTGGTTGTACTTATCCTCATTGCTTCACTCTTCTCCTGTTTGTTGTCCTCTCTTTGAGAATCTCTCTTATTCTATTTTCTACCTTCATGGCTTCATCTCTTCTAGGCTTGCATGCTTTGCTTTGATCCTTCTTTGTCTTTGGATCATCTTTTAACTTTGTCTTTGGGTGCACTCTTTGCATCTCCTTTTGACATCATCATGGTTGTCATGCTTTCTTCTAGCTTTTCTTCATACTTCTTTTGTACATCATGGATGATCCTTCCCTTCTAGGCACTCGTTCAATGTAGGTGGCTTCTCCTTACGATTTCAATTTACCTTTGATGGATGCTCTTACTCTTTCTTTGAGCTTTGCTTAATTTTGAAATTTGTGTTGGCTCCAAGTTCACTTCTTTGGACTCTTATTGGATCTTCCAATCCTTGCAAGCTAAGTCCCCCTTGCTTCATAATCTTTTCTTCATTCTTCATGGCTCATTTTAGACCTGCAAAATTAACAATGGGCTGATCATACATGAACTCTTTTATGAGTCCTCTTCATGTGAAGCATTTCTAGCTTCCACATCCTTCCAAGCTTTCTTCTTCACCTACAAAACAACACAATATATCGTTAATGTGATCAATGGTGTCTCTTGCACATAAGGGTAACCATTCCTCTTGGGATGGTCTTACTTTCCCTTACATCAACTTGCCATTCCTCTTTGAATGGTCTTACTTACCATAGGCTTCCCACTCTCTTAGGTGATCTTACTTGCCTTCACATTAGCTTGCCATTACTCTTTGAATGGTCTTACTCGCCATAGGCTTGCCACTCTTTTTTGTGGTCTTATTAGCCTCACAAAACATTCACATGGTATAAGCTTGGAAGTTACCACCACACAATGTGGAGTTTTCATCAAACCTTTTATATTATCCCTTAGCATTGCAAATGTAGTTCTTTACCTTCTTTTTCCTTAATCAACTTCACCCAGGTTGTCACACTTCTCATGAGTGACTCTTCCTTCTATCATGGCACTTGCTTGTGCTCCTTGACCTTGGGGAGTGTCCTCAAGTCCTTGTTGAATACTTGATGTAGCCCTTGCTTGCTTCGTCTACTCCTCTTTTGATGGGAAGTGCAATCCTAAGCTTCACCCTTTTCCACGTTCAGCTTGGGTTCAATCTTCAAGTGCACACACTGTGTTTGGAAACCTTTGAGCTTGGGCTCCTTCCTTCACTTTGGCTCCAAGCTTTGCATCCTTCCCTCATCCAAGCTTGTTCACCTAGCTTTGGCTTATATAAATAGGAGCATTGCATTCACTTGATGTATCTAAACTCAAGAAACAAATGCTTTTCATTATCATAACATAAGCATATATATTATCTTTTGCAAATCTACCTCAATGGGTTTTATCCACAACAAGATACATCCACAAATTTCATACATAGTAGGCTTGCATCTTAGCAACCTTTTGGCATCCAAACACATTTACTTTCAGCTAATCTATGGCTGAACATGACCAAGCTTTAGCAATTCAAACATCGCACTAACCATCACATATAATCATGCATGCAAATCACCAATCATTGGAGCATATATTCAGGCCTCTTTGTGCCATTTCATATAGCTACATAAACCTGAATTTTTTCAATTTTTAGAGGCTTTATAAAATAGCCTATTACTCATCCACACATCATCAAGCATGTGTATACATTATCCTTGACCGCACAAGCATACATTCTTTCATGTTTGACATCAATCTTCAACTCCAAATTCAACTTACATCCATCCTATGCATGGCTATCCAAAAATTTTCATACATCTTAAACATAAATTCACAAGCATGCATACATAAGCATCTTCATTGCATAAGCATAAAATGCTATCATCAAGCTTACATAAAAGATTCAATACTCAGCCATGTACATAATAGCATATTTCACTTCATTAAATTGACTGCACTACCTCAAACATGCATACAATGTTCATATGCAACTTTATGTAGTTGCTCATCCAAGATTCTTTGCTTGGATCTTCATCTCCTTCTATTGGTTTCTCATAAATCTTCAATAAAGTGATTATCATCACTTATAGCATGCCTCAATGATCAAGATATGTATTAGAGAGTAGGACAAGAGAGTGTATCAATTCAAATAACTTAAAGCAATAAAATTGTATTACATATGAAAGCTTCACCTCCTTCATCGCACATGATTGTTGCATACTCCATGAGCTCATAGCTCCATTATTTTCCTTTGACATCTCTATATCTTTTTCCTTCAAGATCTCTCTGTGCATTCATGGGATCCACTCCCAATGATCTGCAACCAAAGCTGTGATACCAAAATGTGGAGAAATTTGACTCCAATACATGCAGCGGAAGTTAGAGAATCTCTTCTAGAATCTGCCCTATACGCCACATGCTTACTAAAACCTGATTCAGTCACAACTCACAGATCCACTAACTTTGAAACTTGTTCCACACATAGTAGACTCTATTAGAGTTCTAAGAAGCTAAAGAACACTCCATTTGGAGTTCATTTTACTAGGTAACCGATTGCACAAAGTTAGACTACTTCTCATCTCAGGTTTTGCAAAAAACTGAGGTTCACACAAAATGTTCCCAATCACTACTTGAGAATCATGTGACACAGATATTTGAGATACAAAGATTATGAGAGATAAGCTTTTCAATAAGATATCATATGAATTAAATGGATAAGTACGTAGAGAGATATGACCTTCAAAATGTTGCTATCTACAAAAAAGGTATGCGGCTCAAATACCTTTATGTCTTGTAGCATAGAAACGAGGTACCTTCTGATATCTATTTGTGAGAGAATGACCAGCATATGCTTCTACACCATTTGCTTGTCATCTCCACAAATGTTCACATTCAAATGATCTCGTTATATAGAGGAATGTGTATGGGACTGTTCACCTACCCTTGCATCTTCTCTTTACTCCTGACTTTCAACTTCTTAGCTTTTGTCCTTCCATTGCCTTGGATGAATTTTGGTGCTCCATATCACTCCATATGGATAAGTTCACGAATTTTGTGAGTATTCCATCTCTGTATTTATATTTTGGCTTTTATCCAAGTCATAAATACATTTGCCCTTTTTAATTGAACACTCTACTCTAAGGTTATGAGTGTGGGCTTTATATTTTCAAGGCCTAGCTTCATTTTGGGCTTAAAAAAAATGCATAAATGATGAAGAGGTAAATAATGAGAGGTGAGGATGTGTCAAGCCTCACAATTGGAGCTTGCACATGTTCCATAATTTTCAACACTCCCCCTCAAGCTACAATTGGGTGTCCATGCTACTCTCCAATTCTTCTTCTCTTCACCTTTTGCTTCTTTTGCCCTTGTATCTCTTCCTTTGATTGATTGGTGATGTTCCATCTTTGCTTTGAAGATTCTTTGGCTTTTTTCAACTTCATGCTTGCTTCTTTGGTTGTTTGCAAGAGCTCTTCTTCAATCTCTATCAAGGAACAGGCTTCATACAAACTCATAGAATGGAATGAGATCACCTTGGTTGTACTTATCTTGATTGCTTCACTCTCCTCCTCATTGTTGTCCTCTCTTTGAGAATCTCTCTTCTTCTATTTCCTACCTTCATGGCTTTATGTCTTCTAGACTTGCATGCTTTTCTTGGATCCGTCTTTGTCTTTGGATCATCTTCAACTTTGTCTTTGGGTGCACTCTTTGCATCTCCTTTGGAGATCATCATGGTTGTCATGCTTTCTTCTAGCTTGTCTTCATACTTCTTTTGTACATCATGGATGCTCCTTCCCTTCTAGGCACTCCTTCAATGTAGGTTGCTTATCCTCACGGTTTTAATTTACCTTTGGTGGTTGTTCTTAGTCTTTCTTTGACCTTTGCTTAAATTTAAACTTTGTGTTGGCTCCAACAAGACAAGAGAGTGTACCAATTCAAATAACTTAAAGCAAAAAAATTCTCTTACATATGAAAGCTTCACCTCCTTCATTGCACATGAGTGTTGCATACTCCATGAGCTCATAGCTCCATGCTTTCCTTTGTTATCTCTATATCTTCTTCAAGATCGCTTTGTACATTCATGGGCTCCACTCCCAATGATCTGCAATGAAAGCTCTGATACCAAAATGTGGAGAAATTTGACTCCAATACACACAATAAAAGAAGTGGAAGTTAGAGAATCTCTTCTAGAATCTACCCTATACAATACATGCTTACTAAAACCTGATTCAGTCACAACTCAGAGATCCACTATCTCTAGAAATTGGTCCACACATAGTAGAATCATTTAGAGTTCTAACAAGCTAAATAACACTCCATTTGGAGTTCATTTGACTAGGTAACCGACTGCACAAAGTTAGACTACCTGTCATCTCAGGTTATGTAGAAAATTGAGGTTCACATGAAATGTTCCCAGTCACTATTAAATAATAATTTGACATGGATATTTGAGATACGGAGATTGTCAGAGATAAGCTTTCCAACAAGATAATATGAATTAAATGGATAAGTAGATAGAGAGATATGACCTTCACAAGGTGGCTGTGTACAAAAAAGGTATGTGGCTGGAACACCTTTGTGTCTTCTAGCATAGAAATGAGGTACCTTCTGATATCCATTGGTAAGAGAATGACTAGCATATGCTTCTACACCATCTCCCTATCATCTCCATAAATTTTCATGTTCAAATGATCTCTTTATATAGAGGTATGTGTATGGGACTTTTCACCTACCCTTGCATCTTGTCTCACCTCTTGACTTTCCACTTCTTGGCTTTTGTCCTTCCATTGAATTGGATGAATTTTGGTGCTCTATATCACTCCATATGGATAAGGTCACAACTTTTTCCATCTTTGTATTTATATTTTGGCTTTTATTCAAGCCATAAATACATTTTTCCTTTTTAATTGAACACTCTCATCTAAGGTTATGAGAGTAGGCTTTATATTTTCAAGGACTAGCTTCATTTTGGGGATACAACAAATGCATAAATGATGAAAAGGTAAATAATGAGAGGTGAGTATGTGTCAAGCCTCACAATTGGAGCTTGCACATATTCCATAATTTTCAACACTCCCCCTCAAGCTACAATTGGGAGTCCATGCTACTCTCCAATTCTTCTTCTCTTCCCCTTTTGCTTGTTTTGCCCTTGTATCTCTTTCCTTTGATTGGTTGGTGATCTTCCATCCTTGCTTTGAAGCTTCTTTGGCTTTGTTCAACTTCAGGCTTGCTTCTTTGGCTCTTTGCAAGAGCTTTTCTTCAATCCTTATCAAGGAACATGATTCATACAAACTCATAGAATGGAATGAGATCACCTTGGTTGTACTTATCTTCATTATTTCACTCTCCTCCTCTTTGTTGTCCTCTCTTTGAGAATCTCTCTTCTTCTATTATCTACCTTCATGGCTTCATGTCTTCTAGGCTTGCATGCTTTGGTTTGATCCTTGTTGTCTTTGGATCATCTTCAACTTTGTCTTTGGGTGCACTCTTTGCATCTCCTTTTGACATCATCATGGTTGTCATGCTTTCTTCTAGCTTGTCTTCATACTTCTTTTGTACATCATGGATGCTCCTTCCCTTTTAGGCACTCCTTCAATGTAGGTGGATTCTCCTCACAGTTTCAATTTACCTTTGATGGATGCTCTTACTCTTTCTTTGAGCTTTGCTTAAATTTGAAATTTGTGTTGGCTCCAATTTCACTTCTTTGGACTCTTCTTGGATCTTCCAATCCTTGCAAGCTAAGTCCCCCTTGCTTCATAATCTTTTCTTCATTCTTCATGGCTGATTTTCGACTTGCAAAATCAACAACGGGATGATCATACATGAACTCTTTTATGAGTCCTCTTCATGTGAAGCATTTCTAGCTTCCACATCCTTCCAAGCTTTATTCTTCACCTACAAAACAACACAATATATAGTTAATGTGATCAACGGTGGTTCTTGCACATAACAAGGGTTGCCATTCCTCCTTGGATGGTCTTACTTTCCCTTACATAGACTTGCCATTCCTCTTTGAATGGTCTTACATGCAATAGGCTTGCCACTCTCTTGTGGTCTTACTTTCCTTCACATAGGCTTGTTGTGTACCTAGGTAACAAATTAGGGACTTGTGGAGAAAGAGACTATACCTCGATCCCCCTCAAGTGCATATAGTGGGGATTCATGCTTTATTTATCAATTCGACGAGTATCAAAACCTAGCGGAGTGTATGAACACATGCATTCAAATGATGATCAATGCAAGTGAGCTTCCCAAAGAGTATAAATAAGTCTAAGTCTATTCTTAAAAAGGTTCAGGGATCTGTTGAGATATCATGATACTTGGAGCAGCAAAAAATAGTAAATTGAGCTTTTCTCTCGGCTTTGAACTCCGAATATAGTGAATACCGGGTTCATTTCGAAGCTCTCAAGAAGACGCATCAATGATTGTCTTGTCACTCAATTTTGACACTTCTCCTTCAAGTTATGAGCAAAATACTGAGTTGCGGGAATTACCTTCTTACACTTCAGCACTTCCTACACTTCACACACACCTTAACAACAGCAAACAAGCACTTTCATGGATAGACAACACTTCCAAACACTCTTTTCAAGCATCACACATGCACACAAGCTCACAAAGAAGATGATACAGAGAGGAGAAGACACAAATTCGAAATTCTGTGCTCTTGATTCTCACAATGGCAAAAAGTCTTTACAAAGAGTCTCAAATTAACTTATATACATGTGCCCTAAAAATGGTCCTTTCACACAAGAGACCGGCACTTTATTCACTAAAAGGTTAATTTCCTACTAATTTACATGGGTAAGCTACTAATCTCCGTCATGGATACTTCCTGGCCCTGGTCCGTCCTTCCCTCCTACGTGCTGTTCCTTGATGTGTGCCCCTGCGAGGCTCTGTGCAGAGATGGGTGTTGCGTGCCCCTGTGGGGCATCTTGCAGAAATATATCTTCAAATAGAATCTTTTCAGTGAAGCTTCTTTCTTGGTCTTCTTCTTTTCTTCTTTTTGCTAGACTCTCCCTCAACACTGCCCCCCTCCTGAACTCTGTCATCCCCGACAGGCTTTGGAAGTCAGCGGGAGTATGTTCTATAAACTTTGTGCTCTGTCTCATTAAGCAGATTAGCTTCACGTATCATAAGTTGCTTCCATTGCTCTGCTTTCACACCATCATGCGGTGGCTATCTGTGATCAGCGAAGAAGCTCAATTCATATGCCAGTAATTTAGCATTCAAGTTTGATGATATTTTCAAGAAAATTTTTGAATCAATTTCAAAAAATCCAGTGAAAATGGCTTCCTCAAAGGTCTGCATATATGTACTTGGTAAAAACATAAGCCTAGAATAATATGCCATTATTGTGGGTCGGCTGGGCATAATACACAGATAAAAAATGAGGATATATGTGCCTTGATTAATACCGATGAAATTTAAAAATGTATAAACCGCATGCTTGAACACCTTCAACATTGTAAGTATCATGCTGAGGATTTAATTCGTCATCTTGATAGTTAAATTGGGGACTGTTGCATAACAATGCAGCCAAAATTCAATGGTTTTTACCATGTAATCCTCTGTCGATAAATAATTATGAGGTGGACTTGGAAGTAGCGGATAATTCAGCCACTGTTTATTGATCACACCACTCTTTTGCATGTCCAAAAATTCTCTTGCTTCTTTGCGATGTGGTGTTGGACAAAATAGAGGATTTACCTGTAATAAATATGGTGGTGCTTGCTACTGCACCCGCAAAGTAGGATTTTTCTCCAAAAATTTTCTTCTCCATACAAGTTGTGCAGCTTCAAATTCCTCTTGAGTGTAATTGAATGTATTATCTTTGAAGTATAGCTGCTCATCTGGATCCTTCTGTGTGATCTTCTTTATGTATTGCCTTGTTTTCTCTTTCAATAGTCCATAAGGAATGTTGAAAGGCTTCATGATCGCATCCAGATCTTTTCCTTCTATTTTGGCCTCTTTCATAACTTTGACCACTTCATTTTCAAAATTTTCTGTCAATCGGGATACCAATAGTGCCCGTTCCTTCTGACGTATTTCTATAGTATATGGCATGGGATGATCATCACATGGTTCCGCCATCTGCTCTTTTATTGGAGAATTATAGATCTTGGGAGATAGAGGATGTACCTCTACCTTGTCAGTAGGATTCTCTGGTCATGGCTCTACTGGTGTCCCGATGGATGTTTTTTGTTCTGCTTTAGTTTCTAATTGTGCAAGACGTTCAGTCTTCTCTTTAACTTCTTGCAGAGATGCCTGGAGTGCATCTTTTGCTACAAGTAGCTCATTACCAATCTCTATTACCTGATCCATATTTTCACTGTAGCTCAGTGCAAGTTTTGCATTGGCAGTACATAGCTATTTCTTGAGTTCATTGGTTTCATTAATGTACCTCCTTTCCCATTCTTGTTTGAGATCCTACTCCTGTTGCAGCAAATCGGTATATTTTGTTATTTGGTCATTCAATTCTTTTTGGTCAATTGTTGTGGGCTCTTGCTTTTACAAGTTGATCATAAAGTAGTGTTTTCATCAGCTTTTTATTCTTGTTGCATAGATTGCCATTTTCCTCCATATATACTTTTAGCTGAGTTTCTAGCAGATTGCTTCTAGCTTTCATTCTCTCTTTGTCTCCTTCACTAGCTTCATGCTATCTTTGTGATTCTATTAGTTGTTTCTGTAGGTTGTGTTTCTGCTCAATTAATGTAGTGCATTGTCAGTTGTGCATTATCTTTTGTTGAAACATCTTGCTAGGCATGAATCAGTTGTGCAGACATTTGCTCACTCATTAGTTGAAATTGATTCTTTTCCCGCATGGCCTTGTCATAATCTGCATCCGTTTCCATCATTTGTTGTTGCATATCCATGGCCGTTTGTATCATCTGCTTGACTAAGGGTTTTAGTTGAGTAACGTCTACATTAACCCATGTGCTAGGGATGCTAGGTTCTTCACCCGTGGTAATATCTTTCCCTTGTGCCACATGTAACGTAGTATCATGGGACTTCCGAATATGGAGTTGTATCCTTGGCTCAGCCTCCCTGTGGTCAATCTTACCTTGTGGTGTATCATCAGGTACTTCAATCACAATTTGCTCCCTATTTTGTGGTAAACTTCCTTCTTTATCCATGTGTGTTTGTATTTCCTCTTTTACCGGTGGCACTACATCTTTATTTATGATTGGAGCATCCTTGATGCTAACTTTTGACTGATCATTCAATTGAATAATGTGGACCTGTTCAGTTGATGCTTCTTGGTTCCTTGCCTGTGATCGTTGATTGTCAGGTGTGACCTTGACCTGATTCATCTCTGTCCATTCCTCATTGTTCGTTTCTATTCTTATATCAGTGTCTAATGTGTCTTTCTCAAGGTTGGATTCCTCATTAGAGCTCGAATCTTCCAATCCTAGTTCTTTATATCTGGAAGTTTGTTCTGGGATGTGTTCCTTATTCTTTTGTTTCTTTCCTTGGCTTGCCTCTCTATATTGATGACCTTGAACATTTAGGTTCACTTGGCCCTGCATATACATATGCGTCTCTTCTAGAGCTACGGAGAGGTCCCTTTTTGTGATTGGCTAGTATGTCATAGGAATCTTTGGTAATGTATGTGTTCTCTTTGATTGTGGTGTCTCTTGGGCTGCTTCCTCTCTAATGCATTTAGTCCCTCTCATGGGTTTCTTTGAACTCGTTCCCACTTCTTCAATGGAAATTACTGTTTTCTTTTTCTTTGGAACCATCACTGACTTTACATATTTTGCCATCTCGGTTGAAGTTGGCATTAAGCGTAAGCACTCCTTCATTTCAAGTGCCTCATAAATTAGCAAGGTCAATGCCGAACTTCCATTCAAAAACTTTTTTTGACCCCACTTTTTCTTTGCTTTGAATAGGCAGTCTTGAATCTATGGAGTTATATTTACTTTATTTCCAACTTGCCTCATTGCATGGGAAAGTAATTGCACGGCAATTTTTTGAGGTGCTGTATATCTGTGCATACTAGGAAAACAAAAATGTTGGTGTACCAATCGAACCAAGTCTTCAATATCTGTTCTGTTGATTTCCAAAAAAGGTTCTCTTTTTTGGATCATGACATTCATCCTTGACATTAGTGAGGCCATCTTGACTCCATCCAAAAGATCTGTTGATTAGCTTATGAGTGAATCGAATTGTTTTCCATGTACCAACTTTGTCGAGCACTCTTGCTTCCAGGATTGATGTCTTATCTGATGCAGACTGTAGCGTATTCATCATTTGTGTGCATCTCTGAAAATCTGGCAGGTATATTGGTAGTCATAGGAATGCATCATTGCCAGCTCTTGTCCAGACATCTGTCATGTGTGGTAATCCTTGTATGATAGTCTCGAAATCTTGGGACATAATCGGAAAGTAGTGGTCTCTATCCATGATCTTAATGGTAGCCATGAAAAGAAGCTTTGACACTGGTTGATCATCAAGAAACCAATGAACTCTTGCCTTCGTAATTGATTCCAAGGGAAGAAGAAGGATCTCTTCCTCTTGTGTAGCCTCGGAATTAGAGGATGACATCTGCACTCAATACATACCAGTAATCAGTGGCAAGCTGGTATCAAGAATCATCCTTCACTTATCCTTCATAAATTTGGCAACTCTCCGAGTGGATTGCGTCGTCCCTTCCCCGTGGGTGTAAGAAAGGTAATACCTAGGATTTTTTCATACTTATTTATATTTTTTTATGTTTTTGTCTGAAAGAAAATAGAAATGTTAGTTCATAGCCGAAGCGGTTATTGAATCATTAGTTATTTTCTTTTGGATTATTTTACAAGTGCTCTCATATTTCCCAAGGGCAAAATGTGCTTCACTATCTTGAAGTAGAAGAAGAATGTGCCGAATGCTTGGCCTTGTAATGTGGCCCTATTATGCATACTTTGGACTCTTGTGAATCCAGATGTGTGCAACCCGAATTATGTGGTCGATGTGTACAGATTGTTTTGCCTGTAGGCATCCAAATCTGCTTTACTCCACTCGGACAACTTGCATTCTCAGCACTCCTAGAGAATGTAGTGCTTCTCATATTGTACTTGTCAGCTTTCTGAATCTTTGAATGATTTTTGTTGCGTATCTAGGCTCTTGCTCTGTCCTCTAGTTGCTTGTCTTCTGTTGTTTCACCTTTAGTTCATACTGATCATACCGATTCTCCTTGTGTCTTGACTTGTCCTTTTTGGTGATTTTCACTTGGGCACATGACTTGGGAATCCATATTTGCATTCGGGCTGGCTAGGTGGCTATCACCTTCTTAGGAATCCATACTCTAGCAATCCTTTGTGGACCTAGGTGTCTCACGTGACTTGCATTCTTATTTTGTTGTTTTTTCCGATGTTGAGAGTAGTTCTGTTGTTGAAGATAAGCCGTCACTTGATCTTTTCTGATCCAAGCCTATTGTGTACTTGAGCCAATATGACTCAAGGACTTGTGCCAATGAGACTATACCTCAATTGCCACACAAGTGCATATAGTGGGATCTTTAACACACATTTTAATGTCAATCCTAAGGAACGACTTACCAAGTGTATGAAGACTTGTGCACACATGATGGATAATGAAGTGGTTTAGCTAATCATGCATGAGAAAAGACTACTACCTCTCACACCTACTGAAATACTGAAAGTGTTGCCGCAAGCCTCTTTTCAGCAGTTTTGGTATTTTGAGGTTTTCTCCCAGCCCAGAACTCTGAATATAGGCAATAGGGTACTCGTTTCGAAGCTCTCGACGAGACGCATCCAACGGTAGTGGTTTCACTCAATTCTGACCACTCTGCTTCAAGTTATGGTAAAAACAGTGACTGACGGGAATCACAAACACCCGCGCCACAGCTTCTCCTAGCTTACACACGCACTACAGCAGCTCAAAACAAAGGGGAAGGGGTAGACAACAGTCCTACACATGCATTTCAAACATCACACACACATACAAGAGCAAAATGAAGATCAAAATCAGCAAGAAAGAGACAAACTCGAAAATTCTGAAGAGCTCCCTGTTCACAATGGCAAGAGTTTTTACAAAGAGTCACAAAGTGACTTATATACATGAGCCCTAAGTTTGGTCCTTTCACACAAGTGACCGGCACTTTATTCACTAAGAGACTAATTTCCTATTATTGTACATGGGCAATCTCTACTTTTTTGTGGGGATGCATCTAGAGGACTCCTCTAGTGCATTTACAAGGGAAAATATATTACAAAAATGAATATGATACAAAAATGTGTAGTCCAAATCGGAAAAATTTTGGGGCCCGTCTTTTTCTCTGCTTTGTGCGCTCTTTAGCTCTGCAACACTCTCCCCCTCTTCGTCTCTGTCGTCCGTTGACAGACTTTGCTTCCCGCACGCGTCCAGTGGTCCGTGTTGCCTGATTCTTGATCTTGCATTACGTTTTAGAGGCGCTCTGCTTTTCTCCGCACGCTCCCCTTGGTCAGTGTTGTCTGCAGTTAAACAGACATGCAGATTCGATGGCCTTCTTGATTCAAGCTCTACTACTCGAGAGCCTGTTGCACTTGTCTTGCCTGTTGACTTGGGTTGCCACGCACGCCATCAGTGACTAGGAATGTGCTGTTCTTAGTCACCCTCTTAAACTTTTCAACCTCTACCCCTTTATAACTTTTGGTCCTCTGATTTGTCCTGGTTGCACACATCTGACCCTGTTGTATTGCTTTGAGGCTGTTTACTTCTTTCCACCGTGCATGACCTGGATGATTTGCCTTTTTGCCTGATGCGTGCCCCTGCAGGGCTCTGTGCAGAGATGGGTAATGTGCCCCTGCGGGGCTTCCTGCAGAGATATATCTTCGGATATTGCTTTCTAATGAAGCTGCTTTTTTCGTTGTCTTCTTCTTTTCTTCTTCTTACTCGATTCTCCCTCAACACTGCCCCCCTCCTGGACTCTGTCGTCCCCGACAGGCTTTGATAAGAGACGGGCATATGTTTGATAAACTCTTTGCTCTGTATCATTCAGCTGATTGGCTTCACGTATCATGAGTTGTTTCCATTGTTCTGCCTTCACATCGTCATTGGGTGGCTGTCTATGATCTGCGAAGAAGCTAAGCTCATATGCCACTAATCTGGCATTTAAATTAGATGACATCTTCAAAAAGATCTCTGAATCTATCTCAAAAAATCCTGTAAAGAAAGCTTCTTCGAAGGTTTGCATATATACACTTGGCAAGAACATAATTCTAGAATAATAAGCCATTATTGTTGGGTGGCTAGGCATAACTGACAGGTCAAAAATGAGGATCTCCGTGCCCTGATTAATGCCTATGAAGTTCAAAAATGTGTATGCCGCGTGCTTGAACACCTTCAAAACTGTGAGGATCATGCTAAGTATTTTGTTAGTCACTTGTACAGCTAAATCAGGTACTGTCGCGTAATTTTGTAGCCAAAATTCTATGGTTTTTATCATGTAATCCTCCGTTGGCAAATAATTATGTGGCGGGCTCGGAAGCATGGGATAATTGAGCCACTGCTTATTGATAGTGCCGCTTCTTTGCAATTCCAAAAATTCCCTGGTATCCCTTCTCCGTGGTAGTGGACAAAATGAAGGGTTTACCTGGAATGCATATGGTGCTGCTTGCCAATGCACTCGTAGTGTGGGATGTTTCTCCAAAAATTTTCTCCGCCACACTGGTTGCGCAGCTTCAAACTCTTCTTGAGTGTATGCGAATGTATCATGTTTGAAATTCAGCTGCTCATCTGGACTCTTCCCCGTAATCTTTATTATATAGCGTCTGGTCTTTTCTTTCAAGAGTCCATATGGAGTATTGAAGGGCCTCATGATTTTGTCTAGGTCTTTATCTTTGATCTTGGCCTCTTTCATGACTTTTACCACTTCATTTTCAAAATTTTCTGTTAATCGGGACACCACTAGTGCCCGTTCCTTCTGACTTATTTCTCTACCTCGTCAGTAGGATTTTCCTTTTCTGGCACTACTGATGTCCCGATCGGTTCTTTGTCTTTCTTCTGATTCTTCAGCTGTTCTATGCATTCATCTTTTTCTTTTATCGTTTGCATGGCTTCTCCGAGTGCTTCTTTAGTTGCCAATAGTTCTTTACCTATGTCAGCTACATGATCCATGTTTTCACTGTAGCTTTGGACCAGTTTGGCATTCACCTTTTGTAATTGACGCTTCAGTTCACTGGTTTCATTGGCATATCTGCTCTTCCATTCTTCTATCTGGGCTTGTTCTTGCTTTAGCAGCTCTTCATATTTTAAGATCTGATCCCGTAATTCTGAGTCTTTGGTTTCTGTGGACTCCTGTGGCACGATTGGCTGATCATATAATAAAGATGTCATCAATTCTTTATTTCGGTTGCGTAGGCTGTCGTTCTCTTCCATATATAGCTTGAGTTGTTGCTCTAATAGCATGCTTCGCATCTTCATTTTCTCTTTCTCAGCCTCGCTCACTTCGTGTAATCTTTGCAACTCGGTTAGTTGTGTATGCAGCTGTTGATTCTGAGCGATGGATGCGTCATGTTGTGTCTGGATTGCCAACACTTCAGTACTTTTATTTGCTAATTATTTTTGTGCTGCAATCAATTGTGCCGATAGCTGTTCACTCATGAGTTGAAACTGATTCTTTTCTCTTCTTGCTTGATCATACTCGGCATCTATATCCATCATCTGTTGTTGAGTGTCCATGGCTGTTTGAATCATCTGCTTTACTACAGGTTTCAACTGAGTAACATCCACGTTAAGCCATGTTTTTGGTATTGTCGGCTCTTCTCCGGTATTGACGTCTTTGCCCTGAGCCACATGTAATGTAATGTCATGGGGCTGCCTAATATGAAGCTGAATCCTTGGCTCAGCCCCCATGTTTGCTTTATCTTCTTGAGGTGTATCATCGGGCACCTCGATCACAGTCTGCTCTTGGTGTTGGAGCTCCTTCGTTTCCTTACTCACTGGATTCTATTCTTCCTCTTTAATAGGTTGTTTGACATGTGTAATACCAGTGGTTGTATCTTCATTGATGCTTATCTTTGTAGTGTCATTCAATTGAATGACATGCTCCGGTTCCATAGATTCTTCGACTCTCTTTTCCTTTTCTTCCTGATTTTGTGGCGTGACTTCCACTTGATCAACTTCATTCCATTCATCTTCTTGCGTTTCTGTCCGTATGTCAGTATCCAATGTATCTTTTGTAAGACAATAGTTACGCAATATAACACAGGAGCAATAACAGAGAAGATAACAGATATAGGAGAATCTCAACAATTTTCTACTAGCAGCAAGTACAAAGATGATGGCGTTGTCCACCCGTGCGCTCTCAAGGTAGAGCTTAAATGGTGATCTAGACAACTCTAGATAGGGAGATACAAGGTAGAGGTATGCTGGCTCAACTCGGTGTCTTAGGTAGTGCAGAAGTCATGTATATATAGGATCATGGGTGGCCTGCCATGGACGGCTATACATGGGCGGTAGAGCGTGGGCGGCCACCGCCCGCGTAATTGCCATACACGGCTTAGACTGGTTGAACCGACCTAACAAATATAAATGATTTCTGACTCCGACAGGGAATATTCCATGGAATATTCCCTTTACCGTCGCGCCGGGGGCGCTGCCCCCGGACCCCCACCAGGGGGCCCGCTGGCCCCCTTGGACCCCCCAGCCGGGGCTGCTCACCGCTGCCCCGGACCCCACAATTGGGGACCCTGATAACTCCCTTTCCTTATAATATCTTACATGGTCCAATATGACCTTCATCCAACATTCAAGTTGGGATTCCCATCAATTGGGTAATGCATGCTTGGCTTCTCCTCATAAAGGGGGCCTTACAAAATGTGCATACAATCATGAGGGGTAGACATTGATCATATACTAACACCCCCCCTCAATGTTTACCGATGATAAATCAAGTAGGTCTCGGTCCTATGCCCATCTGTTGAAGATGCTTGTTGAGCTGCTCTCTTCCAAGTGCTTTAGTGAATATGTCAGCACAATTTGCCTCTGTTGGGCAATATTCTAGCTCCACAATTTCATCTTCAATTAGCTCACGAATGTAATGGTACTGTACTTCTATGTGCTTGGTGCGAGCATGAAATACTGGGTTCTTTGCAATAGCCATACAACTTTGATTATCACACTTGAGTACAGTTGGCATATTTGATGGAAAGCCAAGATCTGCAAGAATTCTCCTTAACCAGACTGCCTCACAAGAAGCAAAACAAGCTGCTTTGTACTCTGCTTCAGTGGAGGAGAGTGCGAGAGTTGGTTGCTTCCTACTTACCCAAGAAAATATTCCTGAACCAAGTGAGAAACAATATCCAGAAACTGATTTTCTAGAATCACAATCTCCAGCCCAATCTGAATCACAATATCCTTGGAGTGTATCACCTGTGGTATACAAAATACCAAAATCCAAGGTTCCTGCAATGTACCTTAGAATTCGCATTCCAGCATTCCAGTGACTCTCCTTAGGTTTGTTGGAAAACCTGCTTAACACTCCAACAGCATAGCAAATGTCTGGTCTAGTGTTGCACAGAAAAATAAGACTTCCAACGAGTTTCCTATACTTCTTAGCATCTACATCAGGCATGTTATCATCCATAGATAGCTTATGATTTACCTCCATAGGTGTGCTAGTTGGTTTGCAGTCCATCATTCCAAATGCCTTGAGAATTTCTTTGGAATATTTTTGTTGTGAGATGAAAATGCCATCCTTCCTTTGCCATACTTCAATTCCCAGACAAAAATGGAGTAGACCTAAGTCTGTCATTTCAAACTCAGTTCCCAAGCTGATCCGAGTTTGATTGATGAGTTCCTGATGATCTCCTGTAATGATCAAATCATCTACATATACAATGACAACAACTAGCTTGCTATCCCTTTTAGTTACATACAAGTTAGCATCAGAAGTACTTCTTTCAAAACCCATATTTTTGAAAAAATGATCTATTCGTTGGTACCAAGCCCGTGGAGCTTGCTTAAGTCCATACAAAGCTTTCTTCAACCTGCAAACTTTATTTTCTGAATTGGGCACCTCAAAACCTGGTGGTTGAGATACATATACCTCCTCCTTGAGGTGACCATTCAAAAATGCAGATTTGACATCCATCTGGAAAATAGGCCAAGACTTTTGTGCAGCTACTGCAAGTACCGTCTGAATAGTTGTCATGCGTGCTATTGGTGCAAAAGTTTCTTGAACATCAAATCCTTCAATCTGTGAAAAACCCTGTGCAACTAATCGTGCCTTATACTTTTCTAATGTTCCATCAGCTTTATACTTAGCTTTCCAAATCCATTTAGTACCTATTACCTTCTTCTTTGGCGGCAAGTCGACTAGATCCCATGTATCATTTTTGACTATACTATCATACTCAGACTGCATTGCCGCTCTCCAATCTGGATCATCAATGGCTTCTTCAATGGTGGTAGGTTCCTTTATCGAACCCATGATATCTGCCATTAGAGCCATGTTAACAATGTGTTCTGAGGCTCTTCTTTGCTCCTCTATTCTCTTTGATCTTCGTAATCCATCCGATGATGATTCTGGTACATCTACATGTGGATTAAGATCATCAAAGAGCTGTTGTGCCCACTTCGGTAGTGGCTTACGCTGTGCAGCTACAATTGGTTGGCTTTTTATTGAAGAAATTTCTCCATCAGATGTTTCCTCCTCCTCAACTTTAACCTGTCTTTTGATAGGCACAAGGTGAGATATTTCTCCGCTTGATGAGATAGTAGATTTACCTTTATCTTCTACTAAGTGTGGTCGTTCATCAAACACCACATCTCGGCTGACAAAAATCTTCCTTGCCTCAGGATCCCATAACCTGTATGCTTTAGACTCTTCACTATATCCTAGGAAGACACACTTTTTGCTTTTTGAATCCAACTTTGATCTTGTTGAATCAGGAATATGTGCATAACAGAAACAACCAAAAATTCTGAAATGCAAAACTGAAGGCTTTTTACCAGAATATGCTTCTTGAGGAGTCATCCCCTTCAGTGCTTTTGTGTAGCTTCGATTGAGGATGTAGACTGCTGTATTGACTGCTTCTGCCCAGAATGAATCAGGCATGTCTTGAGCCTTCAACATACAACGAGCCATTTCAACTACTGTCCTGTTCCTGCGCTCAACAACGCCATTTTGTTGGGGTGTATGAGCTGTGGTAAGTTGCCTTTTCACGCCATGCTCCTTACAGTAATTGTTGAATTCTGTCGACAAGAATTCACCTCCTCTATCTGTTCTAAATTTCTTCAATTTCCTTCCTGATTCATTTTCTACATACTTATGCCACGTTTTAAATTTTTCAAAAGCATCAGCCTTCTCTCGAATGAAATAAACCCACATCTTTCTACTATAATCGTCGACTAACAGTAAGAAGTAGAAAGATCCTCCTAAAGCAGGTGTAGACATTTTACCGCAGAGATCAGCATGTACCAACTCTAGAGGAGCTTGAGATCGATTGCTGGTCTCTCTTGGAAATGCCTTTCGTTGTTGCTTGCCCATCATACAAGCTTCACAAGGTTCCTGCAACTCTGAAAATGCAGGCATATGAGCAACCATCCCTGTTCGTTGCATCTCCTTCAAAACTGCAAATCCGAGATGCCCAAATCGTCGGTGCCATAACCTGCTTACATCTTTATCTTCTGTAGCAGTTAAAGCACTTAACTCATACAAGTTATCCCGTCATATGCCTTTACCTACAACATTACCTGATGAATCCATGATTTCCGCACCACTCTTATTGAAGTGAACTTCGAGTCCACGATCTGTTATTGCAGAAACTGACAACAAATTTCTTTTGAGTGTAGGTACATAGAGAACATCGGATAACTTTTTCTCAACACCTGGAGAAGTGATAAAAGAGATGGTTCCAGTTCCTTCAGCTGGACACTTGGAGTCATTTCCCACCACTACATTGATGGATTCCCGCAGAGGCACTAGGGAACTATACCAATCCTTTTTACTAGTCATATGGCGAGAAGCTCCACTATCTAAAATCCATGGCTCATCAACACGAGCTTGAGCAAATGAACATACCTCTTCAATAGCTACCCAAAGTTCCAGCTCTGTGTTGTTTGCAGACTCTTTGTTCTTCCATGATGATTTTACAGTCCCATTCCGTTCATCAGCTTGCTTCTTTCTGCAATCCTTGATGGCATGGCCTTTCTTTTCACAATAGAAGCAACTTCCTATGAACTTTTTCTTCTTTGGCTTCTTCTTTGATCCCTCTGAAGAGCCTTTACCTTTTGCATTTGCTGAGAATGCAGCATCAGTTGTACTTTGCCGATTCTTCAGCCGCATCTCTTCTTCTAAAAGCATGGCACAAAACTCTTCAAATGTAAGAGGAGTTGGCCTTACCTGAGTGTTAAGGGCTGTTACTAATCCATCATACTTTGCTGGAAGAACACGTACAGATCTTCGAGTCAGCTCTTCTGGTGTTATAACAACACCAACTGCAGCCAATTGATCTTGAAGATGCTTTATCCGTTTGATAAAATCTTCAGCCTTTTCAGAATCAGAATGTTTTTCATTTGCCAATTGATTTTCTAAATTCTGTATCCTAGTGTGGTTCTTGGTCTCATATTGTCGAGCCAATATGCCCCAAGCCTCATGTGCTTTAGTAGTATGTTGAACTAAAGTAAGCACAGAATCACTTACACTAGTGACAATCGCACATAATGCATCAGCATTCCGCCTCTTCCAAGCTCGTAGAAGATCTGGATCTGGCTGAATCATCAATCTTGAATTTGCTGGATCTTCAACTGGTATAGGCTCTGGATCCAATCCCATCGGTCCCATGACAGTGTCAAGTAATTCATAGGAGTCCAAAATTGCAGAAATTTTGAACTTCCAGAGTGTATAGTTGGTTCCATCCAGCTTCCCTTCAGTGAATGCAGGTGGACGAATTCGAATAGGTGCAGCATTAACATTAGCTGAAGCACCAAGACTACTGTTCGATGATGAAGCCATCATGTAATCACTCGAATAATCTACTGATATTCTAGTCTGCTAGGAGGCTAAAATAATGATACTTCTCAAGCTATTCGAACCTTACAGCTCTGATACCATGTAAGACAATAGTTACGCAATATAACACAGGAGCAATAACAGAGAAGATAACAGATATAGGAGAATCTCAACAATTTTCTACTAGCAGCAAGTACAAAGATGATGGCGTTCTCCACCCGTGCACTCTCAAGGTAGAGCTTAAATGGTGATCTAGACAACTCTAGATAGGGAGATACAAGGTAGAGGTATGCTGGCTCAACTCGGTGTCTTAGGTAGTGCAGAAGTCATGTATATATAGGATCATGGGTGGCCTGCCATGGACGGCTATACATGGGCGGTAGAGCGTGGGCGGCCACCGCCCGCGTAATTGCCATACACGGCTTAGACTGGTTGAACCGACCTAACAAATATAAATGATTTCTGACTCCGACAGGGAATATTCCATGGAATATTCCCTTTACCGTCGCGCCGGGGGCGCTGCCCCCGGACCCCCACCAGGGGGCCCGCTGGCCCCCTTGGACCCCCCAGCCGGGGCTGCTCACCGCTGCCCCGGACCCCACAATTGGGGACCCTGATAACTCCCTTTCCTTATAATATCTTACATGGTCCAATATGACCTTCATCCAACATTCAAGTTGGGATTCCCATCAATTGGGTAATGCATGCTTGGCTTCTCCTCATAAAGGGGGCCTTACAAAATGTGCATACAATCATGAGGGGTAGACATTGATCATATACTAACATCTTTTTCAGGGCTGGATTCCGTGTTGGTACTAGAATCATCAATGCCCAGCTCTTTGTATCGTCCAGCTTGTTTCGGTGTTTGCTCTGGATTCCGTTGTGTCTTCTCTTGACTAGCCTGTCTATAATGATGGCCTTGAATGTTTAAATTGATCTGCCCTTGCATATACTGATGTGTCTCTTCGAGGGCAGCGGACAGATCTCTCTTGGTAATAGGCACTTGTGCCGTCGTGATCTTCGGTAAGAGATGAGTTCTCTTTGATTGTGGTGTAGCTTGGGCTTCCTCTTCCCGTAATCGCTTCGTACCTCTCATGGGTTTTTGTATGCTGGTTCCAGCTTCTTCAATCATAGCTACTGATTTCTTCTTCTTAGGGATCGTAGCTGATTTTGCATACTTGGCTAGTCCTTCTGAGTTCGGCATCTCTCGTAAGCAATTTTTCATATCCAAAGCTTCATATATCAGTAATGTGAGGGCTGAACTACCATTCAAAAATTTCTTCTGGCCCCATTTCTTCTGTGCTTCAAACAACCTTTCTTGGACATACCCAGTTAAATTGATTTTGTTTCCAACTTGCCTCATGGCATGTGATAATAATTGTACTACTATCTTTTGAGGGGCCGTATACCTGTGCATGCTGGGAAAACAAAAGTGTTGATGCACTAGACGGACAGCATCTTCTATGTCAATTCTGTTTATCTCCAAAAATGATCTCTTCTTGGGATCATGGCACTCGTCTTTGACACTAGTAATGCCTGCTTGATTCCATCCAAAAGCTCTATTAATCAACTCATGTGTGAATTGGATAGTCTTCCAAGCCCCGACTTTATCCAAAACGCGTGCTTCTGGAACTGAGATCTTCGTCGCGGCAGGCTGCATGGTATTCATTACCTGTGCACATCTCTGAAAGTCTGGCACATAGATTGGTAACTTGAGGAATGCCTCTATGCCGGCCTGTGTCCACACATCTTCAATATGAGGTAATCCTTGTATTATTGTTTTGAAATCTTGGGACATGATTGGAAAGTAATGATCTGTGTCCATAATTTTGATTGTCGCCAGGAAGATGAGCTCTGCCACTGGTTGATCATCCCGAAACCAGTGACCTCTTGCTTTTGTTACTGATTCTAATGGAAGAAGTTGCACCTCTTCTTGCTGTGTGGATTCGGAATCAGTGGATGCCATCTGCACTCAATATAGAGTATGAATTAGTATCCATATGTTCTCAGAAATCCTCCTCTATATGTTGGTTATAAGTTCGATGTTGCTCCGAGTGAATGATGTCGTCCCTTTCCCGTGTGTGTGAGAAAGGTAATACCTGGATTTTTCTCATTTTCATGTATTTTTATATGTTCTGCTGAAAAGAAAAACAGAAAAGTTAGTCTATAGCCGAAGCGGTTATTAAATTTTTTGGAGTATTTTCTTAGTATATGTACAAGTGCTCTCCTATTTCCCCATTAGGAAAATGTGCTTGACTATCCTGAAATAGAAGAAGGATGTGCCGAATGCTTGGCCTTGTAATGTGGCCCTATCATGCATACTTTGGATCTCAAAAACTCCACATGTGTGCAGTTGGAAGTAGGTGGCGTATGCAGGCCGTCCATTTGTCTTTCGGTATCCAAATTTGCTTCATTGTGCTGGGCCTTGTTGTATGTTGCCCTCTTCCACTGAGAGTGGCTCTTTTCTTCTTGTTGTGGGTCTGCTTCATCTGATTTGTGATTCTCGGAATGGCTCGGGTTGCCCTTGCAGACTCCTTCTTTCTCCGGTAACTCTTTTGTTGTGGCTGTTCTGCCTGTGGATCACCTTGGTTCTTCTTGTTTTGGGAATCATCCTTCAGGTTTGTTTTCCTTGGAAAGCAAGACTTAGGAACCCATATTTGCGAACGATCCTGTTGAGCGGCTACGACTTTCTTTGGAATCCATATTGTAGCAACTTGTCGATGACTTTGTTGTTCAGACTGAGTTGGTTTCTGCTTTGATTGTTTGTTCTGATGTCGGTCGTGCTTTTGTCGTCAAAGATACTCCTCCACTTGATCTTTCTTTATCCACGCTTGGTTAGAATATGGAATAGGGTATAATTTAATGGGTACAGATTTTGAATTACTCAGAGGCTTAGTCTCTCTAATGCATGGTGCTTCGGTTAGGTTGGTTTTAGCTTGACTGACACCCTCAAGACTTGCTACGCTAGAACATGGTGTGCAAGCAGAATTCAATGTGTCCGCACATACAGTACTCGATGAAGGTGTTTCTTTAGTGCTGATACATTCAGGACTTTGTTCATTAGAGTGAACTGTTTGCTCCATGCTTACAGATGTGAGTGGTCGTTCATCTAGCAGGCTGAATACTTCGCGATGTCCTATCCTGGCTGAGATATATCCTAACGCCAATTGAATGGTCACCTCGTATTCGTAAATCCAGTCTTGACCTAACACTACCTCTTCAAGTAAATCTTGGTCATGACACACCAACAGCTTTTGTTCCATAGTGTTGTTGCCAAGATGCAATGGTAAGGTGATCTCACCTATGCATTGAGTAATTGTTCCTCCTATTCCTATCAACTGGGCCATCGATGGGCGTACTGTCTCCTGTAGTTTTTGGGTCAGAGAAAGTTTGATGCAGCTTACAGCTGCTCCTGTGTCAATGAGAGCATTCACCAAATGGTATTCTGTTTTTCCTGCTCCCAAATTTAAATATGGTTGTGTTCTTTGCGATCCTAGGTTTTGAGTGGCTCTAAAATTAGCCATCGGGATGAGTTCTTCTCCCAGACGATATCTCTCATCTCGCTCCCTCATCCATTCTTTCCGTTTCTTTATTCTTTCCAATGCTTCCTGTCTCGCTTCCTCTCGTATTCTTTCCTCTTCTATGCGTCTCTTTTTACCTTTGATTAGTCGGGACATAGTTTCTTCTGTTAATGGTTCTAGGTATTTTTTTACTCTACACCCACTGATGTAATTTGGTAACATGTCTCCATCTAAGGTTGCTAAGCTAATGGCTCCACTTGTAGATATGCGATTAATGATTAATGGACCATATCCTCTCTTCTGCAACTTCTTAGCATGCTGTTTCAAGGTGTATACCAAAACTAAATCTCCTTCCTTCAAATTTTTATCCTTTATGTGCGCGTCAAAGTAGGCTTTTTGTCGTCGTTTAGCAGCATAAATACCTGCTACTGCTTGTAACCTAGTTTCATGAAGCTTTTCTATTTGGTCCAATTGAGCTGACAATTCATGTCCTGTCCACTCGTAAGTGGTTGCTACTCTCAGAGTGGGAATCAAGAAATCAATTGGCAAAATAGCATTTTGTCCGTACACTAAGTTAAAAGGAGTAGTGCCTATTGCGGTTTTATAGGCTACTCGAAATGCCCATAAAGCATGATGTAACTGCTTATCCCAATCTGATCTACCGTTGTTAACGATTTTGGTGAGAACCGTACATAGGATTTTATTTGAACTTTTTGCTTGTCCATTTGCTTGTGGGTGATAAGGGGCAGATTTCTTATGAATTACCAAGAATTCATTCAATAAGGCTTCTATCACTTCATTAACAAAGTGCGTACCTCTATCACTCACAATCTCTATAGGTAGTCCAAATCTAGTGAAGACGTTCTCGAAGAGAAACTTGGCTGTAGTTCTTGCGTCATTTTTCGTTGTTGCCTTTGCTTCAACCCATTTGGTCAGGTAATCTGTGGCTACAATTATGTATTCGGCATGTGACCCTTTTGCTGGTGGGCTAATAGGTCCTATAAAGTCTATTCCCCACTTCGTGAAAGCTCTAGCACTCATCATGGGTCTAAGTGGCATCTCATCTCTTCTAATAGGATATTTCGTTCGTTGACAAGTATCACACCGTTGCACATATGTTATGGCGTCTTGATGTAGAGTTGGCCACCACATTCCAGCAAAGAGGATCATTTTTGCTGTTTTGTCTGCAGAGAAGTGTCCTCCTGCAGCTCCTGTATGGGCCATCTCTAAGACAGAGAGATATTCATTTTCATGAATGCACATTCTTAATTGGTTATCTTTCCCGCGTTTAAAGAGTTGTTTTCCTATGATGGCATAGTCTTTACTCTGTTCTTCAAGAGCACGCTTCCTTGCGAAAGTAGCTCCGCAGGGTATTCTTGAGTTTTCAAGAACTTTACTAGAGTCATACTCCATCTTGGTGCTATTGTAGAATAGCATAAGGTAGAGTTCTCGTCTGGGATTTGTTCTTGACAGGTTTGACAGGTTGACACATAGTTATGTGCATCTCTTTGCATGGTTGGCCAATATATGCCAAATCTCATGAGTGTTTGCCACGTTCCATTTGCATTCAAATGAGTGTTCCATTGGTTTATGTGTGCTTTCTGAAGCCACATTTCTTGTTCCTCTTCTTCCACGCATCTCAACAATAATCCGCTTGAATCCTGGTGGTACAAACTTCCCGCAATGATGTGAAGGTTTTTAGTCCTCTAGAGATCTTGCGTTTGGTTTGGTGTGATCCCATCTTTAGGTCCATGTGTAAGTATAGGGATCAATTTTTCTGCCCACTGAGGACATACTTCTAGGTTAAAAAGATAAGTATCTGGCAGATCATCTGGTACTCCTATGGGTGGTTCTCCATGGGTCATTCGAGATAAGTGGTCTGCTCTTATGTGGGTGTTTCCCTTCTTGACTATTACCTCAAAATCAAATTCCATTAGCAATAAAAACCATCGTACTAGTCGTCCTGTATTGCAAGGCTTGTTGACTAGGTACAATAGGGCTTGATGATCAATGAAGAATTTGAATTTGTTTGCCAGTAAGTAATGTCTGAATTTCTTGACTGCGTATACCATCCCTAGGCCTTCTCTCTCCGTAGTAGTATAATTGCGTTCCGCTTGATTTAACTGTCTACTGGCATAGGCTATCGGGTGGTCTAATTTTCCTGTGTCAGCTGGTTGAGCTAAGATGCAACCAATGGCAAACTTGGAAGCATCCACATGAATGTGAAACGGTTTATTCCAGTTGGGGACTCGAAGAATGGGTGCTGAACTCAATCGATTCTTTAACTCGTTAAAAGCTTTTTCGCATTCTTCGGTCCATTTAAACAGAGTCAATAATGCATAAAGAGGTCTAGCAATTATGGCGTACATATGTATGAATCTTCGATAGTATCCACAATGTCCCATAAATGCTTGAACTTCTTTAGCAGTTTTAGGTCTTGGTAAATCCAAAATTACTTTAATTTTGTCTTCATCTGTTGAAATTCCATTCTTAGAGACAATATGTCCTAAGATTTTCCCTTGTAGCACCATGAAGAAACATTTTTCAGGATTGAGGCATACTCGATATTGTCGACATTTAGCAAAAATCTTTTCTAGTTCAGGGATGTGCTCTGATCGTATAGCTGAATATGTACAAAGATCATCCACGTATACCTCCATACTTTTTCTCAGAAATTCTTTGAACACATGACACATCAATCTTTGGAAAGTAGCTGGGGCATTCGTTAAACCAAAAGGCATGACTCTAAAGGCGTATACTCCCCATTCAGTTGCAAATGCTGTCTTATGTTGGTCCTCAGGAGCAATGGCTACCTGATTATACCCTGAAAAGCCATCCAGAAAACTATAAACTTCCTTCCCTGCTACCCTTTCCAAGAGATGATCAGTGATTGGTAAGGGATAACTATCCCTTATGGTTGCGGCATTTACTTTCTTCAAATTGATGCACACTCTTAACTTTCCATTCTTTTTTGGTACAACCACCAAGGGTGACACCCATTCCGTGTGCTCAATTTCATAGATGAATCCAGCATCTAATAACTTATCTATTTCTTCTTTTATCTTGGCTGAATACACATCATTATAAGTATATGGTCTCTGTTTTGAAGGTTTGGCTTCGGATGTCATGGGGATTCTATGTGCACATATAGATGGATCTACTCCCTTTAAGTCCTTATAAGTCCAAGCAAAGACATCCCGGTATTCTCTTATGAGTCGAATTAACTCTTGTTCTTCTTCTAATGAGACATCCTGTCCTATGAAGGTACATCGTTCCTCTCCTCCTTCCATAGTTACAACTATCTTTTTGGTTTACTCCTTATTATCATATGCTATTCCAGGCTGTGCTTCCCTTTTAGGCATTTGAATAGCAATTTTCCTCTCCTCCACTTCATATTTTTTAAAATGAGCTGGTACCTCAAATTGGTCTTGGGGTTTGTTTTCTTCATCTTCTGATTCTCTTTCGACTTCTAATTCCCCTTTCTGTGTAATTTCCTGGTGTTTCTCTTCGGCGGTGATATTTATGTTGGTAGTACCATTTCCTAGATCCATGGGTTCAGGTTCCATTTCAATACTCTCATAGTCCTCCTTCCAGTCTTTCTCGATCACTTCTCCTTCTTCTGCCTCCTGAAGGACTACCATATACAGGCTAACATCATAACCCTCCTCATCGATACATTCGTTCATGGTCACTACTTCTTCGTTTACACAGACATCGAGGGTAGCTAAGATTTCCATCCAACCGTGAGGTTCAAATTCTTCATCCGGAAAAACTTGTGGCATATAGGCTGGATCTTGTACAGATCTCACTATTCCTTGTTTCTGCTGCCATCCTTTTCTTCTCTCCTCTTCCTTCTTTGCAGCTTGACATATCCATAGATGAGTGTCCTCGTTCATCCAGGATTGATCACTAGAACCTGCACTATGAACCGAGTGAACGTCTTCCTCTTTATGGATTTGATTCCATTGTAGAGGTGGAACATCTTGATACGTGTATGTATGTAGGTTTATCCTAGTGGTGGTTCCTGCGTGTTGTAGGTATACCGCGTCTTTTCCCCAATCTTGTACGACTTTTAGCTGTCTCATGAAAGGCCTTCCCAAGATCATTTCATAATTGCTTGGCCTTTCGAAGTGACAAATTGCTAAAGTATGTTCAAATTCCACTCCACACGTAGTGAAGACTACTCGTTCCAACAATCCTAAGGGTCTTTCCGTATGTCCATCTGCCATTTGTATTTTCATGTGTGTTGGTCTTAATGCTGGTTGTCCCCATTTCTCCCAAATTTCTTTGGTAGCAATGCCAACACCAGCTCCTGAATCTAGTATGGCTTTGGTAGTGTAACCCCTATAGGTGATTGGAAGACAGGTATTTCCTTCATCTCCTTCACTAAAGTCTCCTACCTTATCCACTGGAATTCTCACTGTGTTTACTTCGTCAGCTATCTCTTTCTTTTCCTCCTTGACTTCCCATTGATTGATTAATTTCTCTTTTAAATATGGTTTTACCTTTAACAGTTCTTCGAATGTTAGGGTACATGGGATTTTTACCTCTCTAAGACGTTGTATGATCTCCGATGTTTGAACTGATGGGTTCGTTTCCCGTCTCCTTATTGATGGAATGCGATACAATTCTGAATTGTGCTCGTACTCCCCGGTGTAGTTGGGCAGTTCCTTTACATCTTCTTCTTCTTTGTCACTTGCATCCATTGGAAAAATTTCTTCGGAATTCAGTTCAAGTATTGAACCCTCTATCTCATTTTCTGCTTCTAATTCTTCAAAGGGCGGTTCCATTCCTTCTACCTTCTTCCATTTGTCCTCTTGAACTCGTGCCCATAGATCCTTAGTCCAGTCTCCTTCTACTTCGGGAACTATGGATCCTTCCTTTCTCTCAACACCAAATTCATCATTCTGAGGTCTATTTACTTCAGGCTTTTCTTGAGTGTTTAGGCACTCTTGGAATTCTCCTTCAGAAATTCAGGTATTGGGTAAAGGCGATGTAGGTTTTTCTAAGGTTTGTTGTGCAACTTCTATCAATTTCTTGCAGATTTCTAGTCTTTCTTTTTCTAAGTCGCCTCTTGGATATTCTCTCTCGTGTTGCTCTATGGTAGGTCCTACTCTTATTCTTGCCTTGTATGCCTGAATCCACATGGCTAATTCTTCAGGCATAGGGTCTGCTAAAACTGATCCTACCTCCTCTTCCTTACACTTCTCAT
This sequence comes from Ceratopteris richardii, assembly GCA_020310875.1. Classification (NCBI taxonomy): domain Eukaryota; kingdom Viridiplantae; phylum Streptophyta; class Polypodiopsida; order Polypodiales; family Pteridaceae; genus Ceratopteris; species Ceratopteris richardii. The sequence goes on along the minus strand of CM035426.1, from coordinate 46,671,880 downwards.
TTTTGTTTCCTTCTTCCTTCTTTGGTTCTTCTTTTGGTTTTTGTTCGTTCTTTTCATTTTCCTTCTTCTGTAATAACTTCTTTTCTTTTAGTCTCTCTCTTCGGTGCTTCCATTTCTGGGACCTTTTACTGGCAATACTTTTCTCTGGTTCTTCTGAGTCTTCAACTCTTTGAGGGATGGGTGTGTCCCTCTCCTTGTCACTTTGATTGTTCTCATCCGTTTTATCAGGGTTCTCTCTGGCTTTGGCTCTCGTTATTGCTTTTAAAGGTACTGTGTACTCTTTATCGCTCCCTGATGATTCAATCACTTCTATCACATTAATCTGCACGTTAGATGTGACTTTGTTGGGGTTCTTAGGACAATCTCTGAAAAGGTGTTCCCTACCACAATCATTACAGTAGCCTTCCCAGACTCGTTGTGGTGGTGGTGGGTTTGGCAATGTGCATTCTCTGATATAGTGGTCACCTCCACATCTGTAACATGGTCCTCTGGGTACAGGCGGTCTGTTCATTGGTCGAGGTGGTATGGTTGCTCTAGGAGCTGTGTACATTAAGGATACATAATCCTGCTCGCATCCGTATGAACTATCCGGTATTTCCATGCCATAAGCATATGGTTCATACAGTTGCCCATATTCCATTATCGAGCTTTCATAACTAGGGTATGTTCCTTGACTAGGGTCATAAAATGAGTCATATGGTTCACTACTAGTCAAAGGTGTGGCTGGCACTATAGCCCTCTCTAGGTTTTCTTCTGGTTGTGCAATCTTGACTGGGACAACGTTCTGAGGGTGGGGCGGTTGTTGTCCTAGTACTGGCTGTGGTTGTGTGTGTCCTTGATATGCGTATGGTCGTGGTACTGGTGCCTGCGGCTGATAAGAGGGATATCTAAAAACTTCACCTCCTTGATCTCTTTGGGGATATCCATACGGTCTCACATAAGGCTGGGTGGGTCTGGTTTGCCTATGGTAAGGGCAATTCTCCGTGCTATGGTTTGTATACCTTTGCTCTATACTGCAATATTGTAGAGGTCCGGGGACAGAGGGTCTATGATGAGCATAGGCAGGTGGTGGGACTACTCCCCTAGTACACAAATGAGAAGGATGATCACCTCCGCACTGCATACATCTTCTAAGCATAGGCAGTCTCATAGGATTAGTGGGATAATTCCTCTGTCCTTGAACGTTCAGTTTTTTTGCTACTAAATCTGCTATTTCCTCCACATTGTTTTTAGAGTTTGATGTGCTACTGGCTGACTCTTCGCTTTTCAAACTACGTTGAGGTATTTTCAAGTCTTCTGCAAGGTTGTCTTCTAGGTCTATACATTCCTTCATACACTCTTGCAAAGTTTGAACCCTCTTTACATACACTAATGACCTCAAAGTTCCGTTCAACAATCCTTCCAAAAATAATGATACCATTTTATTTTGTGTCGGTCTCTCTTCCACAGGGCATCTATCCACATACTGCTTGAATCTTCTTGCAGCCAATCTCACTGACTCGGTAGGGACTTGCTTGAAGCTGTGGATTAATGATGAAGAATTGTTTTTAATTCCTGATTTGGTAAATTCTTCAATCATTTCTTGATATACTTGCTCCATGTTCTGAAAGGCATTAGGGTCCAATGGCTGAAACCATGCCAGCGCCGTGTCCGACAAGGTAAGGCCAAAAGATTCATATTGAATCAGAAAGTCATCTACCTGTTCGGCTCTGATTACTTGTTTGAATTCAGCTATGTGATTGTAGGGTTCACTAGAGCCATCATAGTGATTTCTCATGCACTTGGCAACTTGGATCGGCCTTAGTCGTCTTCCTACTTCAGGTTGTCTAGGCATCACTGGGAAAATTGGTCTTCCTATTGGTATGCCTGGTCCTCTTACTACCGGCGGTCTGACTGGAGCATGAACTCCATGTCTTGGGTCAATAGCTGGTTGAGGCCGGTAATTAGGGTTATTTGCAGGCATTACAAACTGCACATGTGGTCTGACTGGGATCTGGGTTTGTTGTGTTTGTCCCGACTGTTGATATGAATCATTCTGGGATGTTCCAAGTGGGTTTCTTGAAGTGGTGGCTTGGTCTCTAGGCGGAAACACTGGGATATTCTGATATTTCAACTCAGCTCTCTCTAATTCTGTTAATGGCCAATATCTTCTCTGATTTTTATCCAAATATGTGATGATGGTGGGGAACTCAGGATCTTGTAACTCATAGATGGTAACTGGATTAGGAGCAGCTTCCCATATAGAGGAATGGGCCCTAAGCAGATGCTCCATCCCATTGATCAAATATACATCTATTAGAGTGTCATCCTGGGGAATCAAGTCTCCTCTCCAAATTTTATTAATCGTAGATCTCCCTCTAGGAGTAGTTACTTGCTCTTCGTTTCCACCTCCATTTAAGCTTGAAGCATTATTTTCTTCACCATGCTCATTAATGTTTTCCGGGTGTTCTGTGACCACGTATTGAATATCTTGTTTGTCCATGTAAAAACCTCCTACGTATTTGACTGCTGGTCTAGGCACTATGTAAGCCTCTGAAGCCTTCTTCAGTCTGGCCACTGATCTGTTTAGACCATCCAAATAAATAGGGATCTCATTGTGGTTGGTGTTCACATACTCCAAGGAGGTTCTGTATTCTCCCTCAATGATTGACATCATGCCAATCATGGGTACTGTGTTTTGCATATCCTCTGAAGCCATGGGAATTTCTCCTTCTGACTCACTGGAGGTCTCAGAATAGTGTGAACGGTTACTTGGCTCTGCTACACTACCTACAGAAGAAATTACACTTCTTCGGCTTCCTAGGGTTCTTCCGGATCTCAGGTTCATCCACTTCTAAACTCTGATTAGACTTTGATACCCTTGGGCCTTAGGCACTCTTCTCTATAGGTCAAAAATGTCTAGAAGACTTGGGTTGGAAAGAAATAACTGAAGAAGAATTTTCTACAATCACGATACTTGTTTCCAGAAATCCACGATACACGATCTGTGTTCAGACGATACACGATCTCTGACAAATATCGCGATACCTGCCAAATGATACCGATCGCTAAGTGAAACGATACCGATACCTGAAGGCAAACGATACACGATATTTGGTCACAGGCGATACACGATACTTGGAATAGACGATACTCGATATGTGGGAAGTATCGCGATCTTTGATCTAAGCGATCTCTAGGCCAAACGATACTTGGCTGGAAACGATATACGATACTTGAGATCCACGATACACGATCTCTGAACTGAAACGATCGACGATACACGATATCTGGTAAATATCGCGATCTCTAAAGATCAGACGATACACGATATTTGAACCAAACGATACTTCAGACAAACGATACACAATCGGCAGCAAGTATCGCGATCTCTGAGAAGCGATACACGATACTTCAGCTCAACAATACTTGATCTCTCGCAAACGATCGCTGGCAAAACGATACACGATACTTGTCAGGTATCGCGATCTTTGACCAAACGATACTTCTCAAGTATCGCGATCGGCACGAAACGATACACGATCCACGATACTCAATAGCCGATCGCTGGCAAACAATCTCTGACCAAGTATCGCGATCGGTATGAAACGATACACGATCGATGGGAAATATCGCGATACTCGACCACAGGAGCAAAACGATACTTGTTAAGTATCGCGATACTCGACTGCGGGAGTAAGACGATACTTGACCCTTAGACAATTTTTGGAAAATGTTTTTGAAATTTTGATTTTGACCTCTTGATCTCCTAGCTCCTCTCTCACCTCTTCACTATCTGTATCAAACAAAACACACTTTTTACCCCCTGTAGCTCTCAGACGATACCTGGCGCAGATCGTTTTACACAGATATTGAATTATTTGAATGATTAGAAGGATCTAGCAATGGGGTGGCTCACCTTTGAAGCTCTGCCACACTCTTCTAGCACCTTTTCTAGCTCAATGACACTTTACGAGCTCAGCCACGATACTCTGCAGCTCACGATACTCGACGCTCACTCTCACGATACTTGCTCAGAAACAAGTGATTTTCAAAATGACTTTTTTGGCTTTTATACTTGATTTTTTTCCTATCTACTGAAAATGAAACAACAAGGCAAAGGATGAAAAACTACTCTAATCTACTCCCTCACTCTTCCTACTCTCCTCCTACTACTCCTAAACCTAAAACTTATCACACACACCTCGGGGATGTGAAGTAACAAGTGCTGAAGTGACTAACTACTTGCCAAAGGACAATTTCACCTCTACAAGTACGATTCGATCACACTCGCTCTATAACTATCACGAAAGCACCTTGGTTGAGTGTTCCCCGGCAACGGCGCCAAAAACGTGTGTACTTGAGCCAATATGACTCAAGGACTTGTGCCAATGAGACTATACCTCAATTGCCATACAAGTGCATATAGTGGGATCTTTAACACACATTTTAATGTCAATCCTAAGGAACGACTTACCAAGTGTATGAAGACTTGTGCACACATGATGGATAATGAAGTGGTTTAGCTAATCATGCATGAGAAAAGACTACTACCTCTCACACCTACTGAAATACTGAAAGTGTTGCCGCAAGCCTCTTTTCAGCAGTTTTGGTATTTTGAGGTTTTCTCCCAGCCCAGAACTCCGAATATAGGCAATAGGGTACTTGTTTCGAAGCTCTCGACGAGACGCATCCAACGGTGGTGGTTTCACTCAATTCTGACCACTCTGCTTCAAGTTATGGCAAAAACAGTGACTGACGGGAATCACAAACACCCGCGCCACAGCTTCTCCTAGCTTACACACGCACTACAGCAGCTCAAAACAAAGGGGAAGGGGTAGAAAACAGTCCTACACATGCATTTCAAGCATCACACACACATACAAGAGCAAAATGAAGATCAAAATCAGAAAAAAAGAGGCAAACTCGAAAATTCTGAAGAGCTCCCTGTTCACAATGGCAAGAGTTTTTACAAAGAGTCACAAAGTGACTTATATACATGAGCCCTAAGTTTGGTCCTTTCACACAAGTGACCGGCACTTTATTCACTAAGAGACTAATTTCCTATTATTGTACATGGGTAATCTCTACTTTTCTGTGGGGATGCATCTAGAGGACTCCTCTAGTGCATTTACAAGGGAAAATATATTACAAAAATGAATATGATACAAAAATGTGTAGTCCAAATCGGAAAAATTTTGGGGCCCGTCTTTTTCTCTGCTTTGTGCGCTCTTTAGCTCTGCAACACCTATCTAGTGTAGGGAATGGGGTATATTCTAATGTGTGCACTCTTGTTGACTAGTCCCTCTTGTGCTTGGTTCCTCACTGAGGCTTTTATTGGATAAGGCACTAATCAGGTGACTTACTGGGCTAGGAGATTGTGTGAAAGCAAGATTTGGTGCATTCTCACATGAAGTACTTGATGGTGGGGTTTCCATAGTGTGAGTGAAAATAAATTCATCATCGTGCTCATTTGAGTGATCTCTCGGGTCTATACATTTGGCTTTGATCGATCATTCGTCTAACATGTTGAATACCTCACGATGTCCTATCTTTGGCCGAGATGTATCCTAGGGCCAATTGAATAATCAATTCATATTCACATATCCAATATTGACCTAACACGAGCTCTTCTAATAAGTCTTGATCATGACATACTAAGAGTTTTTGTTCCATCGTGTTGTTTCCAAGATGTAGAGGTAAGCTAATCTCGCCTATGCATTTAATAATTTTTCCTCCTATTCCAATCAGTTGTGCCTTTGATGGGCATAATTCTACCTTAAGTTTTTGAGTCAAGGAAAATTTGATACATCTTATGGATGCTCTTGTGTCAATGAGAGCATCCACTAAGTGGTACTCTTCTGTTCCAGCACCCAAGTTCAAATAAGGTTGCTTTATTTGTTGTCCTAGGTTTTCAGTGGTTCTAAATTTAGCCATTGGGATGACTTCCTCTCCTTCTTGATATCTCTCATCTCTCTCTCTCTCATCCACTCCTCTCGTTTCCTGATTCGTTCTACCGCTTCTTTTCTGGCTTCTTCTTGTATTCTTTCTTCCTCTTTGTGCCTATTTTTACCCATTATTAGTCGTGACATTATCTCTTAGGTCAATGGCTCTAAATATGTTTTTACTCAGCAACCACTGATATAGTTTGGCAATACTTCTCCATCTAGGGTTGCTAAACTGATGGCTCTGCTGGTAGATATACGATTGATGATCAATGGGCCATATCCTCTTTTTTGCAATTTCTTTGCATGTTGCTTCAAAGTATAGACCAAAACTAAATCTCCTTCCTTCAAGTTTTTGTCTTTAATATGAGCATCAAAATATGCCTTATGTCACCTTTTAGCAACATAAATCCCTGCTACCGCTTGTAACCTTGTTTCGTGTAACTTTTCTATTTGATCCAATTGAGCTGATAATTCATGTCCAGTCCACTCGTAAGTTGTTGCTACTCTGAGAGTGGGTACTAAGAAATCAATTGGCAAGATGACATTCTGTCTATACACTAAGTTAAAAAGAGTAGTTCCTATGGCTGTTTTGTAGGCTACTCAGAATGCCCATAAAGCATGATGTAAGCTTATCCCAATCAGATCTACCATTGTTAACAATTTTAGTGAGGACTGTACACAAGATTTTGTTTGAACGGACATCAGATCCTTCTCTCTTATCCTCGCAGTAATTTCCATCACGTGTCTCACCTTCTTTTCCTTTCTCGGGATCATTAGGGATGACACACTCTTGAAATTCTTTTTCAGGAATTCATGAATTGGGTAGTCAAAGAACACGTTTTTCTAGGGTTTGTTGAGCTACTTCAATTAATTTTCTGCATATCTCCAACCTTTCTTTCTCTAAGTCACCTCTAGGATATTCTTTTTCATGTTGTTCAATGGTTGGTCCCGCTCTTATTTGTGCCTGGTACGCCTGAATCCACATGGCTAACTCTTCTGGCATGGGATCTCCTAAAACTGATCCTACCTCTTCTTTTTTATACTTTCCCTTTTGATTTTCTCCTTCAAGTTTTTGTTTTTCTACTTGACCTTGTTCACTATTTTCATTTTCTTTCTTTTGTTGTAGTTTCTTTTCCTTCATCCTATCTCTACAATTCTTCCATCTTTGTGTTCATTTATTGTAACACTTTTTCCAGGATCTTTCGAGTCTTCAACTATTTGGGATGTGGGTATATTCAGTTCTATGTCGCCTTGATCGTTCTCTTTGGTTTTTTCTAGGGTTTCTCTAGTTTTAGCTCTTGTTATTGCTTTCAATGGCATGGTGTACTCCTTATCACTCCCTGACGACTCTATCGCTTCTATCACGTTGATCTGCACGTTCGAGCCAACTTTGTTGGGGTTCTTGGGGCAATCCCTAAAAAGATGTTCTTTACCACAATCACTACAGTATCCTTCCCAAACTCGTTGTGGTGATGGTGGGTTTGGTAATGTACATTATCTGATAAAATGATCACCTCCGCATCTATAATAGAGTCCTCTAGGTGTAGGTAGTCTATTCATTGGTCGGGAGGGTATGGGTGCTCTAGGAGCTATGTACATCAATGACACATAATCCTGATCATATCCGTAAGAACTATCTGGTCCTTCCATGCCATATGCATATGGCTCGTAAGATTGTCCATATTCAATTATAGAGCTCTCATAAGCAGAATAATTCCCTTGAACATGGTCATAGGATGGGTCATATGGTTCGTTATTTGCCAACAGCATGGTTGGGACTATTGCTCTCTCTAGGCTTTCTTCAGGTTGAGCTATTTTCACTAGGACAACATTCTGAGGGTGGGGCGGTTGTTGTCCTAACACCGGTTGTGGTTGAGTGTAACCTTGATAAGCATAAGGTCGTGGTGCTGGTGCCTGCTACTGATATGTGGGATATCTAAAGGCTTCACCTCCTTGATCTCTCGGATGGTATCCATAAGGTATCATGGGAGATTGTACTAGTCTTGATTGCCGATTGTAAGGACAATTTTCTATGCTATGATTTGTGTATCTTTTCTCTATGCTACAATATTGTAGAGGGCCCGGGACGGGTGGTCTATTGTAAGCACAAGCAGGTGACGGGACTACTCCCCTAGTGCACAAATGAGAAGGATGATCACCTCTACAATGCACACATCTTCTAAGCATGGGTACTCTCATAGGGCTATTGGGGTAGTTCCTTGGCCCTTGAACATTCAATTTCTTTGCTACTAAGTCGGCTATTTCCTCTACATTGTTCTTAGAGTTCGACGTGCTAGGCGCAATCTTCACTTTTCACACTACCTTGAGGTATTTTCAAGTCTTCTACTAGATTGTCCTCTAGGTCAATACATTCTTTCATACATTCTTGCAAAGTTTGAACTCTTTTCACATATACCAGAGATCTTAATTATCCATTTACTAATCCTTCCAAAAACAATGACACCATTTTTTTATAGTGGGTCTCTCTTCAACAGGTCATCTATCCACATACTGCTTAAATCTTCTTGTTGCCCATCTCACTGATTCCGTAGGAGCTTGCTTAAAACTATGGATCAATGAGGAAGAGTTGTTTTTAATCCCAGAATTTAGTGAATTCTTCAATTAATTCTTAATAGACATGTTCCATGTTTTGAAAATTATTAGGGTCTAATGGCTGGAACTAAGCTAAAGCTGTGTCTGTCAGAGTTAGACCAAAGGATTCATATTGGATCATGAAATCTTCCACTTGTTCGGCTCTGATTACTTGCTTGAATTCAGCTATGTGATTGTAAGGTTCATTGAAGCCATCATAGTGGTTTCTCATGCATTTAGCAACTTGAATAGGTCTTAATCTTCTTCCCGCTTCAGGTGGTCTATGCATCACAGGGAAAGATGGTCTTCCTATCGGTATACCAGGTCCTCTTACTAGTGGTGATCTATCAGGGACAGGAATTCTATTCCTTGGTTCAACTGGTGGTTGAGGTCGATAGTTAGGATTATTGCCCGGCATAGCAAACTGCACATGTGGTCTAATCGGTATATGTGTTTGTTGTGTCTGTCTAGAATGCTGATATGAATTATCTTGATAAGTTCCTTGGGGGTTCTGAGAAGTAGTAGCTTGATCCCTAGGAGGGAACACTGGGATGTTATGATATTTCAACCCTGCTCTTTCTAACTCCATTAGAGGCCAGTACCTCCTCTGGTTTTTGTCCAAATACGTGATAATGGTGGGGAGTTCAGGATCTTGTAACTCATAGATGGTGATAGGGTTATTGGCCACTTCCCATAACGAAGAGTGGACTCTAAGGAGATGTTCCATCCCATTGATCAAATAGACATCCATTAGGGAATCATCTTGGGAAACTAGGTCTCCTTCCAAACCCTAACAATAGTGGATCTCCCTCTAGGGGTGGTTACCTGCTCTTCATGTCCCTCTTCATTAAGGTTGTGGGCATTGCCTTCTTCCCCTTGTTCGTCGATTCTTTCAGGGTGTTCCGTAACGACATACTGAATATCTCTTTTGTCCATATAGAACCCTCCTGCATATTTAACTGCTGGCCTAGGTACTATGTAAGCATCTGTCGCTTTCTTTAGTCTGGCCACTGATCGGTTTAGCCCATCTAGGTAGATAGGTATCCCATTTTGGTTGGTGTTCACATATTCTAAACTCAATCATTGACATCATGCCAATTATTGGTACAAAATTCTGCATATCCTCTGAAGCCATGGGAATTTCTTCCTCCGACTCACTCAAGGTTTCAGAGTAATGTGAACGAACACTTGGTTTGGCTACACTTCCTACAGAAGAAATTACACTTCTTCGGCTCCCTAGGATTCTTTGAGATCTTAGGTTCATTCAATTGAAAGCTCTAGTCAGGTTACTACCAATCCCTTGCTCTAATGTTCTTGACTGGGTTTCTGAGTTGTGTGAAACATTTGGATGACTTGGAGGTCCTTACTAAAATCTTTTGAAATCTTCTGGCTTTGGATGATCTCACGATACTCGATACTTCAAAACTATCATCCTCATAATCATGCGATAGTTGATACTTGACTCACTGTCAAACATTACGATACTCGATACTTGACCAACTGGACAATAGCACGATACTCGATATCCAGCAAGTATCGTGGAAGGACCCTCATGATACTCGATATTGCACAGGTATCGCCAAGAGGTAATCCCATGATACATGATACTTGACACTTTGTGAAAGTCACGATACATGATATTGGGCATGTATTGCAAAAAAATCAACGATACTCGATATTTGGAACTAAATGATATTTGATACTCGGCCAAGAGAATTCCCACGATATTCGATACTAGTCAAATATCATTTTTAGATCTCCACGATACTCGATATGTGACAAGTATCGTGAGAAATTTCCCGATGATACTCGGTATCCACTAGGTATCGGGAGAAGCTACCTCCACGATACACGATACACGACAGGTATTGCGATCAGAATTTCACGATACACGATACAAGATATCCCACTAGTATCGTGAGAATTTCTCAACGATACTCGATATGTGACCAATGTAAGTATCGTGATACTCGACCATAGGAGTTCACGATATCCAGATATTGCAATATCTCAACCGCGGGAGAACACGATACTTGACATTTTTTTCAATTTTTAACAAGAGTATTTAGAGTTTAAGTGAATACAAGTGGTCTTAGAGCCTCTCTCTCCTTTTCCCTAATGCCTGAATCACAAAAATAAATTTTCTTTACCCCGGTATGACCCTCACGATACTTGTCGCAGGTCGTTTCATTGAATTGCTTGATTTCACCAGGATTTATGAGTAAGGGATGGGTATGATTACCTTGGAAGCTTCTCCCCAACTTCTCTCCAACCCCTTCTTGCTCTGTGTCGCTCAATAACCCTACTCCCCCGATCGCAATATTCACTCTCTAGCGCTCATGATACTTGCTTGGAGACAAGTGACTTGAAAAAGACAGTTTTTTGGTTTTGTACTTTTTTTAGAATTTCTCCTAACTACAAAGACTTAACAAAACAAAAGTTGATTGCTACTCTACCTTCCTAACCTACTCCCTTCTTCCTCCTACTCTACTCACTCCACTCACTTCCTAGACTATCAACTCACTACACACACTCCGAGAGCGAGAAGTAGTAAGTGCAGATGAGTGTGACTTACCAAAGAAGAGAAATTCACAACTCCTCATGCATCATGTATGCAAAATGTGTCGCCATAAAACTATCATAACTCAACCTTTGAGTTGGATACCTTGTCCTTGAAGATCTTCTTTCATTGCCTTTAGAGAGTTGCTTCTTTAACCTATTTAGCTTTACCATCGGAGTGATTACCTCTTCATATTCTTCTTCACTTGCATCTACCTCACTGTTTGGAGTAGCACTTGCATCTTTGGCTCTACTATGAGCTAAATTTGGAGACAAAGAATGGCTCCCCCTCCATGTTGAACATTCTTCATTTGATATAGATGCCTCTGGACCTGAAGCATTTGTGCTTGATTGTTGAACTTCTCTTTGATTTGTTCCTGCATAATCATCACAATCTTCTTGAAGAATCTTTTCCTTTCCTTTATCTTCATACCATGAACTTAGTTCATCAAAGACCACATCTCGCGAGACTCTTAATTCCTTTGTTCTAGGGTTGTAACACTTGTATCCTTTTTGCTCCGTCGAGTAGCCGATGAAAATGCATTTTTCTGATCTTGGTTCCATCTTTGTTCTAACTTCTTGTGGAATGTGAACAAAGCAAACACATCCAAAAACTTTGAGGTGTGTAAGATCAGGTTTCTTACCAGAATATACCTCTTCTGGAGTCAAGTGATGTATTCCCGATGTTGTGCACCTATTCATCAAGTAAATGGCGGTTGTGGTAGCTTCAGCCCAATAGTACAATGGTACCTTCATCTCGTTGAGCATGCATCTTGCAATTTCAGCAATTTGCCTATTTTTCCTCTCAGCTACTCCATTTTGTTGTGGTGTATACCTACAAGTGAATTGCCTTTTGATCCCATTCTCTTGTAGAAAATCTGAAAATTCTTTGGAGAAGTATTCTCCTCCACCATCGGACCTTAAGGTTTTGATAGACCTTCCTGTTTTCTTTTCAACTTCATCTTTGAATCTTTTGAATATAGAAAACACCTCTGATTTTTGCTTCATACAAAACAGCCATACCTTTCTTGAGTGATCATCAATGAAGGTGACAGAAAATCTATTACCAGCCATTAATGCCTCTTGGGTTGGTCCCCATACATCCATATGTATCAAGTCCAAGACATTTGGAGCCACATCATTGCTCCTCTTGAATGGCTGCCTCGTTTGCTTTCCTAGTTGACAAGCTTCACATAACTCATGTAGTCCAATGCTATTAAATTTTGGAAGACCTCTTACCACTTCATGTTTGCTCATGTCCTTCAGCTTTGGAATGTTGATGTGTCCTATTCTTTTGTGCCATAAGTCTAGCTCTGAAATCTTCTTGTTCCCACATTGAATGTACATGACCTTTCCATGTGGATGTTGGACATCCAAAGTGAACATCCTTCCTTCTCTTCTACCTCGAGCAATGACCTTGAAGCCTTCTTTTGGATTCTTTATGAAGCACCCATTCTCATTGAATATGACATGATAACCCTTCTCTACCATTTGTCCTACTGAAATCAAGTTCTTTGAAATTGTAGGAACATGAAGAACATTAGATAGTACCTTTGCTCTGCTTGTATCTCCAAGCCTTATATCTCCAATGTGTTCAATCATGTGTTGAGTATCATCACCTGTTTCAACACATCCTTTTCCACTTGGTACCTGTAGATTAGTGAACAAACTTCCTTGGCATGACATATGGTTACTACAACCTGAATCAATGTACCATTTTCTATCATCTTCACAAGAGCTTCTATACTCATGTCTCATTGCAAGTAGTGTGTCCTTGCTTCCTTCACTTGAGGTGCTTGCATAGTTGCTTTGGTTCCTTTGATTGCCTCCATTTGGTCTTCCATTCTTCAGCCAACAATCACTAGCATAGTGTCCTACTTTACCACAATGATAGAATGTTATACCTTTATGAGAATTGTAGGAGCTTCGGCCTCTTCCTCTACTTCTACCTTGACCTCTTCCTTGTGTGTTGGCATTTGATGCATCCTTGTTGTCTTCCGAATTGTTTTTATTGTAGTTGGAGTGGTTGTGACCTCTTCCTTTTCCTCTTGAGCCTCCTCTTGAGTTTCTTCCTTTACCTCGACCTGCATATAACATTGGGTTGTGGCTGTCCTTTCCTTTGGGACCACCGAAGCTAAGCTCTTTTGTGACAAGATGAGGTATTAGTTGTTCAAAACCTGGATATACATCTTTCAAGTTAATGGAAGTTATAAAAGGCTTCCATCTTTCATCTTCTCTCAAGCCATTGAGAGTATAGCACACAAGATCTTTGTCTTCAACCGTTGTGCCAATAGAAGCTAAAGCATCGCTTAGCTCCTTAATCTTCAAACTATATTCAGCTATGGATTGACTCGAACTTTTCTTGATTGTGTTCAACTCATTCTTGAGTTGAAGTTTCCTAGCTTTGGTATTTGTTGAATACATCCTTTCAAGAGCTTCCCAAGCATCCTTAGCTTTCTCTAGATGTTGAATATGACCTACCATGGCATTAGTAATGACTTGCAAAATGAGGAACATGACTCTCCTATTCCTCTCTTCCCATTCTTTTGCTTTCCTCCTTTGGACTTCGGTGGCCATAGCTTGATTGATTTGAGGTTGAGCATCATCACCGCTCACAATACCCTATAAGCCTTTGCCCATTAGGTAGTTGGTCATTCTAAACTTAAACACGGGATGGTTATCCTTGTCCAACTTCTCTACTTGTTGACCCAAGTCAGCCATTGAAGAGTATCAAAGACTTTGAGAGTTACCTCGAATAGTTATAGTCCTTTGCTCTTGCGTTTGTGAAGCTCCTTCTTGTTTTGTAGCTCCTCTTTTGCTTTGCTTCACCTCCAGCTCTGTTGATGAAGCTTCAACACCAAGTTTGCTCTGATACCAACTGTGGAGAATGAGTTCTCCTATGTGCAACGGAAGTGTGTAGTGAGCCCTTGTATGTCCATCACTTGGACAAATAGCTATACCTTAGATAGCTTGATGTCCACACAGCTATGCTGAAGAATTGAGCTTCACTCTCGGACTGATAGCTCTCTGAATACATATCCTTTGAGAAAGATATTTGGTACAGAAAAAGTAGATACAAATAGCTTTCAAACAAGCTAAAAATCAAGTAATTTGGATGAGTTTTGATCAGGAAACTCAACTCACCAAGATAGACCACCTGTACACATAAGTACACTATAAAACTGGACTTTACTCTCTGACAGATATCTCACAGAGTGTGAATGATCTCAATTAGATATTTAAGACAGTGAACGTAGATGCCAAGGGCTTTCCAACAAGACAAAAACCACATAATTTGGATATGTTTTGGTCAGGAAACTGAACCGACCAAAATAGACTACCTATCTACACAGGTATACTGAAAAATTGGACTTCACTCTTTCACTGATATCTCACAAATTACATAAGCTTTCAAAGAGATATTTTATATGCATAAAGTAAACAAGATAAGCTTTCCAATGAATGTTTAAACGCACAAAATGGTTACATATGCGCTGAGATATGAGCTCTGCAATAGAGCTGTGTACAAATTGACGTGCGGCTGGAAGGAGTCTAAGGGAAAACCAAAATGACAAAATGGCTAGATCCGACTACTGGGAGCTCTTGCCTCTATCTCTCCTTGTTTTGAATGTGCTCCCACTTCACTTTTATAACCAATGAGCATGTGAAGAAGTTTGTGCCTCCTTCTTAACTCACCACTTTCTCCACTACATGCTACTAACTACAAGGCAAGATATTGTATCTCTTACTCATCATGAATTTTGACTATACTTTTTCTTTTATTATTTTTTCCTTTTTTCCTCCACTTTCTTCTTTATCTTTATAGTTGGTAAAATTTATCCAAGCATGGCTCATATGAAAATGAGCTTGTACATTTATCTTCAACACTTAGTGCGAGCATGGAACGCAGGGTTCCTCGCAACTGCCAATGCACTTTGACTGTCAGTGAAGATAGTGGTCTCAGAATTCTGATCAACACCCAAATCATCCATAAGGCATCTGAGCCACACACACTCAACAATAGCTGTGAAAGTTGCCCTATACTTAGCCTCACCACTGGAACTGGCCACAGTAGGCTGCTTGTTGCTCAACCAAGATATACATGAGCTACCAAGCATGAAGCAAAAGCCACTAGTGGACAGACGAGTGTCATAGCAACCAGCCCAATCAGAGTCAAAAAAAGCATGAAAATCTGGCGATAGTGATCCCCCCTTGGGATAAAACAACCCAAGTAGCTGAGTACCACTAAAGTAGCGAAAGATGCGCTTAACCGCCTACCAATGCTTGACTCTTGGGCAATGCATATATCTACTCATTTGTGAGACAGCAAACTGAATATCTGGCCGAGTAATGCATAAGTAAATCAAGCATCCAATAGCCTACTGATAGAGAATAGCACCAAATGCATCTCCAACATCATGAAGACTCAATCGTAAACCTGTCTCCATAGGAGTGGCAATAGGCTTACAGTCTTCAAGGCCAAAACACTGCAATAATGTGTCAATATATTTCATTTGACATAAAGCCATTCCACCATCAACTTGCATAAACTGAATGCTCGAATAGTGATGCAAATGCCCCAAATCAGAAATGGAGTGATAGACTGCAGCGCTTTAGTGGGACACCTATTCAGTACATATGCTACACACATGATAACCTCAAGCCAGAAACTATGAGGTAAAGCCTTACTCTTGACCATACACCTCGCCATCTCCATGAGAGACCTGTTCTTCTATTCAGCAACTCCATTCTGTTGAGGTGTATACGACACTATACACTGGTGTTTTATCCCACGTTTGGCCAGAAATGCATTAAAATTAGAAGACATATATTCCCCTCCTAGATTAGAACGGAGGGTGCCCATTTTACATGCTGACAGATTTTCGGCCAAAACCAAAAATTGTTTGAAGCACATGAACACTTCCGACTTTGCCTTCAATGTATATACCCATGCATGCCTAGAAAAATCATCGATGAAAGTCACGAAGTAAAGATAATTCCCAAAAGAAGGTGTCTGCATAGGACCACAGACATCACTATGTACAAGTTGCAATTTCTGAGTAGCCCGAACTGAACCATCTTTTGGAAAGGATGAACACTGCATTTGGCCCAAAATACAGCCTTCACAAACATGTTCTCCAGGTGCCTCAAGTTTGGGCAATGAGGACACCATTTCAGATTTCTGTAGGCGTAGCAAACTAGCAAAATTGAGATGACCGAAGCATGCATGCCAAAGCTTTGCATCTGACATAGCCTGTGAATCATTTACTGCACATGCCAAATCATTTACAGATCTTTCATAGTCTATGAGCTGATACAGCCCACGACATAAAATGCCAGAAGCAATAATCACATCATCATTTGACAGATCATGAACTGTACACCTGTCATCAACAAATTTCACAACCAAGCCAACCTTGGCTAATGCAAAAATTGATAACATGTTCTTTTTTATCCCTGGCACAAATAAAGAATCTGACAAAGTGAAAGAACTACCATCAGCAGTAGTCAAAATGATCTTAACAACTCCCATAATAGGATAAGAGGAGTTGTTGGCGCATGTAACAGTATTCCCTATAGGGGCAGGCTCAAGTGAAGAGAAGAAACTGTGCTGCGAGGTAATATGTTTGGTCTCCCCACTGTCAAAATACCAAACATCTGAGTCTATTGCAAACATGCACTTCTCATGAGAAGATGGGTCAAAACTGCAGATAGTAGTAAACACCCATTCTTCTTCCTGCACAAGATTTGCAGACTCTGTTTTTGGTGTAGAGGCCTCTACAACAACCATTCCCACCTCTTTCTTCTTTGCCTCTTTAGCAGCCAGTTTTGGATAGTTCTTTATGATATGATCATTCGCTTTACAGTACTTACAAAACCATTTCTGCTTTTCTGATTTCTTCTCATCTTTATCTTCCTTCTTCGAATATGCAGAATTAGTAGATTGCTGCTTACTAGTTGAAGAGCTCCGTTTTCCTTTGCCCTTCTGACTAGTTAGGAAAGCTTGATCTGCAACTCGCATAATGGACTTGTTCTACCTAGACTGATCTTCCTGCAACATAATAGAGACTAACTCCTCAAATGATAAGGCATTCGGATTTCCTTTCATCATCAAATGAAGAATAGAAGCAAAACTCTGATATGAATCAAGAAGACCATTCAGAATGGTTTGCACAAGTGAGCTATCTGGTATAACCTCATCAGCAGAAATCAATTGTTCCTTCAAGTCTTTGATCTTCGTTAGGAACCTCTCCATAGAATAACCTTCATTCATGTGCTCACTCTCCAACTGTTTTCGAAGGTAAGCAACACGAGCCTCATTCCTAGCTTGGTACAATTTGGTAAGTGTATCCCAAGCATCCTTGGCTATTCTGCAAGAGCGAATGTGAGGAATAATGGCACGTTTGATAGACAAAAGCTATCAATGCATGTGCCTGGGCATCTCTACCATCCTAGGAATCTGCTTTATAGTAGGTGCAGCAGAAACAGTAGCATGAACAAGAATCTGCAGAATATCATCTTTGACACCATCTCCATCAGCTCTAGCACCTGTATTTGCAATACCTATAGTCGGAGGTGTAACAGGACGTCTTTCAACACCCTACACAATGTTCCATAATCCTTTTGCAACCAATACATGTCACATCATATAAACCCCTAATGGGTAGTTGGTACCATCCAACTTATCCTCAACAGCCAACATACGGAATACATCACTACTTTCAGCCATGGCCGGTGACTAAAATACCTTGATGCAGAAAATTGATTGTATCTCAAAAAGTTGAATAGAACTACCCAAATGAGTTCTACTAGACCTGTAGCAGACTTCAAGACGCTTGAACTGGCGAACAGAAACTAGTATATACCTTTGGCACAAAAAGACAAAATAGCTTGCACAAGCGTTGCGATAGTGCATTCGGAGGCGGAAACGAGCTCAGATCACGATTTCAACACAACAGAGTGAATAGTTTTGATCTCAGAAACACGCTGAGTATGCTCACCAAAATTTGTGCGATTCTGAGACTGCAAACGAAGGAGTATAGACGACGTCCTAGATGAAGCGACGACCTGCTCTGATACCAATTGTTGGAGATAGACATTTGCAGAAGCACACGAACATCACAAGGAAGAAGAAGAACCTTGGAGCACAAACACAAAATACTGAATGTATTAATGGAGAATGTACAAAGATAAGTAGCCCATTAGGGCAATAGGCGTATATACAAGCCAGGGGAAGAAAACCTCCTAAAGAGGGAAAAAAGTGCCCCGATGGTCCTACAGTGTTCACACACATCACTACCTAAATATACCAACATACATAAACCTGAATTTTTTCAGCTTTTATAGGCTTTATAAAATAGCCTATTACTCATTCACACATCATCAAGCATGTGTATACATTATCCTTGACCACACAAGCATACATTCTTTCATGTTTGACATCAATCTTCAACTCCAAATTCAACTTACATTTAGCCTACGCATGGCTGTCCAAAAATTTTCATACATCTTAAGCATAACTTCACAAGCATGCATACATAAGCATCTTCATTGCATAAGCATAAAATGCTATCATCAAGATTACATAAAAGATTCAATACTCAACCATGTACATAATAGCATATTTCACTTCATTAAATTGAGTGCACTACCTCAAACATGTATACAATGTTCATATGCAACTATATGTAGTTGCTCATTCAAGATTCTTTGCTTGGATCTTCATCTCCTTCTATTGGTTGCTCATAAATCTTCAATAAAGTGATTAGCATCACTTATAGCATGCCTCAATGATCAAGATATGTACTAGAGAGTAGGATAAGAAAGTGTATCAATTCAAATAACTTAAAGCAACAAAATTCTCTTACATATGAAAGCTTCACCACCTTCATCGCACATGAGTGTTGCATACTCCATGAGCTCATAGCTCCATGTTTTCCTTTTTCATCTCTATATCTTCTTCAAGACATCTTTGTGCATTCATGGGCTCCACTCCCAATGATTTGCAACGAAAGCTCTGATACCAAAATGTGGAGAAATTTGACACCAATGCACACAATACATGCAACAGAAGTTAGAGAATCTCTTCTTGAATCTGCCCTATATGACACATGCTTACTAAAACCTAATTTAGTCACAACTCAGAGATCCACTGACTCTGAAAATTGGTCCACACATAGTAGACATTTTTAGAGTTCTAACAAGCTAAAGAACACTCCATTGGAGTTCATTTTACTAGGTAACGGATTGCACAAAGTTAGACTACCTGTCATCTCAGGTTATGCAGGAAACTGAGGTTCACAAGAAATGTTCCCTGTCACTACTGGAGAATCATGTGATAGAGATATTTGAGATACAGAGATTATGAGAAATAACTTTCCAACAAGATATCATATGAATTAAATGGATAAGTACATAGAGAGATATGACCTTCACAAGGTGGCTGTGTACAGAAAAGGTATGCGACTGGAATACCTTTGTGTCTTGTAGCATAGAAATGAGGTACCTTCTGATATCCATTGGTGAGAGAATGCCCATCATATGCTTCTACACTATCTCCGTGTCATCTCCACAAATTTTCATGTTCAAATGGTCTCTTTATACAGAGGTATGTGCATGGGATTTTTCACCTACCTTTGCATCTTCTCTCACCTCTTGACTTTCCACTTCTTCACTTTTGTCCTTCTATTGCCTTGGATGAATTTTGGTGCTCCATATCACTCCATATGGATAAGGTCACAACTTTTGTGAGTATTCCATCTCTCTATTTATATTTTGGCTTTTATCCAAGCCATAAATACATTTGCCCTTTTTAATTGAACACTCTACTATAAGGTTATGAGTGTAGGCTTTATATTTTCAAGGCCTAGCTTCATTTTGGGCTTACAAAAAAACGCATAGAGGATGAAGAGGTAAATAATGAGAGGTGAGTATGTGTCAAGCCTCAAAATTGAAGTTTGCACATGTTCCATAATTTTCAACAGGCATTAGATTTTTATTGTATTGATAATTCAACGTTCTTTCACATATTGGAACAAACAAGATGCACCTATCTGCACTAATAAGTCAAAGCTTTTTAACATGTTAGAACAAACAGGGAAGCTACCAAACTTATGAATCTTTTTCCTAGTTCTGTATATTGAAGAGAACATGAGGCATTAGATCTTACTTGTTCAAAATGACCTCAATCATGTGGTAATGTCTTTTTTTTTTAATTTGAGAGTACAATGATTTGGAAGTACACAATCACACAACCAACCTCATAAAGTAGAGGCACCCATCATGAGAGATTCATGGACATATCCAACCAAGACTTGAACTCAGAACTTCCCAAACAGCTTCAAGGCATCAGCCATTAGACTACGCGGGCTCAGACGTGGTAATATGTTGTTACGCTTGTTTTACACGAGATCTTAACACATTGGAAAACAGAATCGCAGTTTCAGAGCAACGTCTCAAAAGACTATGCATAAACTTCTAAAAATCGAGTATAATGAGCATATTCTCGATGACTTCTAAGAAGAGATAATCAAATTTCAGTAAAATAACAGCTTTTATTCACTTGTCAACATGTTCGACTACATGAAATTCAGCCACAATGGACGGATCTTGTGGTTGCTTTGCAAACGTGATAGTGCTCAACTGCTTTATGTACAAGCAGTTGACATTGATTTTCAATGCTTGCTGCCTTTGGCAAGCACCCATTTGGTTGAGAACTTCCAATCATAGAGAAAGTAGACGCCGTCGGTGGTCACAGGCACACGTGACGAAAAGCCCACGTACGATAGCTCGTTGACCGAAGCGGCAAGATCAAGCCCGTCGTACGACAGCCAGAGCTTCGACTTTGACTTATTGGGCTTGCCGTTCGCGGTCACATTCTGGAAGCGCACCTCCAATCGATGGCGGCATGCGTCATAGTCGATGAAGACAGCAATCTTTCGGTCGACGAAGGAGGGGCCATCCCACAGGTAGCGACTCGCCACTGAGTTCACTGAGTTTATGTCTAGACCCACATGAGGAATGGGCGGATCCCAGCTGTAGGTCACGTCCCTCGATGTGTCGATCTCAACCGCCACCGTCTTCGTGTTCCTGCCTCCCGCCGGCTTGCCCGTACTGTCTTCGATGGGGAACAGGCCGAAGCTCTCAGGCCCGCTGCTGCCCACGTCTATGGTGGGGGTGATGGCGAATGCGAGACCTCCGCCAAACACTCGCTTCACGCTGCGTTCAGCGTCGCGGTGAAACTGCACCGTGAACTGTGTGGAGAAGGAAGCGGCGTAGGGAGAACCCTTTTTCCAGAGAGCCACAGGCTTTCGGTACTGGTAGCGCACAGATATGACATCGTCGTCGTTGGAGAAGATAATCTGCCCGGGAGGGTCGGAGGATTTACAGATGATATTGGCAGGGAGGCCTACTGACTTGTCGAACTGGCAAAGAAGCGTGCGGTTGGAGAACGGCGGAAAGGAAATGCTCGTGTCCGGAGGGGGAGATGGCGGCAATTTAGCAGAATATGCATGATCGGGCACTTGGAGAAGAAGAACAGCTAAAGTTAAGACTATTGCCAACATGTCTCTAGGAGAGCTGCGTACAAGAGGAACACAGGAGAAAGCAGGAGGAAGAGAACCGTGAGGAGGAGGACAAAGAGGAAGGGCAGGAGGATTGATTCTCTACGAATACACGTCTCCCTGGTTTATATGCGAAAGCCTTCGCCGTTCTCGCTAGCGCCGACAATCACCAAATAATAACAATCCGCCATAGCCAGATCGACAACAGCTGTCTTCCTTGCATCGGTAGTTGACCAAAATCAGCCATTAGCGGAACCCAGATTAGAAAAAGAGAAGCACGTTTTGATGAGCACGGTCTGCACAGTGCGCCTTAATGAAAGAGTGCACCGGTTAGTCATGAGTGATGAGCAAGTGCAATCAACTCTTTTTCTTCGACCTTTTTGTCACTGGACGGATAGATCTTCTCTGATCCCTCTCGCTGCGGGCCTGCGTAGTCCATTTCGTGTGTCAAAGCCTTTCTTAAGCAGCCGCATACTGCAAGGGATGCATTCAAAAAGCAACCAGATCAGAGCTCCAAATAAGAAAAAATCTTGAGCCTCTTTAGCGTTTCATTCACAAGATGCAATGACAATAATCTATAAAGTAGTTCAAATGGGTGTGGTGTAGCAGTTTGCATTGAACGTCATGAGGCAGAATGCCTAAGTTCGATTCCCACCGAGCTCGACATTTCAATTTTCTTTGTACTCTTAAAAAAAAATGTAAAGTGAATTATAAATATTGTAGCATTCTTTGAAAAAAAATACTGAACCTTTTGATATTTGTTGCTATGTCGTAGTACAATTCTTTTTCCCTTTGAAAAGGAAGTTCGGCAATTGCCTATTCTCCCAAGATTTAATTACTAAAAAACAACTATACAAGAGAAAGGGCTTAGTATCTTTGGGACCTTCCGAATCCCAAAAAGAAGTTTGATAATTCTCTTGTCTCCCTCATGTGCAGCCCACTTGCTTTTGCCTTTGCATTTATAGAGGACTTTACAAAGAAGTTTGATAATTCTCTTGTCTTTCTCATGTGGGGCCCACTTGCTTTTAATCTTGTTGTTCTCAATGAAAAACACTTTATGATGTGTAAAAGATAGGACTTCTTACAATTAGAAAATAGTCGTATGGAAATTTATATTGAAAAGGGATGGTCGTTTAACTTTTCCCATCAGAGTTTCTTTTTCTCCCAATCAATCTGAAAGACCTCTACACAAAGATGTGCCTGTGTGATAAGAGAATAATTATGCCTTGCAAAATACAACTTGTATGTGATGTCTTTCAGAGAGAGGAAAATATATGCACTTATATCTACAAATGAAGAATGAAAAATATTGGGCATATGCATGTATACACTTAGTATACATATACAACAATAAGAAAAATATATGCACTTATATCTACAAATGAAGAATGAAAAATATTGGGCATATGCATGTATACACTTAGTATACATATACAACAATAAGAAATCAAAAATATTGGGCATATGCATGTATACACTTAGTATACATATACAACAATAAGAAATCAGGAAAAAAATATTGGGCATATGCATGTATACACGTAGTATACATATACAACGATAAGAAATCAGAAAGGTCTTTGGGTCTATGGTAAATCCACTATGAAGTCCATGGATACATTGTCCTATTTATGATCTGGAATCTCTAAAGCATGTAAAAGACCTGGTGTCTTTACCCATTTTGCCTTGTTGAATTCACACATAAAGCATTGTTGAACATAAGTGTGGACATCTCTGGCTAGTCTAGGCCACCAAAATGTTCTTCTTACAAGTTGTATTGTCTTGTCAACACTAGGATGCCCTCTGCAAGGAACATCATGGTTATCATGCATGACTTTTCTTCTCAAATCCTGAGAATCTAGTATGCAAATCTTTCCTTTCCATTTTATTATTCCATTCTCCTTTGAGAAATTGGAATATGAACTGGACTTGTTTGCTTTGCTAGGGGAAGAAACAGCTGGAATTGCCTCATCTCGTATGATAGAGTCATCACTGATGGCTCTAATAATCTGTAACAAATGTGGATCTTCCACTTATTCTTCTTTTATTTTTTGAAGTAATGAGCTTTCTGAAACTATAAAGCTCATTTGAAACACTATCCGTGAGAATGCATCAACTACTATATTCTCTTTGCCTCTTCTATATAGGATTTCTATGTGAAATTCCTACATGAGCTCACTCCAACAAGCCTCTCTACCTCAAAGATCTGGGTGGCAACAAAAGTACTTGAGTGTATGGTGATCTGTGTATACATTAAAGTCTTCACCATAAAGATATTGTCTCTAGACTTTCAGAGCATGCATCGCCACATACAAATTTTGTTCATGCACTGGCCAATTGCATTGTGCACTACTCAACTTCTTGCTTTCAAAAGCTATTGGCCTACCATCTTGGATCAAGACTGCTCCTATGGCTATGCCACTAGCATCTGTCTCCAACTCAAATGGTTTCTGCAGATCTACCACTTTGAGTATAGAAGCCTCTAAAATATCTTGTTTTAGAGTGTCAAAAATTTATTGTTGCTCTTGCTTCCATGCAAATGGAACTTTTCCTTGAAGAAAGTTTGTCATAGGCATGGCTATCAATGAATAAGAAGAGATGAATTTCCAATAAAAAATGGAAAGTCCTAGAAATGATCGTAACTCCCCCCTCATCATGAGAAGTAGACCAAGCTAAAATAAAAGATACCTTCTTGGATCCATCTGGACCCCATCCATCGATACCACATGCCCCAGATGCTCTATCTCTGGAAGAAACAACTGAGTCTTATCTATATTTAAGAACAATTTATTTTCTTTTAATTTATTTAATACTTATCTCAAATGACATTCATGCTCATATATATACCTACTATACATTAGCAAATCATCAACAAAACCCATAATGATCTTTCCAATGAATAGTCATATAATATCATTCATTAACATCATAAAAGTAGTATGTACATTAGTCAAACCAAATGGCATAACTAAATAATCATAATGCCCAAATTGGGTCTTGAAAGCTGTTTTATATACATCATGATCTTTTACCCTCATCTAATGGTAGCCACTCGTTAAATCTACTTTGGTATATACAATAGCTCCACCTAGAGCATCTAAAAGATCATCTATCCTGGGCATGGGATATCTATGCTTGATGGTAATCTTATTGGGTGCTTTGTAGTTGATGCACATCCTATAAGATCCATCTTTCTTCTTCATGAGAAGAACTAGTTCTCCAAAGGGTGAATAGCTGGGTCTAATAAGCCCTTTCTATAAGTACTTATCCACGACCTTGTGGAATTCATTCTCCTCCTGCAAACTCATTCGAAATGGTGGCCGAGTGGTTGGACTCACTTTTAGTACCAATTTGATTCTATACTCAATGTTGTTGCAAGGAGGCAAACCTGAAGGTAATTTTTTCAAGAATAACTCTTGGAATTCTGCTCTCACTTTCTCTAAATATGCTTGAGCATTCCAACTAGAGTTTCCATGAATGCATGAATCCATCATAATACATGACAAATACACAAAATAAAGAACATAAATATACTTACAATCAATCTTGAGCAACTTGGTAGCAGTTACCAATCGTGTTTCTTGGAGATCTGGCTCTCCATGGATCAGTAGTCACCTCCCCTCATGCTCAAACTAGTACACATGGAAAGCAAAGTCAATGATTGTTCGTTTCCTTTGCATGCCACTTCTAACTTAGGGAGTATATGGAAATGTGCCAATCTAGCTATTTTGAAATCCAGTCTGTCCTCATAGGACTGGATCTGAATGATCAAACCAACAACTCGTCGTCCCATGTCCCAATTCCTTTCCCATTGGCTAACTCTATTATGTAGGCATAATTGGAATGCATAGACTCTAAGTGTAGCCTCCTGACTAGTCAGGAACTAATCACATTATGCATCGATCCAGTCTCAAAGAGTACCTTGACAGGTTTTCCTACCATGAGTCCCCTCATGACAATGAGCTCAGTGTTGAGAAATTGGTACCTTTTTTGTGCCACTAGTGAAAGCACAACATCTGGCACAATAGAAACCTTCTTCATGACCATCATGGCCACTATGGGAGATGATATCTAGCATGGGGAGTCTCTAATGTCCTCATCTCCATCACTCCCTACATGAGTGGGATTAATAACTATGGTAACCTCTATTTTTTTCTTCTTAGGACAGTCCTTGAAAAGATGCTGCCCTAGGCACCCATAGCATAACACCTCTTTCATTGCCTTCTTTTTCTACTAAGGGGTAAGAATAGACTTATTATATTCCCTCTCAACTAGAGAAGACATTTTCCTTTTCCCTCTCGAAACTCTCTTGATCATAATATGCACTTGCTTAGCCTCTTTGGAAGGTTGTGCACTGGTCAAGCCAAGAGTAGATGTGGGGAAGGGATGGCTTATTGTTGGCTCTCTACCAGTGACTCCCCTCACTTTTGGGGAAGTTCATACATAGGACTCGAGGAAGATTCTCTGAGATGCGCGCGAGCACGGAGATCCATGTCTACTATTCCGCCCAGCCACGTAGTGATCATTAGTTACTCTCTCTCTCTCTCTTCATAATTGTGAGTCATCCCCCCACATGGCTTCACACATGGGTGCCACATGGCCCTCATGTGTGAGCCCACCTAATAATAAACTTAGAGGTGGTTCACACCTCCCTTAGGGGTACTCCATGACATTTCCTTCCCCTTAACTCCATTTTTGTCCTCAAAAATGGTATTGGAAGGTCTAATAGAAAGAGAGAACTAATAATAACACTACTCCCACTATATCCCCATGTATAGAAATACATGGTCCTGTCTCCGTGTTGTTTCCCCATATCCTTCCCCTTAAGAAAACTCTTGGGAAGGTAAACTGAAACTGGGAAACCGTCTCTGTAGGGTGCTAACCCGCTCCCATGTGGCACTATCTTTTGAACTATCTTTCCACTTTACTAGACACTCTTTATACAAGTGACTCCTCGTCCGTTTCTCTCGAGTGCGTAGTATGCTCTCTGGCTCATGTGGAATAGATTGCACAGAAATAGGCTCTACTACCTCACTATCTGGAATGAGGTTGTCAGATTCACCCAGCCTTTTCTTAAGTCGGCTAACATGAAAAACTGGATGGATTTGACTATTCTCAGGAACTTGGAGCTGGTAAGCCATCTTTCCTATTCTCTTAAGTATTCGAAAAGGTCCACAATACCTAGGAGATAATTTTGGACAAGGTCCCGTCTTCATGGTTTCAGACCTAGATGGAACTCTAAGATAGACTTGCTCTCCTACCTCAAAGTTGATATCTCTTCTTTGAGGGTCAGCATAGGCTCTAGCCCTATCCTGAGCTCTCCTAATGCTATCCTTAGCAAGCCTAAGCATATCATTCATTTCTTCCAAGAAGTCCTTTGCAGCTTGAACTTTTTCATTCTGCAAGCCAACTGCATAAGGAGCCCTTGGCTGAAACCCATACATAAGCATAAATGGACTATGCCCAGTGGAAGAGTGCTTTGCACTATTATATGCAAACTCTACTATAGGTAAGTACTCCTCCCAATTAGTTTGCCTTTCATTCACATATGCTCGAAGCATATCCTCTAGGATTTGGTTAACCCTTTCTGTTTGCCCATCCGACTGTGGATGCTCGGCCGTACTCATGCTAAGCTTTGTATCCAACCTTTTGAAGACTGCTCTCCAAAAGTGGCTAGTAAACTTCCTATCCCGATCAGAAACTATGTCTAAAGGAAGACCATATAACCGGTATAGGTTCTCTACAAAGAGTCTAGCCAACTCAGGTGTCTTCACTGTAGTACGTGTCGGAATAAACCTAGCCATTTTGGTTAACCTATCCACAATTACCCAGACCGAGTCGTGCCCTCTCTGTGTCTTAGGTAATCCGACTATAAAGTCCATGGAGATACTCTCCCACTTCCCATTGGGAATATCCAATGGGTGGAGTAGTCCTCCAATCCTCAACCTCTCAGCTTTGTTGACCTGGCATTTATTGCACTTAAGCACATACTCTAGGACGTCCTTATGAAGTCCGGGCCAATAAAACTGCCTCTTAACAAGATCATAAGTCTTGTTAACTCCTGGGTGTCCCGCACTAGGTGTGTCATGACACTCATATAAAATATGCCGTCTCATCTCAGTATCTCTAGGGACACACACCTTACCTTTATATAATAGATATCCATCATGGACACTGTAATTCTTCCACTTGAATCTTTCTTGAGTACCCATCGATACTCCATCCTCATTGGAAACCCGTATATCACGATCCCCATTCTCTATGGCTTCCCAAATCTCGGAATATGCAGGATCAAGCCTACATTTCCCTCTAAGAGACTCAAGTAGCTCACTAGTGATCTGAGTAAAACTCAGTCCATTGAGCATATGCATGCGGCTAAGTGAATCAGCCACCACATTAAACTTTCCCTTCCTATACCTAAGCTCATAATCAAACTCTTGAAGGGTCTCTGCCCATCGGGCCTTCCGACCTTTAAGGTCTGTTTGATTAGAGAGCCACTTAATGCTCTCTTGATCAAACACTATCGTAACTTTGGCACCATATAAATAATGACGCCACTTCTTCAAAGCATGGACTATTGCATACAACTCCTTCTCATAGACGGAGTAATTCTTTTGAGCCGGTTCTAATTTCTTGCTCTCAAAAGCTACTGGTCGACCATCCTGTACTAAAACCGCTCCTATAGCAAAATCACTCGCATCAGTCTCAACCACAAATGGTTTATTGGGATCTGCTATATGTAAAAGTGGAGCTGTAGCAATTGCTACCTTCAACTTTTCCATACTTTGCTTCTGTTCGTCTCCCCAATGAAAGGCTTTCCCTTTCCCTTTAAGCTGTTCCGTCATCGGGACAGCAATTTTGGCATAGTTCTTAATGAATCTTCGATAGAAACCTGATAAACCTAGGAAGATCTGTAGCTCTTCCAGGTTCCGTGGATGTGGCCATTCCATAATAGCCCTTACTTTTTCAGGATCCATCTGGATTCCATCCTGGGAGACTATATGCCCAAGATATCTAACCTCTTTCTTGAAAAATTCACACTTTGACTCTTTAGCAAAGAGCGAATTTTCCCTTAGCACTTGAAATACTTTTCTCAAGTGTTCCAAGTGCTCCTCTTCTGATGCACTATAGATCAGAATGTCATCTAAAAAGTCTACTACAAAGTGTCCTAGATAAGGCCGTAAAACACTATTCATGAGTTTCATGAAAGTGGCAGGAGCATTGGTGAGACCAAAAGGCATCACCAAAAACTCATAATGCCCATATCTAGTCCTAAATGCAGTCTTAGGGACATCCTCTGCCCTAATTCTAATATGATGATATCCTGATCTAAGGTCAAGCTTGGTAAAATACCTAGCTTGATGTAACTAATCAAATAGATCTTCCAACCTAGGCATCGGAAATCTATTTTTAATAGTTACCTTATTAAGTGCTCTATAATCTATACATAGTCTCATAGAGCCATCTTTCTTTTTAACTAGGAGCATTGGCGATGCCCATAGTGAGTTACTAGGTTTGATGAAGCCTTTATCTAAATAATCCTGCAATTGCTTCTCAACCTCCTCATGCTGAGAAACACTAAGCCTATAAGGTGGTCTACAAATAGGGTTAGTGTTAGTAACAACCTCTATGGCATGGTGAATGTCCCCTCTCTCAGGTGGTAGCCCTCTAGGTAAGTCAGTGGGAAAAACATCTCTGTACTCAAACATAAGATCCTTAAAACTTTTAACCACACACTCTTGCAAAAAAGAATAGTAGAAAGTCCTGTTCATATTTACATTCAAAGCATGAAAATATACATCAGATGAGCTGTCTGTACAATGCTCCATATCATGACTATACAATAAAAACATATCCTGTACATGCTATGAACAACAGAGACTATACAACTCTAATGATGAGATGAGAGGTGCACTAGGTACATCTCTCTCTCCCTGAATATAAACTTTACTTCCATTCTTTTCAAACTCGAGTGTGTTATTTTGATAGCTGCGTTTAAGTGTATCTCCCAACCCCCATAGCCACTCTCTTCCTAAGACTAGATCTGTCCTCTCCATGTTCATAATTTGGAAGTCCATATGATCTGTATAATCCTGCATCTTGACTTCCAAATTGGATACCATAGTATCCCATATTCTTTTATCTTGCCCTTGCATCCTAGATACAATGTATTTATGTGCACTAGGCTGCTGGGGAATCTTCAATTTCTTGACCAAAGCATAGTTTATGAAGTTATGAGTGGCAGTCATCTATCATGACTCGCACCCTGGTCCCGTATACACTACCATGTAGCTTGACCAAGTCATGTGGTCCAAACTGCGGTGACCACAATGACTGAGTCAAACAACACGTGTGCTCTATATCCTCGTGCATCACCTCCACTCCCTTGCAGCTAGAGCTGCCATGAATGGGAAGGGTCTGCACTAGGTGGACGGCCTTTTTGCCCCTTTCAGGAGCCGTACTAGACTCAGGTCCTTTCTTCTTTTCTTCCCCCTTCTTGAGTGGACAGTTCCACTGCGAATGACTAGGGGACAGGCACCTAAAACACAGGTTCTCTCTTTTGGCCTTCTCAAACTAGTCTGTGGATAGCTTAGGCCCTTGTGATCTTTGTTTTTTAATAAAAACCTTGTTTTTCCCAAAAGGCAACTCTTTCTTAAATTTAGTGGTGCTAAGAGGTTTAAGGGGCTGATCCGTCTCCATAGGAGTATACTGAGGACGGTTATGGTCCTCATATATCTGTGCATATTTGATCGCCTCCTCAAACGTCTTAGGCACATTCCTCCTGACTTCCCTCTTTATGGCTTTATCCAAGCCCCTAACAAATCCTCTGGTCTTCTGAAAATCATCTAGACCCTTAAGCTTCAAGGTGATCTCTCTATAGTGGGATAGATAGACTGAAAGAGGCCTGCCTCTTTGAGTAATCCTATCCCACTCATCCCAATTCCTCTCCTCTTCATTTTCAGGAAGAAACTCTTTTAGGAAAAGAGTCTCAAACTGAGTCCATTCACTAGGGATAGAGTTCGCCTCCTTAAGACTCATCCACCACTTATAAGCACGTGGGCCGAGGGAAAGACTCACCTCTAGCACACGATACTCAGGTGGGGTGCCCTTCAATTCATGCAAATCATGCCACTTTTGTAAAAAAGTGTAGATTGCATCCTTATTCCTGTCTCGGTCATCCCCCATGAAGGTAGGTGGCTTCAAGTCTTTCAGGAGGGGAGCTTCCCTAGAGCTCTCTCCTTTATGCTTACTAGGAAGAGAAGTCTCTTTCCTAGTAATCTCTAGAGGAATGGTAGGAGTCTCTCTTTCCTTCCTAGCTAGGAAAGAGGTGACACTAGTCTCAAGGGAGATCATTTGAGACTTAAGCTGCTGTATAAGAGATGTAATGCTACCCAAATCTTTCTCTAAGTTAAGGGTTTGTTCTTTCAAATCAATGAATTGGTCACGAGTGACAAATTCATCTATAAGCTCTTCATAAGTATACTCTTGCTGTGAAGGCTCTTTTTCTTCTACATTCTCTTTTATTTCTTGTCCTAACTCTACTTCTTCCATCCTAGCATCCGGATCCTCTAGTTGCTCTCTAGGTGGAGAAGTGGTCTCAACTACTTGTTTGCCTTTAGTTTCCATGTTTAAGTACCCTTCCCCCGTTTGCTAACTAGAGAGTATGAAAATGAATGGAAGTAGAGTTTAAATATGCAAGAAGAAGAGAAATATAACACAAGAGCACTTCCCTGATACAAAGTAGAGTTGCGGAAGCGTAATCCAAGTGGTCTTTGATGCTTCAAGCCGCTGATTTTGATTCCTCGCCAGTCCCAAAAGAAAATTGGAAATGTCCACTTGGTCCGGGGAGGTTCTAGACACCATAAACCATCCAAAACAACACCAAAAGTGTGTAGAAAAAGCCTCAAACGGGCAAACAGAGTGCAACTGAATAATTTCAGAGATATTCCAATCCTCGCCAGTCCACAAATTGTTGCCCAGCACCTGCACTTCAAGAATTTGAGACTATCCCAAGTGAAAAAATTGGATTTGGAGTCCG
Organism: Ceratopteris richardii; assembly: GCA_020310875.1. NCBI lineage: Eukaryota > Viridiplantae > Streptophyta > Polypodiopsida > Polypodiales > Pteridaceae > Ceratopteris > Ceratopteris richardii. The sequence goes on along the minus strand of CM035426.1, from coordinate 46,640,201 downwards.
GATGATGAAAAACTAGGCCTGGGAGTGGCCGCCTAGTTCCTGCTGAAACGCTGCAGAGAGATTTTGATGGGGCAAATCTCGTCCAAATCCAACACCGATGGTCTCTGAGCGAAGCTTGGAAATGTAGCTTTGAAACGTGACCAAGATTTTTGAAATCCGATATGGTATGAAAAAGATATGGTGCGGAGAAGTCGGGTATGTCACCGATGGGAGGTAAAATGGTAACCTTCTTGAAGTAGAGACTTTGAAGAGCTCCAAACTGAAGGACTGAAGCTCTGATACCAATGTTGGCTCTCTACCAGTGACTCCCCTCACTTTTGGGGAAGTTCATACACAGGACTCGAGGAAGATTCTCTGAGATGCGTGCGAGCACGGAGATCCATGTCTACTATTCTGCCCAGCCACGTAGTGATCATTAGTTACTCTCTCTCTCTCTTCATAATTGTGAGTCATCCCCCCACATGGCTTCACAGATGGGTGCCACATGGCCCTCATGTGTGATCCCACCTAATAATAAACTTAGAGGTGGTTCACACCTCCCTTAGGGGTACTCCATGACACTTATCTTAGTCCATGAGGACCTCTGATCCAGGGAGCCTATGCCCCTATGGCCATCCGCATAGACTAAACTGATCTTCGTGGCATGTGCCATGGAGTGACATCTCTCCTTCCTCACCAAAGGCCTAATAGTTTCCCTCATTCCTAAGACAAACTTGTGGACTTCGAGAAACTCAAGGATAGTATCAAGTACTTAAAGAAGTACCTCTCTCTACTTATCCAAGTACTCTTGATCGCCTTGGTTCTTCTAGCTGATGAAGAATCAAGTGTCTAGGACTCTAGAACTCTTGTTAGGTACTACAAAGTTATTGTAAAACAGGACTTTAAATTATTCCCAAGTCATGGGCTCTTTCTTGTCTTGTTCTATCTTATGCCAGCACCTATGGGTGATGTCCATGATGTTATAAGCGGCCTATTGAATTTTATGCCTATCATCCATGATATGGCATAAGCAAAAGCATTGCTCCCACTTTTTGAGCCACTGCTCACAACATCAATAATCTTAGCACTAGTCAAGCCATGATATCTAGGAAGATTAAGGTCCTTAAGCTACCATCCGGCTTCTCTAACTAGTATGCTATCCCTTGGGACTTCTGAAGCTTGATGCTCACCTAGAGCATCTACCTCCATCCCAAGCAACTCGGTCTCAAGCATCACCTCCTCTTTCTTGGAACCACGCAGGTGTTCTAAGATGTCATGAAGTGTGCTCTCCAAATGTCTTATCCTAGCACTCATGGTCTCTATGGGGCCTGAAGTGCACTCACCCATGAGTGTATAAATCCTAATTGGTGAGGATGGTACTGATTCCATGCTAGGATAAGATGTAGTCTCTTTTTATGGTTTTATGATTTTTGTTTAAGTTTTTATGCTTTATGTACCACCTAAGCTATCCAAGTGACAACATAAATAAACAAATCACAAGCCTCTTAAGGTCCAAAAGCTTGATGTGCATGTATGCAAGTGGTAAAGATGATCCACACACACTCTTCTTGCTTCTCCAAGAGTCTCCCCATGATAATTGTGTCAAGAAAGTGCTCGAATGAGGGTCCTTGATGTTAAATGGCCACATTTGAAGCTCTCTATAGGTTTGAAATTGGCTCCAAAAGGTGTCTCACAACCATTCACTAGAATGATCTCTGAGTAAGAAATCTAGAGCAAGTTGAATCACTTAATTTGGAGTTGATATGAGCAAGATATGGCCAAATGAGTGAAGGTGAGTATGCCAATTATGCTATGGTAGGAATGGCTTGGCCATGGGAGCACCAAAAAGAAGTGGAATTTTCTTTTCTTCACAACAAAGGAGTGTGTAACATTCTTTTATCCCATATAGGCTTGCAAAGGCGTCAAAAGGGGCTATATAATGAACCTCATACCTCCATGACTCATATCCAAGAGAGGGGAGGAAACGAAGTGAGTGGTTGCTCCTTCTTTGGCTCTTGAGCTGCTTGTGAGCAGTCTTCTCCCTCTTTCGTGTAATGGGCATTGTGCATATTTGCATACGTGGCAATTTGGTTTCTTCTTTGAGGTCACTTAGGCCTCTCTCTCCCTCCCCTACTTTGCACTAAGAAGGCTTTCTCTATGTAACCACTAAATCGGCGTCACCCTTTACTAAACACGAGAAAACAATGATGACTCGCCACAAGTCCCAATGCGGCCAGAGATTCCATGCAAAGAAAATTTTCCAATGTGACCCTTATCTCCCCAAAATCTCTCAAGACTATGATTTGAATACAAAATGTGAGAAAGACTTATGAATGATGTGTGTGCCACTCTCCTCCCATCCATTATATCCTCTTGCATTCAAAATAGTAATGATCTAGAATGGTCTAGTGCCACCATGTGGCCATCATGCAACACTCATCCCCCTTACCATTGAATACCTTTGGATATATCCAAAGCTTGGGACCTTGGCTAAGGCTAGCTCTTGTACCACACACACATGGAGTGGTCTCTGTAGACCAATGACTAATGCTTAATATAAAACTTATGGTAGATCCTTTTGATGAGACAAGCCAAAAAGTCATTAGAATTAGTAGATTTCTTAATCCATTTAGTTGACATGTTTTTTTCCATCTTGGATGGGAAAAGGATACCCAAACCTCCTTCTTGCGTCTTCATACAACATGTTTTCCATGATACTTTAGGAATTCTAAAGTTGTTAGAGGTGCCACCACACAAAGACCTTCTAGCTAAGGCAATAACTTGTAATAGTTGTTTATTACTTGGCATCGATCAAGAGGGGAACTAAGTCAAAGAATGAAGAACATAGTGATTTAATACAAAGACTCTATGAGTTAAATTATGTTGGAAAGACATCAAGCTGAGGATCCTATTTTTGAACTTGTTTATAACCCAATCGCATCTCGGATCATAAGACACCTTGAATCCCATAGATATGCCCAACAACCTAAAAATAACATCTTCTTGAATGACATCACAACTAATGTTAGTAACACAAGGATGCACATATTTTCCACATCTAAGGTATCCATCTCCCAAGAGATGAAGGGGGAGAGCCCTGATCTGAAATGGTGGATAATGATTTTTTTAGTTTGCTCAATAACAAAAGGGATCAAGAAGAATCAATGTGAGGCCAACCTACTCTGTAGTTGGGAAAATTTCTATGAAACTTAGTGACCAGAGGCAAGTGATAAAATATAGAGATGGACTTGTCAATGTCACAACTAATTTGCTAAAGTTCATGAAGCTTATTAGCATTCAAGTATCCTCTATCAAGTTTGGCAAACAGTAGGTTTTCCTTATTTGAGTTATTGCACGTGAATCCAGTGTTGTAAGAAACATCAATTAGATTCTTAGACCACATCAAGTTGAACACATAGATTTTTCCCTACCATTAAGAATGATAGCTTTATTAGCTGTATCTATCCCTAGGATTAGTAACCATATAGAAATCACCTAGAAGCATCAAGTCACCAGATAAAGCAAAGATTTCATTCAAGCATATAGCTCTATCCATTGGGGAATTAGAAGCACAAAGTCTGAAAAAAGTGTTGTTCATCGGATGAGCACACTTTATGACAATCCATTGATAGTAGGACTAACAATAACTTCTTCAACAAGATGATCAATGCAAGAGGTGATACAATTAGCAGTACCTCCCTTACCCCTTGAATGATTTGTGTATACTAAGTATGTTTAGGAGAGAGGATTTTCAAGTTGGAGGAAAGCTTGAATCCATTCACTTTGATTTCTTGCACACACAAGACATCTGGAATAAGAGCCATATCTCTTAATCAACTACTAACTACCTTAGCCCTAGTAGGATCAATCAACCCTTTAATATTTAGAGAGATGATTTTGACCAGGTCCATATAGAAATCCAAAGAGAGTAGCTTTTTCTAGGTACACTTAAGTACAACAAAGGGAGACCAACAAAATTTTAAACTGGTAGAAAATGAATTTGCGATAATTTTCCCGATTCCCATCACTTTAGTGTTCAATATGAATCCATTTATGCAAGTCGAACTTTAAGCAGAAATCCCTAAGAGAAATCAACAAAGAAAACACCAAATGCAAGCTATTAGAATGTCTAGTTTATTCAAGAATTTACCTTTATCTAGGTTGAATATTTTTCAGCAATACTTGAGTGAAGCCACAACACAAAATATCCCACACTCTAAACTAGTGAAGCTGTCAGAGAAAGAAGAATTGAATAATAGATTTTAAGTAGATGGCAACATAGCCTTCCTTTATGCAGATTAGCTTTTGAGTAAGAAAACCAATGGTGGAAAGAAAATTTCATAAAGTGACATGCTAGATTAAGATGTGGTTGAACCATGTCATCTTTTTTGACATTCATTTATTCCCCAATGAGGTTCTCCCTTTTGGAACAAGAGGTATGATCTGTCTGAAGCTTTAAAAGAGTTACTTCATGAGGAAAGAGTTGTACGCTCTTTAATGCATATCCGGAGCAGAGAAAAAGTAAAGGATTGAAAGAAACTTTAAATACCACTACTCCAAAATATGATTTTGCCTAAGCATACGATTGACACATGACTCTATCCTTTGAAATAGATGCCTACTTATGTCAAGAGATGATATCTAGTAAGGGACTACTAGCTCTAGTATCAAAGAAATATTTCAATGAAGGCTCAATCTTCAAAGTCTTTTAGAGAATAAATGAAGACTTAGTAAGTATATAACTTACAAGCATGTCAATTGTACTTGACTAGACAAACGTTTTGAGAGTAAGTAATCCCTAAATAGGAGCTAAAGTTGTCTCCACTAAGGTTAGAGTGTAAATCGGATGGTATGTATATCTGGGTTTGCACTATCACGAAAGTGGATTTGGTGGTATGGGACACTAGATTAAAAGATCATGGAAGCTTGAACTCGAGGATATTCCATGAATTGCTCAACTAGCATAAAAAGAAATAAAACAATTTCTACTTTTTTGTTTTCTTCTCATCTTTGTCATCCTTCTTTGATTGTGCAAAATTAGTGGATTTCTTCTTACTGGTAGAAGAGATCAATTTACCTTTTCCCTTCTCACTAGCCAAGAAAGCTTGATGTGCAATATGCTAATGGAATTGCTCTCCCTAGACTGATCTTCCTACAAAAAGCCATAGACTAACTCCTCAAATTTTAAGGCATTTGGATTGCCTTTCATCATCAATCAAAGAGTAGAAGCAAAACTCTAATATGAGTCTAGAAGACCATTTAGAATAGTTTGTGGAAGTCAACTGCCAAGCAAGACTTCACCAACAGTAATCAAATGCTTCTTTAAATCTTTGATCTTTGTCAAAAAATTATTCATTGAATCTCCTTCATTCATGTGCTCACTTTCCAACTATTTTTGGAGGTAAGCAACATGAGCCTCATTCCTTGCCTCGTATAAAGTGGCAGGTGTATCCTAAGCATCCTTTGTTGTTTTGCAAGAGCAAGTGTGAGGAATAATGGCACGTTTGACAGACAAGGCTATCAATGCATGTGCATGAACATCTCGGCCATCCTAAAAAATTTGCTCAATAGTAGGTGCACCAAGAGCTGCAACAAGAACACGACCATGAGGAATATCACCATCTTTAGTGCCATCTGCATCACCTTCAATAATCGTATTTGCAAGTGTAATAGGACATTTTTCAACACCCTGCATAATATTCCACAATCTTTTTGCAAACAATACATGATGCATATATAATCCCATAATGGGTAATTGGTACCATCCAACTTATCCTCAACAGCAAACATACAAAATACAACACTACTTTAAGCCATGGCCACTGACTAAAATACCCAGATGCAAAAAAATGATTGTATCTCAAGAAGTTGAACATAACTACCCTGTTGAGTTCTACTACACCTATAGAAGACTTTGATATGCTTATACTGGCAAACAAAAACCTATATATATCTTTGGCACAAAAAGATGAAATTGCCTACATAGGCACTGTGATAGTGTGTTTGAAGGCCAATACGAGATCAGATTGTCATTTTGACACCACATAGCAAAGTTGTTTTGAACTCTTAATTGCTCTAAGTATGCTCACCAAATTTCGTGCGACTTTGGAGGCGTGTTGATGACACCCTAGATGAAACAATGATGTGCTCTGATACCAATTGTTGGAGTTTGAGATCTATGGAAGCACGTGAATAACAAAAGGAAGAAAAAAAAAGCTTGGGGCACAACACACAATATTGAATGTATTACCAAGAGAATGTATAAAGATAAGTTACATGTTAGGGTTATAGGCTTATATACAAGCGGGGGGAGAAAACCTCCTAAAGAGGGAAAAATTACCCCCATGGTCCTAGTGTGAACACACACATCACTATCTAAATATATCAACATAAAAACATACATTTCAATTATACACACTTATAAACTTGTATGCACTGCCTTATCAACAATAATATATATACCACAACACTATTCGATATATTTTTGTTATACGGCTTATCTCTCCTTATCGTTCAACCTGTTTCTTGCACAGGTCAAGCCTTCTTGGGAAAGTTTTTTTTGTTGATTACATGGCAGGATAAGGAAGAAAAGATTACATATATCGTGGACCATATGGAATGTGATTTAAATGGCATATCGTCAAATATCTGATGGTGGTGCTGGGGCTTCTTTTATACTCTCTCTCTCTCTATTCCGTGCCTCCTATCCATACTTTATAGCCTCTGTTTTTCTCCCTATCTATTTCTTTTTTCTAACATTCTTCATTCCCTCTCTCTCCTCTATGTCTATGGCTATCTATCTCTTTCGTTTATCTCGTAGGTTTTACTGTATGATGATGTTATTAACAGGTACTAAATTACAGGTCTATACATTTAAGAAGATTTTGCTGATAAATGATTTTCTACTAAATTACAGATCTATACATTTAAGAAGATTTTGCTGATAAATGATTTTCATTCACACAGATGTATGTTCTCTCTTTTTATCTCCATTTAAGTTGAGACAATATATTATTTAGCTTTCAATTGTTTCTATTCCTTTGTTTAATATATAATCCGTTGATAGGTTCTTGTTTCTAAGAAACTGCGTCACTAGACTACACCATTAACTCTCCATGTTTTATGTCTGGGAAATAGCAATTACATCAGAGAGTGTAATATATTGAATCAAGCTTCTATACACAATGTAATATTTATAATTAATGAATTTAGCTTATTGTACCTCTTGTTTTTCACATTTATTTTCGAATAAGTTATGTTGACACTTATCTTTGCAATTTTGTGCATTCGTGAGTAAATGTTTCTGATTAGAGCGAAAATTTTATTTAGAAAAGGTTGTACGCATGGATTATTGATATTGCTGCAAGTGTGCTCAAATGTGGAGGCTCTTTCCGTATCAACTATTTTTATACTTCTCGGCATTTTTCTATGAATTCATACAACGTGAGGTAGTTTTATGATTCCATCGTACATCTAATTTTAGCCAATTTTGACCTAAACATTCTTATATTTGGATGGTTTTTTAAGTTTTTGTGGGTCAATGGTGGAATTGGGTCCTTGCGAGTCTTGATCATAAACTTGCTTACTAGAAGGGCATGCAGCTCAACTTGACCAGGAAGCGATGGTGATCAACACCTTCCTTCTTTTATCAATTATCCCTTTCTTGGAATGTTGGATACCAAAAGGCAAAGAATTCGAAAAATTGGAAAGAACTTGCATAAATTTCTTTTGGACAAATGATCCCAACAAGAGAGGTGTGCCCAAAATCAAATGGGCCATTTGTGCTAACTAGAAAGATTCGAGTGGGTTGGGCATTTTGGACATTGGGGGATGGTAGATAAAATGGTTACAAAATTGATGATGAAATCGTGGTGCAAATCCGAAACTTCCTAGGAAAAATTGATCCTTAGAAACGAATCTCCTCTTATGCTCATGGGACTCCCTAGGTGGAATGAGCTTGATCTTCTCCATTTGTTGTTTTCTCCTTTTCAAGTGACTCCTAGGGGTTCAGACTTAGTTGCTTCTTGTGGAAGAATTGGAACAAGATCAAATTGTACATCAAGGTCAATGAAGATTAGAAATCAACTATTTGGTTTCCTATCGAGGGAATCAAAGAAAATGACATTGAGAGCCTCAAAAGGGAAAAGGAGCTCTGGAAAAAGGGTTTCATGTGTAAAAACATCTTTGGAACTAAGAGACAACAAAATGCCTGCTAATACTTAGTTTTCTTTCCAAATCTTGGCCACTAATAGCTAGTTTTGTTTTTTGGCCGAATCCACTATTACATCTTTACCCTTGCTTTGTGGGATAATGGTATCCCAAGGGTAATATGCCCCTTCACTATACAATGCTTTTTTTTTTAATCAGTTCAAGCAAGGGATATGAGGTCCGACAAAAGGAAATTAGCCAATTTTTATGTTATATTTGCATTGCAATGATGTAAAAAGTAGGCTTTGCCTACCGTCTATTACGTAAGCATAATACATGTTTCTTAACTAAGATAGTGAGTTTAGAATCTACCTTACATTACTTCATAATACTCTCCTAAAACAATTCTATATATCCCCTAGTTTTTATTTGATCTTCTTTGAGGAAGAGAAAGACAGTAGGGTCTCATAGACAAACTCAGAAAGGGTTCATGAAAGTTAGACGTAGAAGGAAAAGAAGCCATCAGGGGTCCTCTGAGAGGAACACCACAGTCGCAGCTACTCTAAATAACTTATAATGCAACCTAGAAAAGGAGATCAACGAGAGAGAATCTCTATGAAGTAGACATCAAAGGTAAAACTGCGGAGATTGCCACCAACAAAGAAGATAACCAACATGGCTATACCACTAGTAAAGAGGATGGTTTCACTATTAGCAATGAAGAAAACCTCGATAGTGAGAGCTCCATGACTTGATCGACACTCCCGGAGAAAGTGGTAAATTCACTCCAATAGAAGGTGACTCATAAGGGGAAACAACCAATGGATATGCCATGGAAGAGCCTCCTTAAGGGTAAGATATGTGGTTACGACCCCTCATTTTTAAGGAAAAAAGATGAAACCAAGAAGAAAGAAGACAAGGTTCCTCTCCGCAAAGAGGGTAACCATCGATAATGATTATCATATCATTTAACGTGAGGGAGTTGATTGACCCCTGAAGAGCGGCTATTATTGGCCAGTGGTTTTGGGATAACAGCCTAAACCCGGATTTCATATATATTCAAGAGATTAAAATCGATGGAGAGGACCTTCAAAAATGAATCAAATGCATCTCTTCGACACATGTCTGGGTTACCATTTCACACCTAGAGGATTCGGTGGCACATCTTTTGTTTTGGTAGATTACTCAACTCCTACGAGGATTAGAAACATCATTTGATTGCTGGCTCCTTTGGGGGCCCCCTCTAGTTCACTCAGGTCTCCATGTATGCCCCCAATAGGGAGTCAGAGAGGATTGACACTTGGGCCTCTTTGGATTCACTTTCCCACAATGTGTTGCTTTATGGGGGCTTCAACATGGTGCATGACCCTTCATATCAATGGGACAAGAGGGGGCATACCTTTGATACTCAGGAGAAAGATTTTTGGGATAAAATAAAGCTCCACGTATACCTAGTGAAGATTAAAGATACAAACTTCTCTTGGTCGAACCTCCAATCTGGGGATGACTTGAGGAAAGCAAGAGTCAATAGAAGCTATATTGCATATAACATTATGCATCAATGGGGTCAACCTCACATCCCAACAGATTGACCTCGCCATATCAGACCACCACCCTTTTATTGTCACTTTCAAACTGATTGCCAAACTTAGGAAAGTGTCTCGGTTTCATGCTTGCTCGATGTCTTTCTCCCTTCCCTCTATCCATCAAGAAATTACCTTGGTTTGGAGCTCGGTGTCTGCCAATGGCACCTCACTGGCAAAAAGTTGGAGGGCTACGATTGAGAGGACTCATCAAGTTCTCCTTAGGAGTCACAAAATGCTTTGCAATGTTTTACGGAGGTGGAGAGAGAAACTCTATTGGAGGCTCTGGCATCTTGAGGAGGAAGTGAACAAAGGGAACTACCAACACCAAATGGTGTTGATATATTTAGGAAATGATGTGTGTGAACACACTAGCATGACCAGGGCATTTTTTCCCTCATTAGGATTTTTTTTTTCTCGGGCTTGTATATACGCCTATTGCCCTAACAAGGTACTTATCTTTGTACATTGTAGTAGTAATACATTCTGTATTGTGTGTTGTGATCCAAGCTTCTCCTTCTTCCTTGTGTTGTTGTTCTTGTGCTTCCAAAGACATCTAACTCCAAGAATTGGCATCAGACCAAATCGTTGCTTCAGCTAGGGCATCATCCACACTCCTCAGGTCATAGTCTCAACATGACACAAAACTTTGTGAGCATATTCAAGGTGATTAGGAGATAAAAAGAACTTCGTTTTGTGGTGCCAAAATCACAATCTGAGCTCATTTCGGCCTCTGAACACATTTTCGCAGTGTTTGTGTGGGACTTTTTGTCTTTTTGTGCCAAAGATATATACAAGTTTTAGTTTGCCAATATAAGCATCTCAAAGTCTGCTACAAGTTTAGCAAAACCCGTTAGGGTAATTATGTTTAACTTTAGTCATTTTTCTGCATCAAGATATTTTAATTGGTGGCCATGGTTGAAAGCAGTGATGTATTTTGTATGTTGGCTATTGAGGATAAGTTGGATGGTACCAATTACCCATTGTGGGCTTATGTTGCTCTAGCACAATGGTGAGAACCACGTTAAGAAGCTCCACCTCTTTAATGTCAATCCACGGAAGAGATAGGAGTGATATGAAGATCGTGACGTGAGATGAAGTGAGAGTGAAGGTGAGAAGCATAGAGATGCACACACATACACACACACAACGAAGAGACAAGCAAGACACAATGGAAGGTAGGAAATCCACTCTATTGCTCAAGAACACTCTTACAAGCTCAAGCTGACTCTAGCTCATACAAGTCTACACTAGCTAACCTTAAAAATGAGCTCTCTAGCTCTTTTTATAGATTCTAGACTAGTTTTGACCGGTTTCACATCTAGTGACCGGCATAGTTAAAAAATAGGTTCTAGATGCTATTTGAAAGGGTAAACGATGTCTAAAAATAACCAAAAATGGTACAATAATTCTACTTAAGCTCCTCAAGCTCGAGGACTCCTCGGTTTGCAAAAAATGGAGCTATAAATTACAAAAAGGGGTTTTCTATTTTACATATAGTACAAAAGTGATGAAAATCACTGTTGGAGGTTTTGAAATGTATTTATAAAATATAAGTCTTTGAAAAAATGATTCGACTGACTCCCTACTTCTTCGTTATGCTCTGTCTTCACATGCTTCCGTGTCTTCTATGCCTCTCACTACTGCCAACACCCCCCTCCCTCTCGCTTCTGTCGTCCGCGACAGAACCTTGTTGTGAGGTTTGTCGGATATAATTCTGGCATGAATTGCAGCTAAGCTCAACTTGGGTGAATCGGACCAAAAACGAAAACAACATGAGCGAGGGTGTGTTCTGATATGCGAATTCCTTAGGCCAGATCTGCATCGAGTTTCTCCCAATCAATGGGTTGTGGTTCATCGGATGGTGGGAGTCGATAGTGCGTGGAATAGACCATCTGTTCACAGGAAAATAATTGAAGTAAATGCGTAGGCCTGCTGATGAACACTTCCGAATGGTATTCCCAGAAACCGGTTGTGAACATTTCTTTTTCTTGTAGCATGTCGGTAGGTATTTGATTTTGCAATGCCAGGCATAACACACCCAGAGCAATGGCGTTGTACTCATATCATATGCAAGATCTAGATTTCCATGCTCGAAACCCGGGATGTTCACATGGGGTGCCTTGACACGACAAAAGACTTTGAAAACCATCTGCATCATGTCAAATATCTTGACAGTCATGTGCGCTGCTATATCGTCCATGTGTTTTAAGCGAGGGAGCCAGTGGTGAATTGTTGCCATCATGTATCCGACTATAGGTGGTCCGGTGGGTGGCCTAAAGTTGGGTAGTTTAGCCAATCCTGGCATTGCTTGTTGTTCTATACTTTTATAGCAAATGCCTTCCAAGAACGGCGACGTGGCACTGGTCCCCAACATGGGTTGTACTTTAAGTGTAGTGGTTCCTTAACCCAAGTACTCATCATCTCAGGATATTCTTGTAATAAATTCTTGCGCCAATCTGGTTGAAAGATTTCTCTGCACTGCGCATCTATTGGCAAATCTTCTGGCTCGAACTGTGTCGCATGAGAGGGTTTTTTGCTTGTTTCTTTCTCTATGGCCAATTGACATTCCACCATTAATATAAAGTAAGGCTTGTATTGTAGCTCGTGCCTTGATATGTATCTGCGAGGGGCCAAATGAGCAAAGTATGGAGACTGTAAAATTCTTTCTTCTATCATTGCCATTGCGTATAACTACGCCCCTACCCTTGCTGAGTGGGTTGTTCCAAGTTCTTCTATCGTCTTCATCCATGCGGGAGTTGGAAGTTCGAAAGTCGTCTGGCCTTCATCTGTGACTTGTCTACCTGGGATGGGTTGGGGTTCATATGCTTCTTCAAAAGTTCCTCCACTGAAATAGTGACTGTTTCTTCCTCTACTGGTAGTTTCGGTGGGGATTCTGGCCTGGGGGGTGCTTCATATACGGATATCTGTGATTGTAGCATTGATACCTGGGCCCGTAATGCATTGAGTTCCTCTAGGATGTCAGGAGATGGGTCCGCAGGAGCTGGTAGTCCTTGTTGTATTGGTGCTCGTAGTTGGAGTAGTTTATGCTCTTCTTTTAGCTTACGATATTCCTCATTCATGTTGTCGTACTCATCTAACAATCTGACATGATCATCTAACAACATTTTCATAGATTATGAGGGCACGACCTTGAAGCGGCTGGGGCTTAATGGTTGGTCGGGTTGATCTAGGGAAGCTTCTAAATTTTCTCTGTTCTGTTCTTGTAAGCGCTGGTTCTCTTCTTTTGCTGTTGGCAAGTGTCGTCTGAGTAAGCCAATGTTCCAGGTAAGCATTGCATTGCGAATCGTCTGGGCTCTTAACAAGTTATCGATATCTGTGACAGCCTCTTTTGTCTTTTCTTCACTTTCTAGTTCAAGTTTATGATATGCCTCTCGTAGCTCTTGGTAGTGGGTGTTTAGTGAGGCATTCTCGATGGTCACTGAATTGAGCTGCGACTGTAAATCATTGGTTGTCTTCTGTAGTAGCTGATAGTTAGTTCCAAGAGATGTGAACTCATCTCTTCCTTGAGTCATACACGTGAACATTTGTTGAAATGCAGTGTCTATAGTGGGTGATAATATTAGTGACGGAGTGAATGCAGTTGCGGTGTATGTGGGTGTTGACACAAAGGGTAAGGAAAATGGGGATGGGAATGTGGATGCAGTGGTGACAATGGAAAAACTTGAGGTGCCTAAATATGGTGGTGCCATGAATGAAGTGAGCGGGGGTGCAGTGGGCGGTGATATATCCATGTCATTGGATGTGGTATCAAGTGCGGTGAATGTGAATAGTGGGGTGATCATGGGTGCGTGTGTGGGTGTAAATACAGGATTTACAAAAGTTGAAGAGTAATTTACAGAGGGGTTCTCTTGGATTGCTTGGTGGAAAGGGGAAAGAGGAATTACGGTTGGGCGGGGAGGTGAAATAGGGGAGAAGGTTAATGGAGGTGGGAATGGGAAAAGGGGTCTTGGAGATGTGGGGAAGGATGGGAAGGATGGAGGGAAAATTGGACTAGACAGAAAGGTGGATGTCGAAGGAGGAAAACTAGGTTGGGTGGGTGCGGGAATTGTCGGGTGAATGGAAGTAAAGAAGGCTTCTGCTATAGCGCTATCCAAAGATGTGGATGGTCTGGGAGAGAGTGGATGTACAGGGGAGATTGGAGATACGGGAGGTGAAAGAGGAGCGATTGGGGTAGCGGGTACTTTGTTCACAACGGTGGTATGTACAGTAGTAGTGTGGGGCGGGGAATGGACGATAATGGTGTCTTCTGCCAATGAGCCTTCAGGGACGAGACGTGCTTCCCTGGCCTGTTTTGAAGATTGGGCACCTGTGGGTACACGAATGTATTTGCCAGGTTTGGTTAGTAAGCGAATTCTGCGAGGGTCATACTGCGGTAACAATTTCCTGTGCAAATATCTTAAGGCTTCGGTGGATCCCACTGATTTGACAAGTTCCCTGAAGCCTCTGATGTATACTTCTTCAAAACTGCCTGAGACAAGTTCCTGTTCTATAAGTGCTTGGCTCTCTTCCTCTGTTAACTTCTTATGCGGCCAAACTTTTTCCATAGTATGATACAACTTTTTGATGGCCAGCGTATAAGCTGCTGCTTCAAAGGTTTCATCTTCATGCGTACTAGTATCACCCTGGGTGTCGGTTTGTTGTCCTTGTTCATCTGTCTGTACATGCTCTTGGGATTCATGAGTGCCTTGGCTGGCTTCATCATCGCCCTCATCTTCATCAGTTTCTATTCTTTCGTCCTCGGAACTAGATACTACTTGTCCTTGTGGTTGGTCCGGAGGAGTGGTCGGGTAGCTTGGACGTTCATATTCTTGAGAAAATATTTGTCCTTCTGAAAACTGAAATTCATTTGAAAACACATCCTGCATCTCAAAATCGAATGTTGTGTCTATCGGTTTTGCTTCCAAGTTGGGTATCGGAAAAGAAAAAGCTTCCGCACCATAGTGGTGGGAACTTCTGCTGCAGTGGTGGCAGGTTCCTGGACTGATGTTGCCTGTGAGATAACTGCACTGGTAGTGCCTTCTGTAACGATAGGTCGTGATAACCGTATGCGAATAGGTTGTACAGTTATAGGGGCTTCCGTCGGAGACTGTTCTGGAGAGGGTTGTGGTGACAGTGATTCTGGGACATGTAGGCATGGAATGGTTCCTCTCATGCGCTTTCCTGCTCGTCCTTTGCTAGACTTCCTAGCTTTCTTTGCTGTCCCCTTGAATGCTTTCAACTCCTCGCTGGTCATTGCACACTCTATCGGCAAGTCGTATGCCAAACACATATGTACAATGCGCGTGAGAGCGCAACATCCATTGATTACTTTCTTTCTTTCCCATCTATGTTGTGCTAAGTACAACTGATCAATTATCCAGCTAGCCAGATCAACTGTTTGTGATCCAGTACATGCTAAATATAAACCAAACCAGATGCGTTTGTGGGGCATGGTGAATCTATCCTGAGCAGGCAAAGCAAAATGTTGCATATATATCCTTAACGGTTTAGAGAGCTCAAGTGTGATTGCTGAAATATCTTCCCACTTAGTAACATCCCCACGTTTCATAGGCTCTGGAATTAGCCTTTCTTGCTCTGTCGGCATATGTGTTCTGTGTATCTTAACAGCAGCTCTAATCAAATCTTTGGACAGATAAAACTTCTTATATGGCGGATCATTTACCAAAGACGGCAAAATGAATGTTCCTAGCAAATATTTGTTCTCTGAAGCTGTCAATGTTGTTACCAAGTAGTAGCATCTGTAGAAATCCAGTTCAGGCAAAGGATCACTGAAAAATTATGTGAAGCCTGCTCTCGTCCAAACATGCGTTAAGTCTTTTGTGTTCTGTAGTCCTTCAAATTCTCGTGAGAAAAATTGGTACTTGGCCCAAGTACAGTGATCAAACGCCAAATTGGCCTCAAAAATGAAATCTGCATCCGCTAACGGTCTTGCTAGACCTTGGAACCAATGAGAGTTGTGATGAATCTTTTCAGTATATCCCCTAGGGGGATCGTCAATCCGCATGGGTCTTGGAAATCCCTGAAATTTTGGTGGTTGAGCCGTAGGATGGGGCTCAGCTAGTAGTTCACCAATATTGGCCATGGGTACACTGGGGCCAGCTTTTGATGGTCCTTCTGTCTGCATGATGAGTGATGCGAGTGCATAGAAGATCTGCTACAAAAGATTAACACATTAGTATGGAAATTAATCATGATCCCATTAAAATGAGACCGCAATCCCTTTCCATAACCGATGTGTAACCCGTGTAGCTGAGTGTTGTGATGTGGTTTTTGGAATGATTGTTGCAAAACTAGTGCAGGTCTCTAGAAACCTACATGCTTGAGATGATGCATACATTTCTTGATGAGATGTTATTACAAGTGATGTGGGTTATAGTGTGTGGATTTGTACAAGGTTCATTCGTGAATGAGTTATTACACGGTTGTAGATTAGTTGGGGTGGGAGTTATGTTAGACAATGGGTTTTGAGGAGACCTCTGGTTACGTTTCGGTATCCACTTCGTAAGAGTTTGTGAGCGGGTGATATGTTTGTGTTGAGGGTCAAAAAGTGATATCGGATGTGGTGGTATTGAGGGGTGAAGAGATTTCTGAGGGGTATGTATTACATGGCTTGAGGGTTGAGCTATGATACACTGTTTAGGTACCCAAATCTGCATGGGTGTGGGTGGATTCATAAGATACTTCTTGGCGATCCAAATTTGTCAAATGTTCGTACTCGTAGAAGAAGGTTGAGAAGGCTTTGGATATTGCTTCTGATTCTGCCATAACTTCTTCATGTCATTGTCCGCATTGTTGAGATCTGTCAGTGGTTTCTGTCCTTTTGGCACCCATACTTGTCTCGTGCCTCTTGCTTTGTGATACTGATACTGGAGCTTTCTTCCTTGTGTCGTCTGATATTGTCATCGGTCTAGGTTCCTTCGTCATGGTTGACTCCTTTGTGGTTGAGGTTGAGAGGTCGGATGGACACTCTGCTTTGGAAAAGAAGGGAGGTCCAACACTTGCGAAACCTGCCCATTAGGAAGTGCATCGTTTCGTACTATTAATCTAGGCCAGTCCGCAATAAGTGTGGAAGGATGGGCACTGCAGGGTGTTTTGCCCATGTGGCTGCTGATGAAGTCCACCTGACCTGCAATGGTCCCCATTTGTCCGCTGATGCAACCCACCTGGCCGTTGATTGTGTCCATTTGACCGCTGATGGTGTCCATCTGACCAAGCAGTTGGGTGGTTGCCCCTTCTAGTTTGCAAGAAGCCCAAGGGAAAATCTCCTGACGTCCTTCTGATTGACAATTGTCCATTGCCAAGCCCACGTGGGTTGGTGTAGACGTAACGTGACTTATCTGACCAAAGATCTTCCGGTCTTCCATCGCATGCATTTCATAGGGTCTAGGGTTGCGTACTTCAGACGGATTGCCGTTAGGGAAGTCAAGCGGTATCACTCGCTGCTGATCTAAGGTTCCAATCTATAAGGAGCCTTGTCTAAGATTTAGGTCCAGTGAGTGACCGTATAGCCAATCTTGGCCAAGGATTAGGGGTTATATTAGGTCATCATCATGGCACACTAGTAGCTTCACTGTCAAGGTAACTTCATGTATGAGGATAGGAAGGTCCACCTCACCCATGCAAGGGGTTTCCATGCCTCCTAGCCCTATGAGGTATTACTCAATTGGCCGCATTTCTATTCCTGAGTCCTTATAGAGGGACCATCTAATCGGACTAGTCGCAGCTCCTGAATCAATTAAAGACCTGAGCTCTTGGCAAGGATTGTCGTGCTCTAGCTTGACTGTAATGAATGGTCTTCTGACCACTATGCTAGGATGAGTACTTGACTTTGCTTGACACATGGCCATGGGGTATTTGGGTGTTGTTTCCAAATGGTTATAATGTTCTCTCCCTAGTCCTTGTCTTCTTAGCTTCATGCGCTTAATGCGTTCTATAGCTTCTGCCAGAGCTTCAGCTCGTATTCTTTTTTCTTCCTCCTTACGCTTCTTTGCCAACGTGAGTCGTCTAAGCATATCCTCAGTAAGAGGTTCTTGATATAACTTGACTCTACAGCCACTAATGTAATTAGGCATTATGTCTCCTTCTAGGGTGGCTAATTGTACTGATCCACTTGTCGAGAGTCTGTTAATGATCATAGGTCCATAACCTCGCTTTTCTAACTTCCGTGCATGTTGTTTCAGTGTATATACTAGGAATAAATCTCCTTCTTTTAAGCCTTTATCTTTCACATGCGCATCAAAATAGGCTTTCTATCGTTTCTTTGCTGCATATATTCCTGCTGCTGCTTTCAGCCTGGTTTCTCCTAATCGTTCCAAGTCCATTATTCTTGCTGATAATTACTCGATATGCCCAAACAATGTGGTGTAACTATTTGTCCCAATCTGAATGTTTGTTGTTCATGAGTTTCGTCAGTACGTTACAAAGGATCTTGTTAGTGCTTTCAGCCTGACCATTGGCCTGAGGATGATATGGTGCGGATTTCTTGTGAATCACCATAAAATCTTGTAACAAATATTCAATGACCTGGTTTAGAAAGTGAGTTCCTCGATCGCTCACTAACTCTATAGGCAATCCATATCTTGTAAAGATGTTTTCAAATAAGAATTTTGCAATCGTGTGTGCATCATTCTTTTTCGTGGCTTTTGCCTCTACCCATTTGGTACGATAATCTGTCGCAACAATAATGTATTCAGCATGTGTTCCTTTTGCAGGGGGGTTAATGGGTCCTACAAAGTCTATACCCCACTTAGAAAATGCACGTCCTCCCATCATGGGTTTCAATGGCATTTCATCTCTGCGAGTAGGAAACTGAGTTCTTTGGCACACATCACATCTCTTAACATAGGTATGCACATCCATGTGAAGAGTGGGCCACCATAATCATGCAAAGAGGATGGCTTTGATTATCCTATCGGGTCCAAAATGACCTCCTACAACACCTTGGTGTGCAGTCTCTAGTATGCTCAATCGATTTAATGAACACATTGTCTTAAGTATCCATCTCGTCCTCTTTTGTATAGATTGTCGCCAATAAGTGAATAGTCTTGAGCTTCCTGCTCTAGACTGCGTTGTCGTGCTAAAGTCATTCCTTGAGGGAATGTGTTCATCCTCAAGTATGTCACTAAAGGTTCACTCCATTCTGGTGTGAGAGACAGGTGATATAATGTAGCATGTTCTACTTGTGGTCTTTCACAACAAACAGGGCATTCTTTACACAACTTGTAGACATCTGCTTCTATCGAAGGCCAATATACTCCTAGTCTATGCAGAGTCTGCAATGTATGATGTTTTGAATGATGTTGCTTTAATGCACCTATGTGTGCTAATTGCAACCAATTCGCATGTTCTGATTCATCTACACAACAAGCAAGCATCTTTTGATTATCCTGTTTATATATACTTCCTGCTATTATTTGATATCTTTGAGATTTGGTAATCTCTCCTTCCTTGATCCTTATCCTAGGATTCTTGGGCCCATATGTGAGAACACGGACTATTGGCTTAGCCCATTGTAGTGCTATCTCAAGGTTAAACAAATATGCATCGGGCAATTCATCCACTATTCCTTGAGGAGCTTCTCTTGTGGTTAGTCTCGAGAGGTGGTCAGCTCTAAGATGTGTCTTTTCTTTCCTGACTACTACTTCAAAATCGTACTCCATGAGTAATAGAAACCAACGTATTAATCTTCCCGTGTTATATGGTTTATTGATTAAGTACAATAGTGCTTGATGATTTGTAAAGAATTTGAATTCATTTGCCAATAAATAATGCCTGAATTTCTTCACTGCATAGATCATTCCTAATCCTTCTCGTTCCGTAGTGGTATAATTCCTTTCTGCTGCATTCAACTGTCTGCTCGCATAGCTATGGGGAGATCTATATTATCTTCATTCGTGGGTTGTGCTAACACACATCCTATGGCATAGTTGGATGCATCCACATGTACATGGAATGGCTTACTCCAATATGGGGTTGTCAATATAGGTGCTGAGCACAAACGTCTTTTAAGTTCATTGAATGAATTCTCACACTCATCTGTCCAAAAAGAGAGTAAAGAGGCTTGGCTATGATTGCATACATGTGTATGAATCATCTATAATAACCACAATGACCCATAAATGCCTGTACTTCTTTTACGTTATTTGGCCTAGGTAGTTCTGCAA
This sequence comes from Ceratopteris richardii, assembly GCA_020310875.1. Taxonomy (NCBI): domain Eukaryota; kingdom Viridiplantae; phylum Streptophyta; class Polypodiopsida; order Polypodiales; family Pteridaceae; genus Ceratopteris; species Ceratopteris richardii. Next base: position 46,620,304 of record CM035426.1, on the reverse strand, counting down.
TTACTTTCACTTTTTCTTCATCTATTGAAATTCCATTCTTTAACACAATGTGTCCTAGAATTTTTCCTTGTCTGACCATGAAAACACATTTTTCTGGGTTCAAACAAACCTGATATTCTTGACATTTGTCAAATACTTGCCTTAACTCTAGGATATGTGTCTGTCTGATCTTCGAATGAGCACATAGGTCATCGACATAAACTTCCAAATTCTTGCGTAAGAATTCCTTAAAAACATGACACATGAGTCGCTGGAAAGTAGCGGGTGCATTTGTTAAGCCAAATGGCATCACGCGAAATGCAAATATGCCCCATTGTGTGGAAAAAGCCATCTTGTGTTGATCTTTTGAAGCAATGGCTACTTGATTATAGCCTGAGAATCCATCAAGAAAGCTATAAACTTCCTTGCCCGCAACTCTTTCCAATAAATGTTCCGTGATAGGAAGAGGATAACTGTCCCTAATCATGGCGGCATTCACTTTTTTAAGGTTAATACACACATGAAATTTTCCATTCTTTTTGGGCACATCCACAATGGGGGACACCCATTCGGTATGCTCAATTTCATAAATGAATCCTGCTTCTATCAAACAATCTATTTTTTCCTTAATCTTTGCAGCGTAGTTATCATTGTACGTGTATGGTTTTTGTTTCGTAGGTTTTGCATCTGGAGTCATAGGGATTCTATGAGAACATATGTCCGGGTCTACTCCTTTCAAATCTTTGTAACTCCAAGCGAACACATCTCTATATTCGCGCAATATGGCAACTAATTCTTCTTCTTCTTCATTCATCAAATCATGCCCTATGTATGTACATTTTTCTTCTTCTCCTTCTATGGCAACTATGATCTTTTTGGTTTTCTCTCGATTATCATATACTTCTCCAACGTAAGCTTTTCTGTTAGGCATTCGTACCATTATTCGTCTCTCTTCTATTTCATATTTCTTGAAGTTCTCTGGTACCTCAAACAAGGATTCTTCTGTTTCGGACATGGTTTCTTTCTTCTTTCTTTTCTTCCCTTCACTTTTAGTGGTCACTTGAGTGGCTAACCTCACCTCATTCATAATTTCTTTGTGTCTCTAAGGGTGAGTTTCTACTTCGAAGAAGTATTCTTCCTTTGATGCAAAGGGTGGGTCCATAATAATTGACTCTAGATCGAAGTCACTCACATCCTCGAATGCATCAGTGCTAGGTTCACATTCTTCTATAATTGAATAACACATGATTGGCTCTATCGTGAAAACAAAGATGTCATAGCCATCCTCAGCACAGTGGGGTGTCCATTGTTCTTCATTGATGGATACATCCATGGTTGCTAGAATTTCTGCCCAACCGTGAGGTTCAAATTCCTCGTCTGGAAATACTATAGGTGCATAAGCTGGGTCTTGAAGGGTTGTGGATGTTGTTCTAAACCTAAGGTCTTGGCTTCTAACCGTTCTTCCTCTTGTTTTGCTACCTTACACATCCATAAATGAGTGTCCTCGTGCAACCATGAGGGGTCTGACTCTAATGAGTGTACCAATTCTGTTTCTACCTGTGTCTTATGGATGGTATTCTATTGTATTGGGGGTACATCTCGATGTGAATAGTCTTTAAGATTGACTTTAGTAGTCACACCTAAATGTTGCAAGTACAAAGAATTAGTTCCCCAATCTTGTACAATTTGCAACTGACGCATGAATGGTCATCCTAAAATCATCTCGTAAGCATGAGTTTTTGCAAAATCACAAATGGCAAAAGTATGCTCAAACTCCACACCACAAGTGGTGAGAGATATGCCTTCTAGTAAGCCTAATGGTTTCTCTATATGTCCATCAGCCATTTGTAGCTTCATCCTGGTAGGTCTTAGTGCTGGCTTACCCCAACATTTCCATAAAGCGGTGGTAGCAATGGCTACTCTGGCTCCTAAGTCTAAGATAGTTTTGGTGGTATAGCCTTGATGGGTTATTAGAAGATAAGTGTTACCTTCCTCTCCTTCGCTTACATCTCCAATCCTTTCTATGGGTATCTTTGGTACCTTCCTTTGTGATCCTATCTGTGAGGGAGTAGTAGCAAGCTCAGGGAATTGATTTGCTACATGTTTCCACAGTTTTGGTTTAACCTTTAACACTTCTTCTAGGGTGAGATTACATTGAACTTTAGTTTTCTTGATCACTTCCGTGTTTCTAGGGATCACAGATTCTTCATTCCTCACTATTATCTTGGGAGCTCTCATGCTAATAGACTTAGCTTCCCAAGGTCCTGTGAACTGAGGTAATTCTTGTAAAGAATTAGATTCAAAACCTGTGTGTTCACTCAGTTGCTCTTCCTCTACATCATCCTAAATAGAGGGGATATCTTGGGGAAATTGCTCTTGCAAGTCGTATATTTCTTGAATAGGAGGATGGGTTCCTTGTTCTTTTCTCCACTTCTCTTCTTGGATTTCTCTCAGAAATTCATGTGAATACCTATGTATGGAAGACAGGTTGTCTTCACCCTCTGTGTTGGGTACTTGAGACAAGGATGGTGCGTTTCTTTCCTGCATCTCTAGGACAATAGGATTCCTGTACTGATCCTTTTTCTCTTTGCTAGCAATCAAGTATTCTAGCCTCTCCATTAATCCTTGAAAGTGTAATTCTGGTTTTGCCATGTTATTCCAATTTAGATATCTAAAGGCTTCGAACATTGCTTGTGCTAATTCTACCATTTTCATGCAAAGTTTAGTCCTTTTAATTTCTAAGTCTGCTCGAGGGTAGTTCTTATTCATTTCAGCTATTTGAGGTCCTTCTTTCAATCTTGCTTGATACGCGCGAAACATCATGTCTAGGTTTTTTGGTATGGGTTCTGCTAGAACTGATCCTGATTTTTGAGCTAGATTCTCTTGATTTGATTCTTAAGAAGTCAATTCTAGGATTTTGGCTCTAGATTCCTTGAGTCTTCCTTCTAGCTCTGTTATCCTTTTACTCCACTTTCTCTTAATTCTTTCTCTAGAATCTTTCCAAGATTTTGTCTTTTTACTGCTAGATTCTCCAACTTCACTAGTTCCGGCTGTTTTCTCCTGATTAAGCTGTTGGTTCTGTAACAGCGCCTGGGCTCTTGTTATAGCTTGGATAGGCACATATGTAGGGTTGGGTCCATCTGCGTTGTTAACAATACCTATCATGTTGACGGGTGTTACATTTGAAGCATTAGCAGGGTTCTTAGGACAATCTTTGATTACATGCTCCTTACCACAATCGACACAAAAGCCTTGTATGTTATAATATTGTGATTGTCCCGCTATCGGAGGATGTGGACAATCCTTTATGAAATGATCTCGTTGGCACCTAAAGCATGGTCCTCTAGGGCCCTGTGGTCTTTGTTGTCTTAATTGGGGTCGTGGATTAGGGTTCGTATACATCACATTAGCGTAGTCGGGCTCCCAACTGGGTTCCAATGGTGGACTATCGTATTGATATGTTTCCACATGTTTCGGTGACTTTGTGTAATACGCAGGTGGACTATCTACATGAGTACAGTCAAAACTATTTGAGTTCGGGTTACTTTTTGTGATCAAAGGTGAAGAAGGCACTAAAGCCCTATTGAGGTTCTCTTCTACAGCAGCGTATTTAACTAAGATGACATTTGCTGGTGGGGGTGGCTGCTGAGCTAAGACAGGTTGAGGTCTCTGTTGAGCGTGATAAGGGTAGTTCTAAAGAGGCCTATAGTAATGAGGCTGAGCATTGTATTGACCTTGATACCTACCTGGTTGTGCATATGCTTGCGGGTAGTTCTGTCTTACTGCTTGTTTGTTGTAGGGGTAGTCTTGAGCCGTATGATTCGTGTATCGTCTCTCAATCGTACAGTATTGGCCACTAGGGTTGGCTTGTGGTTGTGCTGCATTGGGACACACATTTGCCATATGATCCCCCCCACAGGTGTAACAACGCTTATTTGTTGCTAACCTAGGCATCTGTTTACTAGAAACTCCTAGTTTCTGGGCCACTTTTTCTGCTAGGTCTTCTATTGAGCTAGACAGTTTTGAAGATTCTAGAGAGGAACAATCTGAGTCCTTATAAACTTTTGAGAGTTCCAACTCGTCTCCAAGGTTGTCCTCAATGTCTATACAAATTCTTACACATTGCTCTAGTGTTTTGGGTTCCTTCAAGTATACATAGGAGCGTAGTTTAGAGCTCAACAGGCCATCTAAAAACAATGACGCTTGCTTGGCCTGTGAGGGTAATTCTTGCATTGGACATCTCTCAACATATTGTCTACACCTACGTCCTGCAAGTCGAACCGTTTCTTGAGGGGTCTGTTTGAAGCTATGAATCAATGAAGACGTGTCATGTCTTATCCCACTTTTAGAGAATTCAGTGATGAATGACTCTAAAAATTGATGGATGTCTCTAAATTGCCTTTGTTGCAATGGTTGGAACCAAGTTAAAGCTGTGCTCTTTAACGTTAGTCCAAATGCATTATATTGCGTGAACATGTCTTCTACTTGTTCTGCCCTTAGCACTTGCTTAAACTCTGCAACATGATCATAGGGATCTCCTGTCCCATCAAAGTAGTTTTTCATGGATTTTACTAACTGAGTGGGTCTTAGTATTCTTGTGTGTTCACGTGGTCTGGGTAGAGGAAAATCATCTCTACCACCTGGCATTCTTTGTCTTTCCACTCTGTCCGTGTCTATGGTGGTTCTATCTCTCCCTATGGGATGATTGAAACTTACTTCCGGTCTTTCTTTGTTTTTCTCTCTTTGATTAGCATGGGCTGAGGATGTTCCTGCCCCTTGTTGGCTCGCGTTTACATTTGCTCATGATGGAGGGAAGACTAACTCATCTCTCCATGCATGTGTTTCTTGCGTGGTCTAGTACCACAAATACCTTTCTGAAGTTTCATCTAGGTATACAACCTTTCCAGGTGTATCCGGGTCCTTGAACTTGTAAACTGTGATGGTGCCTACCTCACTAGGTTGTTCCATTCTGTATCTCCAAAATGCTTTGTCTGTTTCTTTGTTTACAAATAATTCTATACTTATGTTGTCCTGAGGGATCCACTCTGGAACTAGTACTCGTGTCAGTACAGATTTCCCTCTAGGTGTCCTAGGTTCTTCTAATGGTTCTTTTCCTTGGGCTCTCGCTTCAGTCTCTAACTGAATTACACCAAACTCATTGGTATTGTTTGGCTACGTACTTAAGATGTACATCGTTCCTTCTTTGTCTATGTATGAGTCTCTCTCGAATTTCACCACTAGATGTTCCAATCCAATGGGTTGATCAGGATTGTGCAGTTGCACCATTTGTCTTCGCAAACCATCCTCGTAGATGCGAGCACCTAAGCGGTTGGTTCGGAGAAATTCTAATTGACTTCTATAGGGTCCTTCGGGTCTTTCTAGATATGCTACGTCTGACCCTCCTTCTGGTCTTTGTTGAAAAATGAGGCAAGCTTCAATGGAAGCGTATCTTTTGTATTTCCACCTCTCACTATTTTCTCTCATAGTTTATTCCCATAGGAACCCTCTTTTGAACCGTAGCCTTAGATCTCACCTCACTTGCATATGAATAGACTCGTAAGTTTTCTTCCTTAAATTAAGCATGGAATAAACTTAGGCGCTTAGATATTTCCAACGACTGTGACCTACCAATCTCAGTCTCCATGATTTTCTCCTTAGAATATGGACTTGATTGAAGACCACCGCAAGATAGATAGAATACTATATAAGGATGCATGCGGAATAAAGAGCTGTGGCTTGTATAGCACCGTGGCTCCCATAGCACTGTGGATTCTCGAAGAAATACATGCTGATATTATAGACAACATATCTCGAAGAAATTCTCTGCTCACGTATCTACTGTAAGTTTTGTATGAGAGCTTCAATCAATAGAATATATATTGTGTTACTATTATTCTTCTTCTTTCTCTCTCTGTCAATATTACGCATGAAGCATTAGTGTGAGAACTGCTTTGAAGAAACTAGTCACATCGGATGAAGATCACGGAAAACTGTCATGAGGAGAACATGAGATAAGTATATCTTATTCTTATTTGATATGAAGTGACTCAAGTTGCGATATATGTTTTAATGAAATGGGATCACGTTTTTATATGATGTGAAGTGCTGCCTTTATTAAATAAAAACATATTCCTATGATGTGATAGGAGTCAAGACGTGCATTCAAAAGTAAGTGACTATATTCTCTACATTCAGCATGAAGTAAATGCTTATATGCTTTACATTCAGCATGGAGTTATGATTCAACATGTACATAGCTCGTGGTTATGTGAAGTCTCACAAATACGTGATGAGAAGGCTTACGGATCATTGCACATCATTCCATATGGTATTGATGCATGATAGTGCAATGACATGATAATACATATATGATCTGATTGTGCTGATGGAGAAACAAGTGTATACAGGTACTACTATGGAGGGATGCGCTTGTGCAGGACTGAAGAATGTCATATAATATGCTCATGATATTAAACTGCTGTCCTTATGTCACAAATGATCTTGTATGTAAATGATTAACTTCATGTATTTGATGTTGACTAATTCTATGTGATATATTATATCATATTTGAAGAACAGGATGTGCAAGATTATTATGCATCACTCTATTGAGATATATGCAGAGTTTGATTTAGCAGGAGATATGCAGTGAGCAAAGTCCAAAAATATGAGATGCGGTTTATGCTATCACAGGTTCTAACAAATGGCTTGCTTTACAGAATACCATGTATTCATATATGATACATATCATGGAATGAGAACTCATATGTTCAGGTGTTTGTTATTTTAACATACAAGATTGCTAGATATTGAAAGAGACACAGTATGATAATTGTTTTTCAAGCACATGTAAATACAAAGCATGCGCAGTGAGATTTTGATCATATAACTTTGAATATTGCTGTAAGGATTCCTTATGCAGGTTGTTTGTAAGAAGAGAATACCGATTGTGTGAAAGGTACTCATATGTAAGTCGATTAAGTTGATGACATCCAATCGGATATCTAAAGGAAAAATATGATTCTCTTTAGTTGATGTATGAATCCTGTGGTATAAATGATCTTATATCAATGTGATTTTTTGGATGAATTTCTATGTATGAAGTTGTGTGGTAATGATGCATTGAAGTTGTGACTTAGCACTAAGAAGACGAAGTGGAACAAATTTATGTTATGCTTTGAGTATGTATTGGAATTGTGGTTAAGTGTTGCGAAGCAACGGGGACCATAGGAAATAAATTTGATTGAAATTCCTAATTCCGATTTATTGGGTAAATTGGACCATCACCTTCTGCATGTGCTTTGGTATTGCATATACCTACAGTGGTATCAGAGCCATAGTGCTCTTGTATGCTTGCAAATTGTTGAAGTCCCCTCATTGATTTTGGATGCACTTTGATTGCTAGAGGCTTGTTGAAGCCGTCGAATTACAAGAAGACTATAGGAGCCATTGGAGCTCAAGGTCCCCCCAAGGATTTCATACTTGATATTTTTTGTTGGAAGAGATACTAACTCTTTAAGAGTGTTTGAAGAATACAGGTTCTTGGAGAAAGCAAGTTCAAAAGTAAAAGCAAACGAGTAAAGACGAAGAAGCTTTGGGAAAAGACAGAATCTCGTGACAAGAAGAAGACTCCAAAAGGTAAAGGGCTGCCATCATAAAGGTGGATAGGATTCGAGAAGGAACTCCTATCAAAGTGAAGTCTCCTCATCAATTGAGTTGAAGACAAGCCAAAAGAAGAAAGCTAGCAAAGGTTCGGATTCAAGCCTTGGAAGGCAAACGAGCTGTGGCAGAGCTCGAGGCAAGGAGTGTGAGTCCTTGTTACAAACTTGCTTAGATTCAAGAGGAAGAAAACTCAAGGTATACATTTCTTTAGTTCATTGTTCTTGAACATTGAAGCTAAAGTGATAAAGGTTCTACAAAGGACTTCTAGTCCTAAGTCATTTATGCTAGTGCTTTGAGAATCTCACAAGTAGCTCGCCTAAAGCTTGAGCATTGGTCGCTACTGGGAAGCTTGAGCAATGTTTGCTAAAGGCTTGAGCATTTTCGGCTTATTTTTATCTTGAAGTGATCTCAACAAGAAGTGTTGAGAACCAATTGAAGACAAGGAAGAAGTCAAGAAGATGTTTTTTCAAAGGAGATGATCAAGCAAAGCCACAACAAGGCAAGGGAGTCAAGAGGAATCATCAAAGGAGTTAGAGCTATTGAAGCTCACTCAAGCTACATAAAGGAGTCAAGAGGACTCGTCAAAGGAGTTAGAGCTATTGAAGCTCACTCAAGCTACATAAAGGAGTCAAGAGGACTCGTCAAAGGAGTTAGAGCTATTGAAGCTCAGTCAAGCTACATAAAGGAGTCAAGAGGACTCGTCGAAGGAGTTAGAGCTATTGAAGCTCACTCAAGGCACATTAAGGAGTCAAGAAGACAAAGGAGTTTTGAGCTAGTGTGGAAGCTCACAAAAAAAGATTGAAGGAAGGAGTCAAAACTATCATTCCGAAGATAGTCTCAAAGGTATAAAAATCTTGGAATATTTGTTGTGTTCCATTTCAGGTCATGAAGATAGAAGAGATGGCAAGACAAAGCCCTACCTTTGAAGAAGAAGAGAAAATCATTCATGATTTTCTATCATGGTTTGAGGACCAACCATATGAAGAACTTGCAGATATTAGAGATGAAGGGGGAGACATGTCAATGAGTCAAGAGAGTGCACCTTATGAAGATCAACCAATAGATGGAGTAGAAGAAAAGGTTCAAAGAGTCAAAGATGACAAAGAAGAAGTACAACCAGCCCAAGGATCATTGACAAATAGACAAAGTTATGAAGAAGACACAACCATTCCTGCACATGAGGATGAAGGAAACTAAGGTAAGAAGATTTTGGAAGAAGAAGCTAAAGAAGAAAAGATCAAGGCAGCCACCTACAAAGGAAAGCAAATGGAAGAAGTAAGCAGAGATCAACATGTGGAAAAGAAGAATGGAAAAGAGAGGGAAGCCACCAGAAATGAAAAGAGGAGAGAAAGAGAAGACAACAAGAGAGAGAAAGCCAATGAAGAAAAGATTTATCAAGACTTGAAGAGTCAAAGCAATGGAAGAGCATTCATGGAGTTAAAGGTCCAAGAGAACCAAGTATCGAACAGGAAGATCATCAATCTTGAAGTGAAGGTAAGAAGAAAAGGATCCTTTCCCTTTCTCATTTTGAAGCCAATTCAATGGACAACTCGGTTGTTCATCACTCTACCTATGTTGAAGATCATCTACCAAGATATCTTCAAACAAGTCATGAAGTGGTGTCTTGGATTATCATATGATTCAAGTCATTTCATTATGAGAAGAAGCATGGAGCATCAACGACAAATCTTGAAGACATGGATATCACACCGAGGATCTCGAGCATTCATTTCTATGCTCAAAGAAAACTTTGTATGGCACGTCCCTTGGATCTTCCATTGAATCTTGAGGGGGAGTGTTGAAAAATGAGGCAAGCTTCAATGGAAGCGTATCTTTTGTATTTCCACCTCTCACTATTTTCTCTCATAGTTTATTCCCATAGGAACCCTCTTTTGAACCGTAGCCTTAGATCTCACCTCACTTGCATATGAATAGACTCGTAAGTTTTCTTCCTTAAATTAAGCATGGAATAAACTTAGGCGCTTAGATATTTCCAACGACTGTGACCTACCAATCTCAGTCTCCATGATTTTCTCCTTAGAATATGGACTTGATTGAAGACCACCGCAAGATAGATAGAATACTATATAAGGATGCATGCGGAATAAAGAGCTGTGGCTTGTATAGCACCGTGGCTCCCATAGCACTGTGGATTCTCGAAGAAATACATGCTGATATTATAGACAACATATCTCGAAGAAATTCTCTGCTCACGTATCTACTGTAAGTTTTGTATGAGAGCTTCAATCAATAGAATATATATTGTGTTACTATTATTCTTCTTCTTTCTCTCTCTGTCAATATTACGCATGAAGCATTAGTGTGAGAACTGCTTTGAAGAAACTAGTCACATCGGATGAAGATCACGGAAAACTGTCATGAGGAGAACATGAGATAAGTATATCTTATTCTTATTTGATATGAAGTGACTCAAGTTGCGATATACGTTTTAATGAAATGGGATCACGTTTTTATATGATGTGAAGTGCTGCCTTTATTAAATAAAAACATATTCCTATGATGTGATAGGAGTCAAGACGTGCATTCAAAAGTAAGTGACTATATTCTCTACATTCAGCATGAAGTAAATGCTTATATGCTTTACATTCAGCATGGAGTTATGATTCAACATGTACATAGCTCGTGGTTATGTGAAGTCTCACAAATACGTGATGAGAAGGCTTACGGATCATTGCACATCATTCCATATGGTATTGATGCATGATAGTGCAATGACATGATAATACATATATGATCTGATTGTGCTGATGGAGAAACAAGTGTATACAGGTACTACTATGGAGGGATGCGCTTGTGCAGGACTGAAGAATGTCATATAATATGCTCATGATATTAAACTGCTGTCCTTATGTCACAAATGATCTTGTATGTAAATGATTAACTTCATGTATTTGATGTTGACTAATTCTATGTGATATATTATATCATATTTGAAGAACAGGATGTGCAAGATTATTATGCATCACTCTATTGAGATATATGCAGAGTTTGATTTAGCAGGAGATATGCAGTGAGCAAAGTCCAAAAATATGAGATGCGGTTTATGCTATCACAGGTTCTAACAAATGGCTTGCTTTACAGAATACCATGTATTCATATATGATACATATCATGGAATGAGAACTCATATGTTTAGGTGTTTGTTATTTTAACATACAAGATTGCTAGATATTGAAAGAGACACAGTATGATAATTGTTTTTCAAGCACATGTAAATACAAAGCATGCGCAGTGAGATTTTGATCATATAACTTTGAATATTGCTGTAAGGATTCCTTATGCAGGTTGTTTGTAAGAAGAGAATACCGATTGTGTGAAAGGTACTCATATGTAAGTCGATTAAGTTGATGACATCCGATCGGATATCTAAAGGAAAAATATGATTCTCTTTAGTTGATGTATGAATCCTGTTGTATAAATGATCTTATATCAATGTGATTTTTTGGATGAATTTCTATGTATGAAGTTGTGTGGTAATGATGCATTGAAGTTGTGACTTAGCACTAAGAAGACGAAGTGGAACAAATTTATGTTATGCTTTGAGTATGTATTGGAATTGTGGTTAAGTGTTGCGAAGCAACGGGGACCATAGGAAATAAATTTGATTGAAATTCCTAATTCCGATTTATTGGGTAAATTGGACCATCACCTTCTGCATGTGCTTTGGTATTGCATATACCTACAGTGGTATCAGAGCCATAGTGCTCTTGTATGCTTGCAAATTGTTGAAGTCCCCTCATTGATTTTGGATGCACTTTGATTGCTAGAGGCTTGTTGAAGCCGTCGAATTACAAGAAGACTATAGGAGCCATTGGAGCTCAAGGTCCCCCCAAGGATTTCATACTTGATATTTTTTGTTGGAAGAGATACTAACTCTTTAAGAGTGTTTGAAGAATACAGGTTCTTGGAGAAAGCAAGTTCAAAAGTAAAAGCAAACGAGTAAAGACGAAGAAGCTTTGGGAAAAGACAGAATCTCGTGACAAGAAGAAGACTCCAAAAGGTAAAGGGCTGCCATCATAAAGGTGGATAGGATTCGAGAAGGAACTCCTATCAAAGTGAAGTCTCCTCATCAATTGAGTTGAAGACAAGCCAAAAGAAGAAAGCTAGCAAAGGTTCGGATTCAAGCCTTGGAAGGCAAACGAGCTGTGGCAGAGCTCAAGGCAAGGAGTGTGAGTCCTTGTTACAAACTTGCTTAGATTCAAGAGGAAGAAAACTCAAGGTATACATTTCTTTAGTTCATTGTTCTTGAACATTGAAGCTAAAGTGATAAAGGTTCTACAAAGGACTTCTAGTCCTAAGTCATTTATGCTAGTGCTTTGAGAATCTCACAAGTAGCTCGCCTAAAGCTTGAGCATTGGTCGCTACTGGGAAGCTTGAGCAATGTTCGCTAAAGGCTTGAGCATTTTCGGCTTATTTTTATCTTGAAGTGATCTCAACAAGAAGTGTTGAGAACCAATTGAAGACAAGGAAGAAGTCAAGAAGATGTTTTTTCAAAGGAGATGATCAAGCAAAGCCACAACAAGGCAAGGGAGTCAAGAGGAATCATCAAAGGAGTTAGAGCTATTGAAGCTCACTCAAGCTACATAAAGGAGTCAAGAGGACTCGTCAAAGGAGTTAGAGCTATTGAAGCTCACTCAAGCTACATAAAGGAGTCAAGAGGACTCGTCAAAGGAGTTAGAGCTATTGAAGCTCAGTCAAGCTACATAAAGGAGTCAAGAGGACTCGTCGAAGGAGTTAGAGCTATTGAAGCTCACTCAAGGCACATTAAGGAGTCAAGAAGACAAAGGAGTTTTGAGCTAGTGTGGAAGCTCACAAAAAAAGATTGAAGGAAGGAGTCAAAACTATCATTCCAAAGATAGTCTCAAAGGTATAAAAATCTTGGAATATTTGTTGTGTTCCATTTCAGGTCATGAAGATAGAAGAGATGGCAAGACAAAGCCCTACCTTTGAAGAAGAAGAGAAAATCATTCATGATTTTCTATCATGGTTTGAGGACCAACCATATGAAGAACTTGCAGATATTAGAGATGAAGGGGGAGACATGTCAATGAGTCAAGAGAGTGCACCTTATGAAGATCAACCAATAGATGGAGTAGAAGAAAAGGTTCAAAGAGTCAAAGATGACAAAGAAGAAGTACAACCAGCCCAAGGATCATTGACAAATAGACAAAGTTATGAAGAAGACACAACCATTCCTGCACATGAGGATGAAGGAAACTAAGGTAAGAAGATTTTGGAAGAAGAAGCTAAAGAAGAAAAGATCAAGGCAGCCACCTACAAAGGAAAGCAAATGGAAGAAGTAAGCAGAGATCAACATGTGGAAAAGAAGAATGGAAAAGAGAGGGAAGCCACCAGAAATGAAAAGAGGAGAGAAAGAGAAGACAACAAGAGAGAGAAAGCCAATGAAGAAAAGATTTATCAAGACTTGAAGAGTCAAAGCAGTGGAAGAGCATTCATGGAGTTAAAGGTCCAAGAGAACCAAGTATCAAACAGGAAGATCATCAATCTTGAAGTGAAGGTAAGAAGAAAAGGATCCTTTCCCTTTCTCATTTTGAAGCCAATTCAATGGACAACTCGGTTGTTCATCACTCTACCTATGTTGAAGATCATCTACCAAGATATCTTCAAACAAGTCATGAAGTGGTGTCTTGGATTATCATATGATTCAAGTCATTTCATTATGAGAAGAAGCATGGAGCATCAACGACAAATCTTGAAGACATGGATATCACACCGAGGATCTCGAGCATTCATTTCTATGCTCAAAGAAAACTTTGTATGGCACGTCCCTTGGATCTTCCATTGAATCTTGAGGGGGAGTGTTGAAAAATGAGGCAAGCTTCAATGGAAGCGTATCTTTTGTATTTCCACCTCTCACTATTTTCTCTCATAGTTTATTCCCATAGGAACCCTCTTTTGAACCGTAGCCTTAGATCTCACCTCACTTGCATATGAATAGACTCGTAAGTTTTCTTCCTTAAATTAAGCATGGAATAAACTTAGGCGCTTAGATATTTCCAACGACTGTGACCTACCAATCTCAGTCTCCATGATTTTCTCCTTAGAATATGGACTTGATTGAAGACCACCGCAAGATAGATAGAATACTATATAAGGATGCATGCGGAATAAAGAGCTGTGGCTTGTATAGCACCGTGGCTCCCATAGCACTGTGGATTCTCGAAGAAATACATGCTGATATTATAGACAACATATCTCGAAGAAATTCTCTGCTCACGTATCTACTGTAAGTTTTGTATGAGAGCTTCAATCAATAGAATATATATTGTGTTACTATTATTCTTCTTCTTTCTCTCTCTGTCAATATTACGCATGAAGCATTAGTGTGAGAACTGCTTTGAAGAAACTAGTCACATCGGATGAAGATCACGGAAAACTGTCATGAGGAGAACATGAGATAAGTATATCTTATTCTTATTTGATATGAAGTGACTCAAGTTGCGATATATGTTTTAATGAAATGGGATCACGTTTTTATATGATGTGAAGTGCTGCCTTTATTAAATAAAAACATATTCCTATGATGTGATAGGAGTCAAGACGTGCATTCAAAAGTAAGTGACTATATTCTCTACATTCAGCATGAAGTAAATGCTTATATGCTTTACATTCAGCATGGAGTTATGATTCAACATGTACATAGCTCGTGGTTATGTGAAGTCTCACAAATACGTGATGAGAAGGCTTACGGATCATTGCACATCATTCCATATGGTATTGATGCATGATAGTGCAATGACATGATAATACATATATGATCTGATTGTGCTGATGGAGAAACAAGTGTATACAGGTACTACTATGGAGGGATGCGCTTGTGCAGGACTGAAGAATGTCATATAATATGCTCATGATATTAAACTGCTGTCCTTATGTCACAAATGATCTTGTATGTAAATGATTAACTTCATGTATTTGATGTTGACTAATTCTATGTGATATATTATATCATATTTGAAGAACAGGATGTGCAAGATTATTATGCATCACTCTATTGAGATATATGCAGAGTTTGATTTAGCAGGAGATATGCAGTGAGCAAAGTCCAAAAATATGAGATGCGGTTTATGCTATCACAGGTTCTAACAAATGGCTTGCTTTACAGAATACCATGTATTCATATATGATACATATCATGGAATGAGAACTCATATGTTCAGGTGTTTGCTATTTTAACATACAAGATTGCTAGATATTGAAAGAGACACAGTATGATAATTGTTTTTCAAGCACATGTAAATACAAAGCATGCGCAGTGAGATTTTGATCATATAACTTTGAATATTGCTGTAAGGATTCCTTATGCAGGTTGTTTGTAAGAAGAGAATACCGATTGTGTGAAAGGTACTCATATGTAAGTCGTTTAAGTTGATGACATCCGATCGGATATCTAAAGGAAAAATATGATTCTCTTTAGTTGATGTATGAATCTTGTGGTATAAATGATCTTATATCAATGTGATTTTTTGGATGAATTTCTATGTATGAAGTTGTGTGGTAATGATGCATTGAAGTTGTGACTTAGCACTAAGAAGACGAAGTGGAACAAATTTATGTTCTGCTTTGAGTATGTATTGGAATTGTGGTTAAGTGTTGCGAAGCAACGGGGACCATAGGAAATAAATTTGATTGAAATTCCTAATTCCGATTTATTGGGTAAATTGGACCATCACCTTCTGCATGTGCTTTGGTATTGCATATACCTACAGTCTTTCTGTGCTAAAAGCCATTTCCAATTCACTTGTATCTGAGCTCAACTCGTAGGGATAATAATTATTCAATTGTTGTGCCCATGATCGTGCAATAGTTCCTACGCTTGCTTCTGATGATCTAAGGCTTCGTCGATCTGACTTACCTATGTGTTTGCCCAATCTAAGGTTCATGAATTTACTTCGTCTGATGGACGTTCCTTGTTCTTTACTTTCTTGATTCTTTTTAATTCCTTTAGATTCTTGTCTAAATGTATGCGTCAGGAATCGACTTTCCGTGGTACTTTTGAGTTCTCGTTCCGTCAGATTTGGGTTCTTTCCTTTAGGTTTTCGTATCACACACCTTTACACTAATCTTGAACTTGAGAAATTTTAATCTCTTGAACTTGATCGTTCCTATCGTCATTAATCCACAATGCTAACGTTTAGCCTAAGCTAAAAATTGACTGAGGATGTTGAGTAATCTTCCAACCTCAAGTCAGCTTTGTTGGTTGCTCAGATGCCCAAGAAGCCGCACTTCCCAAGCCCTGCGTTCTTCACTGCCTTGCTTTGGTTGCCCTTGATTGTCCTTGCTAGAGCTGTAAAATTCACTATTAGAACAATTCTCAAATGGATGATCAAGCACTTCAGTATATACACCCTTAAAGGTCCTTTCCCTTTGCCCAAAATTTCAATGCCCCCTGGTTTTCCTAGTCCCAACTATATCAACCTTAAATTAGCTTGAGTATATAAAGCTCAAAAAACGGACTTTCGATGAAAAAGATATGACCGTTCAGGCCCTCGGGGGTAAAAACTGACAAACAAGTTTTTCTTTCCCTATAAGCTAAGGGGTCTCCTATGAGTGCGATCTCCCAAAAATTTTCAAAAAATAGCCCCAAAATTGGTCAAAAAGTCAAACCCTAAAAATGCTTCTGGGTTGAGCAATCGCGATGGTCTGGGACCGTCGTGATGGTCCAGGTGAACCGTCACGATGGCGTGGCACAATTGCGATGGTCCAAAGGAGCGAACTGTCGCGATGGTCTGAGGTGAATGATCCTGATGGTCCGAAAATGAATGATCGTGATGGCGTGATCTGCGAACTGTCGCGACGGCGTGAGTGAACAATTGTGATGGTGTGAATGAACCATCACGATGGTCTAATCGGCGAGCAATCGCGATGGCGTCAGTCAACGGTCAACGGGACAATCGCGATGGTGTGAGCCCGTCGCGATGGTCACAAAGCACGATGGCGTGAGCCAATCGTGATGGTTCAAATGTCGAGGCGTCGCGATGGTCTAAGGGTATCGTCATGATGGTCTAGCTTGCCACATGGTAGCATCGGCGTGATGGCATGAGCCAATCGCGATGGCGTGGGCCAATCGCGATGGTGTGACACAATCGCGATGGCGTGAGCCAATCACGATGGTCCACCAAAATGCAAATTTTGCAAATGCGTTTGTGGATCCGTGCAAGCGCTTGTGTCGCCTTCCTCGTGGTGAACTCGCTTACCAAAAATGCCGAACTTGGTAGACCATCACGATGGTCTGACACTCACGGCAAATTTCTGACAGAAAGTGAAAATTTACCTTTTGCAAGCTTTCCTGATGCACTGAAGCACTGTACCTACAAGAAAACTCAAAAACACAATAGCACATGCAAGCACAAAATCTCTCTCTCTCTCTCTCTCTCTCTCTCTCTCTCGCACATGCACAAATGAGGGGAAATGAGGAGAATGGGTGGATATGGTGAATTTTCTGATTTTTTGGGAGTGGAAGATGATGATGTGGTGATGATGATGGAGTGTGGGAGAGGTGAAAAACACCAAAAACTAACTAAAAACAACAACAAAAACTGAAATTTTTACCTTCCAACGCCACTTCTTGCTATACTCTTACCATCACACATTCGTCCTAGACTCGATCCCCGGCAACGGCGCAAAATTTGGTGTTGCTCTAGCACAATGGTGAGAACCACTTTAAGAAGCTCCACCTCCTTAATGTCAATCCCTGGAAGAGATAGGAGTGATATGAAGATCGTGAACGTGAGATGAAGTGAGAGTGGAGGTGAGAAGCATAGAGATGCACACACACATACACACACACAACGAAGAGACAAGCAATACACAATGGAAGGTAGGAAATCAACTCTATTGCTCAAGAACACTCTTACAAGCTCAAGCTGACTCTAGCTCATACAAGTCTACACTAGCTAACCTCAAAAATTAGCTCTCTAAGTCTTTTTATAGATTCTAGACTAGTTTTGACCGGTTTCACATCTAGTGACCGGCATAGTTAAAAAATAGCTTCTAGATGCTATTTGAAAGGGTAAACGGTGTCTAAAAATAACCAAAATTGATACGCCCATTCTACCTAAGCTCCTCAAGCTCGAGGACTCCTCAGTTTGCGCAAAATGGAGCTATAAATTACAAAAAGGGTTTTCCTATATTACATATAGTACAAAAGTGATGAAAATCACTATTGGAGGTTTTGAAATATATTTATAAAATATAAGTCTTTGAAAAAATGATTCGACTGACTCCCTGCTTCTTCGTTATGCTCTATCTTCACATGCTTCCACATCTTCTATGCCTTTGACTACTGCCAACAGCTTATATGATGCGACATGTATTGGTTGCAAAAGGACCATTGTCATGGGCTGTATAAGCTCATAAACTATGCAAAATCTATGAATGATTCAGCACGTGCAGTGCATGATTCTCAGGCTATGTCAGATACAAAGCTTTGGCATGCATGCTTTGGTCATCTGAATTTGCTAGTTTGCTATGCTTGCAGAAACCTGGAATGATGTCCTCTTTGCCCAAACTTAAGGCACCCGGAAAACATGTCTCTCAAGGCTCTATTTTGGGCAAAATGGAGCGTTCCTCCTTTCCAAAAGATGGTTAGTTTGAGCTACTCAAAAATTGCAGCTTGTTCACAGTGATGTCTGTGGTCCTATGTAGACACCCTCTTTTGGAAATTATCTTTAATTCGTGATTTTCATCGATGATTTTTCCAGGCATGCATGGGTATATCCATTGAAAGAAAAGTCGGAAGTGTTTATGTGCTTCAAACAGTTCTTGTTTTTGGCTGAAAATCCATCAGCATGTAAAATGGGCACCCTTCGTTCTGATGGGGGGGAATATATGTCTTTTGACTTTAATGCATTTTTAGCTGAACATGGAATAAAACATTAGTGTATAGTGTCATATACACCTCAACAGAATGGAGTTGCTAAACAGAAGAATAGGTCACTCATGGAGATGGCAAAGTGTATGGTCAAGAGTCAAGCTTTACCACATAGTTTTTGGCTTGAGGCTATTATGTGTGTAGCATATGTACTTAATAGGTGTTCCACTAAAGAACTATAGTCTATCACTCCCCATATGAGGCTTGGCATGGTCACATGCCATCTGTTGCTCATCTGCATGTCTTTGGTTGTCTTGCATATGCATTAGTGCCTAAACAACATGATAGGAAATTGGATGATAAAGCAGTAAAATTTATTTTTGTTGGTGTTGGAACTAAAGGTCAAGCACAAAGCATGGAAGCACATCAAAGAAGCGGACATACAAGAAGGAGGGGCAGGTAGGGATCTCCAAGTACATGTCAAATTTTCAGAAGAAATCCCTACAAAAATAGTGATTTCCATCACTAAAAACCATTGTAAATACCATTTTCCATTTTTGTAACTCCATTTTGTTCAAGTCGAGGAGTCCTCGACTTGAGGAGTATTAGAAGTATCATTCTACCAATTTTCATAATTTTTAGACTTCGTTTGAGCCCTCAAATAAGCCCTAGAACCTAATTTTTAACTAGGCCAGACACTAGGTCTTCACAAGGCCAAAACTAGTCCAAAAACTATAAAAAGAGCTAGAGAGCTCATTTTTGGGTTAGCTTGTTAGAGAATAGAGCTTCTGTAAGAGATTTCTAATGCAATAGAAGCTTTCCATTGTTCCTCTCTTTGATCTTACATTCGGCGAGTGTGTGTGTATGTGTGTGCATGTTTGTGTGCTTTCACTCACGCACTTGTGCCTTCACTTGCTCATGGTCTTCATACCGGTCCTCACGTCTCCACGGATTGACAAGTAAAGAAGGTGGTGCTTATGCTTGAGCTACACCAAATTTTGGGGTCGTTGTCGAGAAGAGAGCTTCGAGGACGAGTGTTGTGATGGTAAGAGTGTAGATTTGTGACGTTGGAAGGTAAAAAAACTCTCATTTCTATTAATTTTCTGATTTTTCTTCTTCATCTTCATCATCATCATCATCACCATCTTCATCCATCTTCTTCTTCATAGAAATTTCATGTTTTTTAGTGCATTTTCACCATTTTCATACCATTTTTCATGCATTATTATGCGAGAAGGAGTTAGGAAGTGCAAGGGAGAGAAAGCACCTGTGTTTTTACATGATTTTCTACACATACGGAGCTTGCCATTGCTCAGCACTTAGAAATTTGAATTTTCTGCCAAAAAACAGGATTCTGACTGAAAATTGCGATTTTCATAAAATTCAATTTTTTTTTTAAAATATGATTTTCTATTTCTCGCCTAAAAGCTTGTTGAAAAGAACACGATTCTGGCGTCATTCTCAGAATCGTGATTCTCTGGTTGTGCTCAAAATCACGATTCTCTAAGATTCTCAAAAAACATGATTTTTACCCAAAATCGTGATTTTCAGGTAAAAACACGTGAAAAAAACACGATTTTCCGTGGGCTCAAAATCGCGATTTTCACAAATCACGATTTTCAGCCAAAAACAGGATTTTGGAAAAATACGATTCTCTGTTGCCTCCAAAATCGCGATTTTCAAAAACACAACTTTCATCCAAAATCACGATTTTTAGAACACGATTTTCAATCAAAATCACAATATTCACGATTTTCAAAAACACGATTTTCACTAAGGTTCAAAATTGCGATTTTCAGAACACGATTTTCAATCAAAATCCCGATTTTCTGGTCATTCTCAAAATCACATTTTTCAAGCCAAAAAAACGATTTTGACCAAACACGATTTTCATACA
Source organism: Ceratopteris richardii (assembly GCA_020310875.1). Classification (NCBI taxonomy): domain Eukaryota; kingdom Viridiplantae; phylum Streptophyta; class Polypodiopsida; order Polypodiales; family Pteridaceae; genus Ceratopteris; species Ceratopteris richardii. Next base: position 46,599,911 of record CM035426.1, on the reverse strand, counting down.
AAATCGTGATTTTTTTATCATTTTCAAAATCACGTTTTTCACAATTCTCACTCAAAATCGCGTTTTTCACGATTTTCATTCAAAATCGCCTTTTTTCATGATCCCTCAGAATCGCGATTTTCATTCAAAATTGTGATTTCCAAGGTTTTCCAAAATCATGATTTTCACATAAAATCATGATTTTTTCAAAAGGTCCTGTTTCCTTGTTTTCACCCCCAGGAGCTTGATTTAACATAACTTTTTCATCAAAAGTCCATTTTTGAGGTCTATAGCTTGTTGAAAAGCTTGTTTCGAATCCTACATGACCTCAACTATTTTTTACAAGAATAATGCGTTGATTTTCAGATAGGATAATTTGAAGTTGATCCTTAGGAGGGATTAGGAACCAAGAGGACGCCAAAGGATTTTGAACCATACCTAGGGGAAATTTTGGACTCTTAACCAAAGCTTATGAACCTGAGATCTGGTAGACACCTAGGCAAGGATAGACAAAGCATTAGATGCTCTAAAGGAAGTGTCAACCATACAGCTAAGTCTTGGGCACAACAATTACGTGGTTATCTTTTTGTACTAGGCTCTGATACAAGTGACTCAGAAATGTCTTTTGGCATGGGGAAACCTACAGGTGGCTCAAGAACTGCCTATCTACAAACACCCGAAGGTCCATATAAGACACAGTTGGAATATATTTGGACCAACCGATTAGGTGCTCGCATATATGAGGACGGCCTAAGGCGATCGCTGGTCCAACTCAAAAATCTAGATCAACCCTTTGGACTTGAACACCCAATAGTCAAGTTTGAAGAAGGTTCATACATTGATAAGGAAGGAACCATATATGTGGTCACCAACCTACCTGATAGGACAAATGAGTTTGGAAACGTCACTCCCGAGAATGAGAGAGGAGACCTAGAGCAAGGAGATGTAGGACGAGAACCCAAGACTCCTAGAGGCAAGTCAGTATTGACCAGAGTGATCACTCCAGATTGGATCCCTCAAGACAACAAAAGCATAGAACTATTCTTGAATAGAGAAATAGAGGAAGCCTTTTGGAGATTCAAGCCAGATCAACCTAGCCAATTGGGCATAGCCATCATCTATGAGTTCAAGGATCTAGAGACACCAGGCAAGGTTGTCTACCTAGATTACACATAAGAGAAAATGTTCTTGGTAACGGAACATGATAGACATGCATATACTTGGAAGAGTGAATTGATTTTCCCTCCACCAAGATCCAATGTTTCCCATGGCCTCCAAGGAGTAGAATCCTCCCAAGCTCATGAAGCTTAGAGAGAAAGAACTAGAGAGAGACTTGAGGTAAGTTTTGCACACACTCTGGGCAAAAATAGATCAGGATTTGAAAATGAAAGACCTAAAAGAGAGAGACATCAAGCACATAGGCAACAAAGAGATGAACATGATTTTCCATTGCCTAGACCCCGAGAGCACCCAAGAACCCTTAGACTCACTCAAGTGATGAAAGCAATGAAGAATTATTTTGACAGGACAAGAGATCCTTATCATGTGGCCGAGTTAAAACAAGTGTTAAGAGCTGAACAAGTTGAGGATTTGTTCACCTAGTATGAGGCATTTGGTTTGACTCTTAAGGGCACTGCCTTAGCTTGGTTTCAACCACTGAGTAGTCGCAACTATCGCGATATAGGTCAACTGCTAGACGAACTGATTGTAGAATTTTCCAAGAGTGGTATCAGGCATAACACATCATCTTTGATCCACAACTTCAAGCAGACACCCCACGAAATAGTGCGACTAATAGGTAGAAGGTTCACACAGTACCTAGAAAGATGCCCTGCTCCATACTTACCCACACCAGCCAAACAAGTGGCTTTGTTTTTAGATGGCTTACTAAGCACCAAGTTAAGATCATATGTGTACTTGAAAGATCCTAGAAGCATAGAAGAGTGTGTGCGGATGTGTACTGACATCAATGATAACTTGGGTGAGGAGTTAGGATTGTCCAAAATCTACAAGGATTTGAACTGTTCTATTAGTCGTACTTCCAGAACCTCCACTGAGCTGGATGAGATAGCAGAGCAAGTTGCAAGAAGCTAGGAGTTCAAAATAGACAAATACCAAGAGTCACCTCATTGAATTGGTGTTATACTTGCGGAGGCAACCACATGGCTAATGTGATTGTCCATACAATAGACAGACAATTACACAGAATTATCAACAACCTTACCAAGAGGGTAGGTATCAGAACCAATACCAGCAACCATATTATAGTCCACAACAGCAGTATCAGGCACAATATATGCCACAACCAGTCCTAGGAAACCAACCACTAGCTCCTGCCAATGTGATTCCAGTTAATTATGCAGTAGCAAAAGAGAACCTTAATAGAGCTTTGATGCCAGTGACTCCTTTGGTCTCAGAAAATGACCATCATGCTTAGAATTCTGACTACCCCTATGAAGATAGTCCACAAGCTTATTACAGAGAGTCACCTGAGCATAGTGAGACTTATCCTTATCATTATGAGGCACCACCTATGGAACAAAATTGGGAGCCAGAATACTCTAATGTCATGTACACAAATCCTAACCCTAGGCCCCAATTGAGACAAATGAGTCTACAAGCCCCTAAAGGATCATGTTTTAGGTGTCAGGGTGACCATTTCATTTGTGAATGTCCCCACTCACCAACTCTGGGACAAGGATAGAACATCACAATACAAGCCTTTTGTCTTGAGTGTGGTAAAGACCATCTTTTGAGAGATTGTCCAAGAAACCCCTCTAGTGGGCCCAAGGTCACACCCATAAATGTGGTAGGCTTAGTGGTGGATTCAAGTGTAAGTAGTAGTAATGTGGCTCCTGTACATGCAGTTACTATGGCACAAGCATTAAAACAAGATAAACCAACAGAACAATCGGAGTCGAGTGAATCAGGAGAGCCTAGTAAGAGGAAAACAAGAACATGGAAAGATACCTGAGAGAAGGCCAATCACAAGTGGAATAAAAAGTTATCAAAACTAGAAGAAAGCGTGAAAGAAGCAAAAACAAAGATAGAAGACATTGCATCTCAAAGTCCCTCGCATGACAAAACTCCATCCACACCACCTTATCCCACCCCACCACCCATTGTAAATAAACCGCAACCAGGGTCCGTTCTTGCAGATCCAACCCCAGAAGGCTTGGACATGATGTTCAAGGCCTACCAGGTTCGACTTCAAGAAGGGCCAATAGCTGCAAACCTAGACAAGAGTTACCCGAGAGCCGACTTAGAGATTGAACGAACAAAAATGTGCATGAAAATGGTAGAACTAGCTGAAGCTATGCTCGAGACTAGTCAAAAGTTCAATCAAACAAACTCTCTCAAACCGGATTTGCATTTCTAGGGCTTACTAGAAAGATTAGAGCAGTTGGTAAACAAACCACAAGTTTCTTTACCTCCACCGGCTCAACCAGTTGTTGAGAGAGAAAGATCTCCACCAATGGAAGCTTATGTTTCTAATTCCACGGATGTTGGAACACCTCTTTCAATTCAAGAGTACTCTCAAGAGTTCTTGCGGGAAATACAAGAAGAGAAATGGGCCAAGGAGAAGGGTAACCCCCCTCCTATTCCAAAGATTGATGATCTTCATGATCAATTTCCCCAAGACATTCTGTCTATCTATGGAGACCAAATAGAGCAACAAGAAGATGAGAGATTAGATTTTGAATCTAATTCTTTACAAGAGTTGCCACAATTCACAGGCCCATAGGAATCTGAATCTCTTAAGATCAGAGCTCCCATAATGCTGGTAAGACATGAAGACTTAGTGGTCCCAAGGAACACTGATGTCGTGAAGAACACTAAGGTTCAATGTCATCTCACTGTAGAAGAGTTTCTCAAAGAAAAACCTGAGCTATGGAATCATGTGAAGGATTAGGTCCCAGAACTTGATTCCAATATGCCAAAAGGGGGCGCTAAACAGAAAGTACCAGAGATACCTCTGGACAAAATAGGGGACATGAGTGAAGGTGAAGAAGGTAATACTTATCTTCCAATCACCTACCAAGGTTACACAACCAAGGTGATCATAGATTCAGGTGCTCGTGTTCCCATTGCGACCACCTCCTTGTGGAAGCGATGGGGCAAACCCACATTAAGACCAACTAGAATGAAGCTTCAAATGGCATTTTGAAAGACCTCTAGGATTGCTAGAAGGGATAACTCTAACCACCTATGGTGTATAGTTTGAACATACATTTGTTATATGTGACTTTGAGAAAAATAAAGTCTATGAGATGATCCTAGGAAGACCCTTCCTACGACAATTGCAAATAGTACAGGATTGGGGAACCAACTCCTTGTACTTACAGTACTTAGGGGTTACAACGAAGGTCAACTTGAAGGATTACACCTTTAGAGATGTACCGCCCCTAAAATGGAATCCTATCCACAAAGCAAAAGAAGATTCTATCTCTGTGCATTCTGAAAGCTCACCTGATCCATCTTGGTTGCATGAAGATACTCATTTGTGGATGTGCAAGGTCGCGGAGGAAGAGGAAAAATGCCTAAAAGCACGAGAAGAAGGAACTTCTCAAGAAGGTAGACCAATTAAAGACCTAGCTTATACACCAATGATCTTTCCAGATGAGGAATTTGAGCCTCATGGTTGGGCAGAAATCTTAGCTACCATGGACATTGCAGTCAATGAAGAACAATGGAAACCTCATTATGATGAGGAAGGTTATGATATCTCAATGTTCATGTGTCAGCCACTGTTAGAAGAATGTGATCCTAGTGATGTCATAGAAGAAGAGGAGAATGATGATGATCTAGAGTCCATTATGATGGATACCTACTTTGACTCAGAGCAGCACTATCTAGAAGATGTAGGACTGGTTAACCAGAAAGAAGAAGAACCTCTCACAAGCATTAAAAGGATAAATTCAAAGGACGGAAGTGAGAGTAGTCAAAAGAAAAAGAAAAGAAAAGTAGTGAAACAAGAAGAAGAGGAGTCATTGTTCGAAGTACCAGAAGATTTCAAGAAATATGAAGTTGAAGACGGAAAAATTTTGGTATGAATGCCTAAGAGAGAGGCCATCATAGGAGAATCATATGATAATAAAGAAAAAACCAAGAAGACTGTAGTGACCATTGAAGAGAACGAAGAGAGATGCACGTATATCGGAGATGACCTAAGTGCAAGAGAAGAAATGGAGCTCGTACCTCTATTAAGGGAATCTAAGGATGTGTTTGCATGGCACTATAGAGACTTGAAGGGTGTAGACGCAAGAATATGCTCTCATAGGATCCCCATGATTGCTGATGCCAAGCCTACCAAACAGAAATCCTACACATATAATGACACTTATGCAGCTAAAATAAAAGAGGAAATTGATGTTGGTGTAAATCACAAGCCTACACATTTGGCTTGAAAGATACCTTGAAGACCCTACATATGTGAAGAAGCATAGGAATTAGTGCTAGTGGTTAATTAGCACTTTATCTCTTTATAAAAAAGTCAAATTGACTTAGAATCTTTTGTAATCACCTACCAAAAGGATTCGTGGAAAAAGGTAGCTCTTTGATTGAAGGAATATCTCCTAGGATATAGGAGCTTGATCATAGGGAGCCAAAAGTTTGAATTTGAATTCAAATTTATACTCACGCTCTATAAAAATGGACATGGAAAAGTCGCGGGTAGAACTCATCACTCCCGAGCTTCTCATTAGTAATTTTGAGTGTGTGTGAGGCCTACACTATAGCTCACACCTATCTACACCATTAGGAAATTTTTTTCATGCCAATGGATTTGTATACAAGTGTTCATTAATACATATATTCACATTGTTCATTTCTGAGTTCTCTCTCATACTACTCAAAATTCTCTCAACTTGTGAAGTGCATATCTCAGTCATTTCTCCATCAAATTCAGTGATTCAAAGCTTGTTGGATTCAGCTTGAATATCTCTACAAACTACCAAAGTTTGAAGAGATTCTACTCAGCCATTTCAGAGAAATACGTGTCGAGGTGATCAATGGTCAATGTCTACTATAGTCCTAAAAAATCGGGAGTGTAGCTTAAATTGCTAAATTGATTTCTCTTAGCATAGTTTATCTTTTTACATCATTTCACTTGGAATAGTTAGCTTGCTAAGCTAATTAGATATATATAAAAGGAATTTTTCCAATTCCTACTGTGCTAGTCATATTGAGCAAAATACCCAACAGGTGTCAAGACATAAATAGAAGGTTTTCTTGAGTTTGTGAGTTTCAAAGTTATCTATTTTGGTTCAATCATTGCACACATCATTTCCAAAGTACATAGGCCATTTTATGGTGTCATTGGAAAGCTAAGGAGGTCCACTTATCAAGCTTGAAGCAAAAGAGGGCTGGTACAAAGCAGGTTTTAGCAGTATCTACTCAATCTCTTGGAGCATCCATCCATCTTTCCCAACAGTGGTATCAGAGCAAACTAAGGTAAAATGGGAGATGGTTTTCCTTCATTTATTGATAAATTGGACAGGAACAACTATCAAGCATGGTCTCTGAGGATGAAGACCTACTTACAAGGAAGGAGTCTCTATGGATACATCTCAGGAGATGAGGAATTGCCTTCATTCAAAACAAGAGGATTGCCAACAAAGGAAGAACATGAAAAGCTCAACACATGGTGTGCTAAGGATGCATTGGCAAGGTCTTATCTACTCAACTCCATCTCTAATTTTCTTTTGCCACATATTAGAAATTGTAAGACATCCCAAGAGACTTGGGAAACCTTGTCATCTTATTTTTCCTCCAACACAAGGGCTAGGAAAAATCAGTTGTGGATTGAATTCACAACATTAAGGAAGCAACCTAAGCAAGCTATTTCAGAATTTGTGACCAAGATTAAAGATGTAGCAGATCAGTTAGCAAGCATAGGAGAAGAGATTGAAGAAGAACAGATTGTGAGGCAAGTGATCAATGGGATCAAGGCTGATGACAAATGGGAAAGCTTCACCACTGCCATGGACCTTTACATGGACATGCAAATTCCAGATCTTACAACTCTCATGGGACAATTGTTTACTCATGAAGCAAAGCTCAACAAGAATGGAGATACATCAAAAGGTAATAACTCTTCTGTCCTATACAGTGATAAGAACTCTAAAGATAAAGGCAAGGGCAAGAAGGTGGAAGATGAAGGCTCTACCTCCCAAGCCAACTATGCAGGGAGAGGTAGATCATCAAGAGGAAGGAGTAGATGAGGTAAGCAAGGTAGGGGGAGATCCTATAACTCCTCACCATGCAACATTTGTGGTTTATCAAATCATACTACAAATGAGTGTTTAAGGAATTACAAGAATCAGAGAGGAAGAGGATACCAAAGAGGTGGATACTCACAGTCAAGAGGTAGATTTAATCATCACCAAGGCTACAACAACAACTACAACAATAATTACAACAATAATTACAATCGAAACTACCAAGGAGGATTCAAATCCAGAAAGGACTACAACAACTACACAGAGGAGCAGGATGACTCTCTTCTGATCATGAACATGACTTCAAAATCAAGTACAAATGATGACCACCTATTCTACATTGACTTAGGGTGCTCAAATCATGTAGCTGGCAATGTAGCACTACTCTCTGATCTTGAGGAACCAAAAGGTAAGCATCAAGTCCAAACGGGTGATGACACCAAGCACTCAGTAGTTAAAGTTGGAAATGTTAAGACTTATGATGGAAATCAGAATTTGTTGAGCAGGGTACTCTACGTACCAACCATTACCAAAAATTTGAGGAGTGTTGGACAGATTGTGGAGAAAGGTTTACAGGTTAGATTCAACCAATATGGAGCATTTGTGGAGGATCCAAGACATGGGTTCAAGAGGATTGCTAAAGGAGAAAAATCAGGTAGACTTTTCACTTTTGAGTTAGAAGACACAAAGAATATTGCACTATACAGTTACAAAGATCAAACACTTTCAAAACTTGAGATTTGGCACAAAAGATTAGGGCATATAGGGGAAAGAACTTTGAAGCAAATATGCAAGGACCAATGTGTGCTTGGAATACCTAATGTATCCAAGCAACATATGATTTACAAGTGTGGTGCTTGTCAATTTGGGAAGTCTCATAGGTTACCCTTCTCAAGGAAAGGTTACATGCATGAAGACTACCTAGAGCTTGTCCATACAGATGTATAGGGACCAAGCAAAGACCCTTCAGTCTCAGGATCAAGGTACTATGTGTCTTTTATTGATGATTATAACAGATGGACTGTATTGTACTTCATGAAGCACAAGGATGAGGTGTTTAATTGCTTTAAAAAATATCTTGCACTTGTTGAGAATCAGACAGGAAAGAATTTGAAGAGACTAAGATCAGATGGAGGAGGTGAGTACTTCTCCAATGAGTTTGAAAACTTCTTGCACGACAGAGGCATCAAAAGAGAAATAACCACAAGGTATTCTCTTGAACAGAATGGGGTAGCTGAGAGAAGAAATAGATTAATTGTTGAGATAGCTAGGTCTATGTTGAATGAGAAAAAATTACCTAACTGTCTATGGGCAGAGAGTGTTTCTACTGCCACTTATCTCATAAACAGGTTACCATCTAAATCCCTTGATGGGATGACACCCTATGAAGCATGGCATGGCAAGAGACCATCAATAGACCATTGCAGGATATTTGGATGTGTAGCATATGTACACATTCCTTCTCAGATAAGAGGTAAACTACACCCAAAGGCTGAAAAGTGCATCTTTATTGGGTAATGATCTAAATAAAAAAGTTTACAGGTTTTATAACCCTAACAATAAGGGATTCATGGTAAGCAGAGATGTTATCTTTGATGAAAATGATTCTTGGTATGAGAATGAATGCAGGAAGGCTAAATTACCCTATGATTTGGAAGAGGAGTTTCCAAGTCTTGCAAAGGAGGAACCCACTCAGAATGAAGACAAAAGTTCAGATGATGAAGACACTATCAATCTTGAAGAGTTAAAGGCATGGAAGTCCAAGGGCAAAATGAAGATGAAGAATTTTGAAGACATACCTGAATCTTCAACTCAATCAATCAGAAGATCACAAAGAGAAATAAAAAAACCTATCAGATATGGGTATGATACATCTCTTGTTAGTAAACATTCTGTTTATCTTGCCAAGGATTTGTCAAATGAAGAACCAGGATCATATGAAGAAGCCATAACCAAATCAAAATGGAAAGAAGCTATGGATGAGGAGATTGAAGCACTCAAGGAGAGTGATACATGGGAGTTAGTACCAAAGAAGGACTCCATGAAGGTAATAGGATCCAGATGGATCTATAAACTTAAAAGAAATTTTGATGGCACAATTAATAGGTACAAAGCCAGATTGGTAGCCAAGGGTTTTGTACAAACCCAAGGCATTGACTATGAGGAGACATTCTCACCTGTGGCCAAGATGCCAACTATCAGAGTGTTGGTTAGTGTGGCTGCATCAAAAAATTGGAATATGTACCAATTGGATGTCAAGAATGCTTTCTTGAATGGATGGATTTCAAAGGAGGTATATATGTCACAACCTCCTGGCTATGAGGACCCTAAGAAGGTAACATATGTTTGCAAATTAAAAAAGGCTTTATATGGATTGAAGCAGGCACCTAGAGCCTAGAATTACAGGTTAACTACATACCTCCAAGACCAAGGTTTTGTTATGAGCAAGGTAGATACTTCTCTATTCATCAAGAGAAGTAATTCAGAGGTAATATACCTTTGTGTTTATGTTGATGACATCATAATTATAGGTAATGATGTCAATGGAATCAGACAAATCAAGAGCTAGATGATGAAGGAGTTCAAGATCAATGATCTTGGTCTATTGAAGTATTTTCTTGGGCTTGAGTTAGTCTACACTAATTCAGGGATATACATTACTGAGAAAAAGTACATACAGGATATGTTAAAGAAGTTTCACTTACAGGATGCCAAAATAGCAAGCACTCCAATGGAGGTAAACCTAAAACTAAGTGCCCATGAAGGTGATTAAGTCAATGACATTACAGGTTATCAAAGTATGGTGGGTAGCTTAAACTATGCTACCTTAATAAGGATAGATATTGCATATGGAGTTAGTGTGCTAAGTCAATTTATGCACAAGCCAAGGATACCTCACATGGAGGCTGCCAAGAGAATCTTGAAGTATCTCAAGGGTACACAGAACCATGGTTTGTATTTTCCTTACACTTCCGATATTGATATCAAAATTTATTCAGATGCAGATTGGGCAGGATGCAAGGATGATAGGAGGAGCACTTCTGGATATATTTCATTTGCAGGTGATAAGCCAATATCTTGGTCTGCAAAGAAGCAACCAACTGTTGCATTGTCTTCTATAGAGGCAGAGTATAGAGGATTGGCTAATGCCACACAAGAAGCTATTTGGATTAAGCTTTTGTATACAGAATTGGGTTTATATACTAGGTCTCCAATACTCTTTGGAGATAATACAAGTTCTCTTCACCTTGCAGCTAATCCTATCTATCATGCTAGGACCAAACATATAGAGGTCCATTACCATTATGTGAGGGAGAAGTTGATAAGAAAGATATTCAACTGACATATGTATCAACCAACATGCAATGTGCAGATTTGTTGACTAAAGCTTTGGATGGAACCAAACTTTGCAAGTTCAAAGCAATGATTGGATTGCACGATATACATGAAGATTGAAGATGAAGACCAAGCCAAAATGTTTGGCTTGAGGGGGAGCTGTTGGTGTAAATGACAAGCCTACACATTTGGCTTGAAAGGTACCTTGAAGACCCTACACATGTGAAGAAGCATAGGAATTAGTGCTAGTGGTTAATTACCACTTTATCTCTTTATAAAAAAGTCAAATTGACTTAGAATCTTTTGTAATCACCTACCAAAGGGATTCGTGGAAAAAGGTAGCTCTTTGATTGAAGGAATATCTCCTAGGATATAGGAGCTTGATCATAGGGAGCCAAAAGTTTGAATTTGAATTCAAATTTATACTCACTCTCTATAAAAATGGACATGGAAAAGTCGCGGGTAGAACTCATCACTCTCGAGCTTCTCATTAGTAATTTTGAGTGTGTGTGTGAGGCCTACAATATAGCTCACACCTATCTACACCATAAGGCAATGTTTTTCATGCCAATGGATTTTATACAATTGTTCATTAATACATATATTCACATTGTTCATTTCTGAGTTCTCTGTCATACTACTCAAAAGTCTGTCAACTTGTGAAGTGCATATCTCAGTCATTTCTCCATCAAATTCAGTGATTCAAAGCTTCTTGGATTGAGATCGAAGTTTTCTACATACTATCAAAGCTCGAAGAGATTCTATTCAGCCATTTCAGAGAAATACGGGTCGAGGTGATCACTAGTCAATGTCTGCTATAGTCCTAAAAAATTGGGAGTATAGCTTAACTTGCTAAATTGATTTCTCTTAGCATAGTTTATCTTTTTACATCATTTCACTTGGAATAGTTAGCTTGCTAAGCTAATTAGATACATCTAAAAGGAATTTTTCCAATTCTTACTGTACTGGTCATACTGAGCAAAATACCGAACAGGTGTCAAGACATAAATAGAAGGTTTTCTTGAGTTTGTGAGTTTCAAAGTTATCTGTTTTGGTTCAATCATTGCACACATCATCTCCAAAGTACATAGGCCATTTTATGGTGTCATTGGAAAGCTAAGGAGGTCCACTTATCAAGCCTGAAGCAAAAGAGGGCTGGTACAAAGCAGGTTTTAGCAGTATCTACTCAATCTCTTCGAGCATCCATCCATCTTTCCCAACAATTGATAGTTTGATTGAAGCCGGATTTATCTATGAGATTGAGCATACTGAGTGGGTGTCCCCCATTGTAGTGGTGCCCAAGAAGAACAGGAAGTTGCGAGTGTGTATTAACCTTAAAAAAGTTAATGCCGCTACGATCAGAGATAGTTATTTGCTTCCAATCACGGAACACCTATTGGAGTGTGTTGCAGGCAAGGAAGTTTATAGCTTCCTTGATGGATTTTCAAGTTACAATCAGCTAGCCATTACCCCAGAAGATCAATACAAAACAGCTTTTTCCACAGGGTGGGGAATTTGCATTTCTTGTGATGCCATTTGGGCTAACCAATGCACCTGCAACATTCCAAAGGCTCATGTGTCATGTCTTCAAAGAGTTCTTGGGGAAGAGCTTAGAAGTATATGTGGATGATTTATGTGCTCATTCCCAACAAAGACGATACCACATCCTTGAGCTCAGACAGATCTTCAACAAGTGTAGAGAATATCGGGTGTGTTTGAACCTAGAATAGTGTGCATTTATGGTACAACAAGGTAAAATTTTAGGTCACATTGTTTCTAAGAATGGAATCTTAACAGATGAAAACAAAGTAAGAGGCATGCGGAGATTCCAATGCCAAGGAATGTTAAAGAGATACAAGCCTTCATGGGCCATTGTGGATATTACGGTAGGTTTATCCACATGTATGCGATCATAGCTAAACCTCTTTATGGTTTGTTGACAAATTTTGAGTGGAATGACGAATGTGAAAATTCCTTCAATGAGTTCAAGAAATGTTTGTGCACAGCACCAATATTGACCACTCCTGATTGGAATAAGCCATTCCACGTCCATGTGGATGCCTCGAATCATGCCATAGGATGTGTGCTAGCACAACCCACAGGTGAAGGAAATCTAGATTTTCCTATAGCATATGCTAGCAGACAGCTCACTACAACTGAGTGAAATTATACAACAATAGAGAGAGAAGGTTTAGGCATGGTATATGCCATGAAGAAGTTTAGGCACTATCTATTGGCCAATAAGTTCAAGTTTTTCATTGATCATCAAGCTTTGTTATATTTGGTCAATAAACCTTGCAATGCACGATGTCTAGTAAGATGGTTCCTCTTGCTAATGGAATATGACTTTGAAGTTGTTGTTAGAAAAGGTAGAACCCACCTCTAGGCAGATCACCTTTCTCACATCACTTCAGGAGAGTCACTGCAAGGAGTGTCTGATGAACTACCTGATGCTTATCTGTTCAACTTAGAAGTTGTTCCTAAATGGGCAAATAAGTTGGTACCAGTCCTAACCTTTGGACTCGCAAATAAGAATGTGAAAACATCACAAGAAGAAATTGTAAAATCACAAAAATATCACATATTGGCAGGCAGCATGTACAAACAAGATACAGAGGGTGTACTAGCTTGTTGTGTTGAGGACGATGAACATAGTAGTTGGTTGCAACAAGCTCATGAGGGATTTCTAGGAAATCATTATTCTAAACCACGAACATTGCAGAATTTGAAGCATTTAGGAGTGTATTGGCCTAGCATGGACAAAGAAATACATGAGTGGATTAAGAATTGTCCAGTGTGCCAAGAGAGGCCCCTAGTGGAGTATGCCACCCTTTATCAAGTGTCGTTTATTCCAAATTGGAGTGCTCCATTGGTAGAATTTATGCGATCGGGAACATTACCCAAAGAGGCTAGTCTAGTGAGAAGACGAAGCATGGAGCACAAGGCTCAAGACTATGCCTTAGTACGAGACAACACATATGGAAGAGGCAAAGATGATTACTTAAGACTATGTGTTCATGAATTAGACTATTTGAAAGTCCTAGAAATTGCACATAATGATGTTGTAGGTTGACACTTTGGTCCTGATCGAGTAATCAAGACCATTCTATTCTCAGGACTTTGGTGGCCCACTCTTCATATGGATGCACATAACTATGTGAAGAAATGTGACACATGCCTACGTGCACAATATCCGGTTAGAAAAGATGAGATGCCTTTGAGGCCAATGATGGGAGGGCGTGCATTCTCAAAGTGGGGTATATACTTTATCGGTCCTATTAACCCTCCAGCTAGAAACTCCCATGCAGAGTACATTATTGTAGCCACAGATTACCTTACAAAGTGGGTAGAAGTAAAAGCAACAACAAAGAATGATGCTCAGACCATGGCTAAGTTCTTATTTGAGAATGTGTTCATGAGATATGGACTACCAATAGAGATAGTAAGTGATAGAGGTACGCACTTCTTGAACGAAGTTATTGAAAACCTTCTCCAAGAATTCTTGGTAATACATAAGAAGTCTGCCCCCTATCATCCACAAGCTAACGGACAAGATGAGAGCACGAATAAGATCCTATGTAATGTGCTGACAAAAATTTTAAATAATAAACGCTCTGATTGGGACAAATAGCTTCATCATGCTATTTGGGCTTACTGCGTTGCCTACAAAACAGTACTCAATGCCACCCCATTTCAGATGGTCTTTGGACAGAATGCTGTACTACCATTAGATTTCTTAATCCCAGCTTTAAAAGTAGCACAAGATCATGAGTGGAATGGACATGAATTGTCCTCTAGGATCTTTGATATAGAACACTTAGGTAAGACGAGGCTAGGAGCGGCAGCAGGCATCTACGCTGCAAAGAAAAGGCAAAATGCATATTTTGATGCACACATCAAGGATAAGGGACTGAAAGAGGGAGAAATAGTGTTGGTTTATACACTAAAGAAATATGCCCGTAAGTTGGAAAAGCGAGGATATGGACCCATGATCATTAATAGAATTTCCACTAGCGGTGCGGTTCAACTGGCTACTTAAGAAGGTGATATCTTGCCAAACTATATCAGTGGTTGTAGAGTCAAGATATATCAGAAACCTCTCATGGAGGATATGCTAAAGAGACTCAACACTACTAAGAGCAAAAAGAAGAAGAGTTGAGGGTTAGAGAAGAAGCACAAGCCGAGGTGAGAGAGCACATTAGGCGAAATAAGTTAAGGCGACTGGGCCTAGATGTCAACTCAAAAGTCCCAAAATATCACATGGACATGTGCCAAAAATCGAGCATAACTACTTCTCAAATAATTGAGTGACGTCCCTTTGTGACCATAGAGATAGGACAAGGAAAGAGTGTGAGGACTATGAAAGCATTGATTGACTCAGGTGTAGCAACTAGTGCACTTAGAATCTCATACAACCAAGACTTGCAATTAAACATCAATCCCATAGAGGCCTATCTCATAAGATTGGGAGGTGTGGAAACCCCTTGTTTGGGCGAGGTGGAACTTCCCATCTACCTTCAAGATGTTCCAATGAGAGTCAAAATACTAGTGTGTCAAGATAAGGACCTTATGGAACCACTTGTCTGTCACGAGGAAGGGGATAAGGAAGAGAGCTCACATACACACTCTCACTCTCAAGGAGAAGCACACACACAGATTGAGGCAAGGAAGAATGACCTTCTTCTTCTTCTTCTATTATATAAAAGGAATGTACAAGAATGACCTAAAAACAAGAATACAAGAAGTGTAATATATAAAGATGAGTATATAAGGAAAAACCTAATGTCCGCGAATGAGTGAGCTTGCAAGGAACAAATGTGCCAGTACTCTCGATAGGTAAATCTAATAAAGCTCAATGAAGTATCCCTGACATATACCGGTGTGACCACTATACATGTCAGAGAAACGAAAAATTGGTACGTGTCCAGGATCATCACATGTTGAGCTTGATATCCTGTAATCCAAGCATCTCCCAAAACTTCTTCAACTTCTCAGCTCCAAGTGCTTTGGTGAAAATATCAGCAACCTCCTCATCTGTTCTCACATAAACAAGATCAATATCACCTGCTAATACCTTCTCTTTGATGAAGTGATAATGTATCTCGATATGCTTTGTTCTAGCATGGAAAACAGGGTTCCGTGCTAACTGTATGCTGCTAAGATTATCACAATAGATAGTGATAGGCTTTTGCACTTCCACACCTAAATCTGCAAGTAACATCTCCAGCCATGATGCCTCACATGCTGCTATTGTAGCACCTCTATACTCAGCCTCTGTACTCCACAAAGCAATAGTGGTTTGCTTCTTACTGCTCCATGTAATAGCTGCACCTCCAAGTGAGAAACGAAAGCCACTAGTAGATCTTCTATCTGTAGTACTACCAGCCCAATCTACATGCGTGTATCCATGAACCTACAAATCTACACCAGCTTCATAAAACAATGCATAATCCAAAGTAGCACTCACATAATGTAGAGTGCACCTCAGAGCATCCAAATGTGGCTTCCTAGGAACCTGCATAAACTGACTTTCAAGTCCAATAGTATAGCTTAAATCAATCCTTGTAATTGTAAGATATATAAGACTTCCCACAATTTTCCTTTACATAGTAGCATTTTCCAAAGCTTCACCTGATGTAGTATCCAACTTCAAATTCTGATCTAATGGCATAGAAATTGTCTTACAACCAGCCATACCATACTTTTGCAGCATATTTAAGGCATATTGCCTTGGGACATCCATATACCTGTTTCTGTATATATAAACTCAATACCCAAGGAATAGTGCAACACACCAAGATCTTGCATGTCAAATTCCTGCATAAGAAGTTGCTTTACCTCTTTGATGCTTTCTTCATTATCGCCACCTACAATCAAGTCATCAACATAAATGGCCACAATCATGATGCCATCATCAGTCTTCCTTGCATATAGTGAATGATCTGCATCACACATAGAAAACCCAATGCTAGTTAAGTAATCAGCAATCCTTGCATGCCATGCACGCAGAGCCTGCTTCAGCCCATACAAAGCCTTTTGCAACCTACAAACATATTCTGCATGCTTTGAATCTTCATATCCTTGTGGCTGGTCCATATATACTTCTTCTTATAACTCACCATGTAAGAAAGCATTCTTCACATCCATCTGATGCAAAGTCCATCCTTTTGCTGTAGCTAATGCAACAAGTTTCCTGACAGTAGACATTTTAGCTACACAGCTGAATGTTTCCTCATAATCAATGCCATATGTCTGTGCATATCCTTTAGCTACCAATCGTTCTTTATACCTGCTTATGCTACCATCAGCATTATGCTTTACCTTGTAAACCCATTTACAGCCTATGGGTTTCTTTCCTTGCGACAATGGAACCAGCTTCCATGTATCATTTCCATAAAGGGCAGCCATCTCCTCATCCATATCTTTTTCCCAATCTGCAATTCCAATTGCATCTTCAAAGCAAGAAGGTTTAGCATCTTGTATTACCTTTGTCATGTAGGCATAATGACGAGACATGTAACTATCATATGTCAATCGTTGCACTGAATTCCGCATCCTCCTAGATCTTCTTGGTCCTGGGTCACTTCTCCTTGTATCATCTGCATGTGCCCTTCTTACTCATGGAGTCTTCATAGAGGGCAATCCAAGTTCCTCATCAAGACTCTTTTATGAACCGCTTGAATCTCCATCAACGTCTTCAAAACCTGCACATGTTTTATGATGAGCAGAAAGCTTTTCTTTACCTTTCTTGGATGTATTTGATGAATTTACTGGACTGAAATTTCCACGTAATCTTCCACTCCATGGATTTGAGTTGGAACTATTGCTTGGTGATGCATCCGGTCCACTCAAAACCTGAGATTGTGCACTTGATGTTTCAGCATTTTCTTTGTCATTTGATTCAAGACTCAGTCCTTCTTTGGCATCTGCATAGAAGCTTGACATTTCATCAAATACCACATCTCTGCTCACCTTTACCTATCGTGTGAGTGGGTTATAACATTTATATCCCTTTTGCTCAAGGGAGTATCCAATGAAGACACACTTTTGTGCTTTTGGATCAAGCTTCATCCTCAATTCATCTGGGACATGTACATATGCAATACAACCAAAAACTTTCAAATGTGATAAGTTTGGCTTTTTATCTGCAAACTTCTCTTCAGGTGTAACTTGATGTACAACAGCACTCCGAGTTCTGTTCATGATGTATACAGTAGTATGCAAAACTTCTGCCCAATAACAATGAGGCATATTCTTCTCAACCATCAAGGCTCTTGCTATTTTTGCAATATGTATATTTTTACGTTCAGCAACGCCATTCTATTGTGGTGTGTACCTGCATAAAAACTGACGTCAAATTCCATGATTTTTTTAGAAAACTATTGAACTCATTTGACATGTATTCACCTCCTCCATCAGATCTTAATGTCTGAATGTACTTCCCTGTTTGCTTTTCCACCATAGCTTTAAAATTTTGGAAGTGAGTGAACACCTCACTCTTCTCTTTCATGAAATATACCCATACTTTGCGTGTATGGTCATCAATGAAAGTAACATAAAACCTGCAACCACCCATAGATGTGGTCTTTACTGGACCCCAAACATCTGTATGTACTACTTCTAGTACATTCTCACTAACATGCTTGTCATGGAAATGATGCTCTTGACTGTTTACCAAATTGACATGATGCACATACCTTTTGCATTTATGCAACTTTGAAATTTGGTAGTCCATGGACAATCTCCTTTGACTGCATCAATTTTAGCCTTTGCAAGTTTGCATGTCCAATCCGTTTGTGCCACATCTCTATATCTGCAATGACTCCTGCACCTTTTGCAAACATGGATGCATTCATTTCAAGAATCTTCACATTTAAGGTGAACATCCTACCCACTTTGTTTCCTTTGGCAACCAATCGTCCATCCTGCTTGTACTCTTCTACATATAATCCATCCGTATTGAACCTAACTTGTAGTCCCTGGTCAACCATTTATCCAACAGAAACCAGATATTTTGTTATATTTGAAACATGCAGCACATCAGCAAGATGTTTTACCTTTCCATCCTCCATCGATAGTGCTATGTTTCCTGTATGCTCAATAGGATGTGACGTGTCATCACCTGTTTCAACATATCCAGGAACTGGCAATTTTTGCAAAGTACTAAACCATTCCGCATGACTGGTCATGTGATTTGAAGCACCTGAATCAACATACCAGACATTATCATTCGATTTTGAAACACTAGCAGACATCATATTCATCATGTGATGTTGAACCATGAACAACTTCTCATAATCATCTGTACTTGTGGATGCCTAGTTGTTTTGCTGCCTTCTCTTATTTTGATTCTTCAACCTGTAATCACGTTCAAAGTGTCCAGGTTTACCACAGTTCTAGCATCCTTTACTATCATTACCTGAATCATTTCTTTGGAAATTTCTGCAACCTCTTTGGCTCCCCCTGCCTCCAAACTGTTCTCTTCCTCCTGATGATGATTCTGTTGTTGACCTTGGTCTTGGTTATTGTTTCCTCTTCCATTTCCAAAACCTCTACCTCTGCCTCTTCCTCTATTGGAGTAGAATACTTGCTAAGAAGTGGGCTTTCCTTAGGAGTTTGAATCCTCACCAAGATTATTTTCTTCAATAATTAGCATGGATACCAAATCAACAAAATTCAGAATATTTTCCCTTGTTTGTATAGAAGTTTTGAACTGCTTATATGCAGCTCCTAAACCACGAAGGCACACTTCCACCTTATCATCATCATCTACATTCACACCAATGGATGCAAGTGACTCACATATGCTTTTGATTTTTAGAGTGTAGTCACTTACCGACATGCTCTTTTTCTCCAATGTATGTAGCTCGTTCTTGACTTGCAATTTTTGTGCCTTTGTATTAGTCTCATACAAAGTGACTAAAGTGTTTCAAGCCTCTTTTGGAGTCTTGGCATCCTGTATGTGTCCAATCATGCTATCCTATATGCTAACAGATAGCCAATATATTACCTTTCGTGCTCCTTGATTCCATTCCTCATCTCTTAACTAGTCTGCAATCTGATTCCTTTCTGGTAAGTGCGGAGCATTTTCATTCTCTCCTTCGATGTACTTCCAGTAGCCTTTTTCCATCAGGAAATTCGTCATTCTGAATCTCCAAGCATGGAAGTTATTCTTGTCCAGCTTATCGCTCATAAGTTGACTCGTTCCATCTGCGTTTGCCATTTCTGCAGCAATTGACAACACTACAAAACACTACAAGCAGCACTATTGCTTGAACACTGTCGCACTATGACGTGATAGTTCGATATCAGAAAAACACAATTTTCGTGTATCAATAGTACACGGAATCACTTGAAATTCTAGATCTAGAATGTATGAGTGTCACCAAACACAACACAAGTTACAGTTTCTAAAACTGACTTGGTTTTTCTATGGGCCCCACCTTGCAGGCTCGAAATGGAGGTCGAGATGGCTTCGAAACTTTGATCTGACAAAAACAAGTGACCCTAAAGGGATAAATCTCAAAAATATTTTGAGTTCTTCTACTTTCATGCCGATTTTTGTAGAAAACATAGGCCGTTTGTGAAATCGCATTTTCTCCATGCCTTGTCGCGTAGTCTTCATGGTCGCCTTCTCCACGAGCTCTCTACAGCCACGCTGGCTCTGATACCATGTCACAAGGAAGGAGATAAGGAAGAGAGCTCACACACACACTCTCACTCTCAAGGAGAAGCACACACACAGATTGAGGCAAGGAAGAATGACCTTCTTCTTCTTCTTCTTCTTCTATTATATAAAAGGAATGTACAAGAATGACCTAAAAACAAGAATACAACAAGTGCAATATATAAAGATTAGTACATAAGGAAAAACCTAATGTCCGCAAATGAGTGAGCTTGCAAGGAACAAATGTGCCATCACTCTCGATAGGTAAATCTAATAAAGCTCAATGAAGTATCCCTAACATATACCGGCGTGACCTCTATACATGTCAGAGAAACGAAAAACTGGTATGTGTCATCCTGGATCATCACATGTTGAGCTTGATATCTCAATGTTGTCTTGGGTCAAGATTGGATTTATGACCATGCAGTCAACCTGAACCTCTGAAGTCAACTTCTTCAAGTTTGGGTACATGAATAATGCATTACATTAGAATTAGAGAACTGGATGCTCAAAGATCATGGCACCACACACTCTCTTAGTTCCTATAAGAGTAATCTTCATGAGCAAGATGTTGTATGTGTCCAAAGCTCTATGATCCAGAAGGACTCAATCATGGAAGGAAAATCACAAACACAAGCAAACCCTCCTTCTTTTTCGAAGAGTAAAGCATCTACATTAGTTCAACCTCAAAAGCAAGCACAACAATTCAAGACAACTGCTATAGCAAATAGAAAGACACCATTCAACAAGAAAGCAGTTCCGAACATGAAGCATAACTGGGTATGGAAAGGAGAGCAACCACTAGCCTTGCCCCCACAAATCCAATCCAGGCAAGCCAACCAGGCCAGAAGATGAAGGAAGAAGCTCAGACAAGCTCAACCACAAGGTATCCGACAAGTTTGGTGCCTAAGAAAGTAGCTGCAGCTCAACAAGGACAATTACAAATATGGGTACTCAAGCAGCCCCTACATACACAACAATCTATGCTCTCCCACATGAGAGAAGTCTTAACAAAGAAGCCAAGGCGAGCCAAGGGTCCAAACCCAACTTCAAGACCAAAAGTAGACCAACTCACCTCTTCAACAAGAGTGACAAGACAATCATCAAGGATATGGGTTTGGAAGCCAAAAGCAGTAGCAACCCCTACAAAACCAAAGCACCAACCACAAGGGACACAACACTCAAGAAACTAGCCAAGGATGAATAGGCCAAAGGTGCTCACTACACAGTTGCAAATCGTTCTCAAGTGGATCCCTATAAGGAGGAAGGATCAATTGTCATCTCGAGAGCCAATGGATACCTCCAAGATAGATGACATCAACATCCACAAATAACATCGAAAGGCTTAATGCACGACAACCATGTGGTCCTTGCACAACCCTGTCCTTTGCACCATTCAGTTCATGCATTTCCAAAGTATGCATTTATATAGGGCCACTTTACATGGTTGTGCATAGACACAATTGAGAATCCCATGCACAAGAGCACATTGACACATGTAAACTATTTTTTTGATGCTAACCTTTGCCTTCTTGTTTTGTGACATTGTTTCGCAAAAAAAAAAGAGAGAAAGAACTTGTTCCCAGGTTTTGCTCATGGAACATGAATGAGTCATGCTTAGTGAAAGTGGAACCGTTGATTACTGGGCATTTATCAATTTGGAAAGAAGTGTGTCTCGGCTAGCAGATAATATTATTGCTGCCTTATCTGGTAGATGTCAAACACTTGGCATGTACATGGCATCCACAACTATTGTTTCCCCTTACCATGGTAGGAGGGAAGAGCCTGACGGTCCACAACTTGAGTGATGCTTAACTACTATATGTACGAGAGCATGCAAGGAGATATCTGCCAGGGTTAGTTTGGTACCCTGAAAATCCTTGTCTGTAGACTAGGTGAGAAGACTCCTGCTTATGATGAGTTAAAGAGAATATGTGAAACTAAGCTTGGTGTAGTTACCCAATGTTGTTTTTCAAGGAATATAAAGAAATTCAATTCTCCGTATTTGGCAAATGTTGCTTTGCAAAGAGGAGACAGGCCCATGCACTCAAAAAAATTGCATTAGTGGACCATCAACACGAATATTCATCGACAATGTTCCATCACAAATGTCGGGTGTACAACACGAAGAAATAAACATCGACCGACCCTTCACCATGGTAAGCATCTTTACTTGGGCAACCTTATATCCATGATAGATTAGGAAACCTCTTCATCAGCATGCCCTTGAGCACTTTGCTCAAGACCTCCAATTCTTGCACCATATTCCTTCCAATGCATTTCCAAGTATGCATGCATAGGTCCACCTTACAAGGTTGTGCACAAGGCACATAATTTATTCAACCCATGCACTAACACACTTACGCATCACTCGTTATGGGTTATGACTACTTGGCATGAGCTACATATGAATGTCATCTTTGGAAAATCTGGAGGACATCAATGGAGGCCCACAATAACACATTCATGCTGGAATCCAAGGAAGAAGCACATACCAAGGGACTACAACTTGCACAAGCTCACAGTGATAAATGAAGAACTAAGGAACAAAACATGCTACAATTGGAAGATAGATGGCTCTTAGGATGGAAACTGCCTCTCAAAGAACTACATGGAACAACCATTACAACAAGGGTTTGTCAGGGACGACAGACTCGAGGGGGGGGTGTTGGAACTAAAGGTCAAGCACAAATCATGGAAGCACATCAAAGAAGTGGACATACAAGAAGGAGGAGTAGGTAGGGAGCTCCAAGAAGTACATGTCAAATTTTCAGAAGAAATCCCTACAAAAATAGTGATTTCCATCACTAAAAACTATTGTAAATACTATTTTCCATTTTTGTAACTCCATTTGTTGAAGCACAGGAGTCCTTGAGCTAGAGGATATTACAAGTATCATCCTACCAATTTTCATAATTTTTAGACTTCGTTTGAGCCCTCAAATAAGCCCTAGAACCTAATTTTTAAATAGGCCAAAACACTAGGTCTCGACAGGGCCAAAACTAGTCCAAAAACTATAAAAAGAGCTAGAGAGCTCATTTTTGTTGGAGACCTCTTAATCTCCAAAGTTCTGGTCTATACTGATCTAAGAACACTTCTATATCAGTTATGGACCAAACTTTACACAAATATTGTCTTCTTTTATCAAAACTTTCAATAACACTTTTCTGAGTAAAGAATTTTTTTTTTCAAAAATTCTGCTTGAGAAATCAACTTCATTTCCTGCACACATCTTCAAATTTCTTCAAAACAATGATGCACATATCTTTAGAATACCTTTGTGCAATCATATCAACCATTAGATCATCAAAAGAATCATTAAAACTTTAATTTGATCCTTGAGATCAAAAGTATGTCAAAAACTATCTTTCTGAACAAGCGACTTTGACATAGGTAACTTCTAAGGTTGATTTCTCACATATGTATACAGGCTTGACTTTTAAGATCTCTTCACTTCCTTAAGTGGCTTCTTGAACTTCAATCTGACCATTGACATGCTTCAATCTCTTTTTAATCATCAAGTGATTTTTGTGTTCCAACAGCGCCCCCTCAATCACTAATTGTGATTATTCCATTCTTCTTCACTCTTGCCATCTCCTTGAATCTTTGTAGCTTAGGTTCATCCAAGCTTTTTGTTAACATATCTGCAACTTGTTCTTTTGTTGGAGTATACATCACTTCAATCTCTTTATCAAGTACCTTTTCTCTCAAGAAATGATACTGAATCTCTATATGCTTAGTCCTGGCATGAAAAACAGGGTTAGCTGCCAAATACAATGAAATCATACTGTCTCCAAAAATAATTGGAGTACTCTGATCAGTTCCAAAACTCTTCAACAAGGTTTTTAGCCATATTACTTCTTTTGCAGCCTCTACCATTCCTTTATACTCAGCTTCTGTAGATGACAAAGCAATTGTATGTTGCTTCTTTGAGCACCAAGAAACTAGTTTATCCCCAATATAACAGAGATACCCATGAGTAGACCTTCTATCATCTGAATCACCTGCCCAATCTGCATCACTAAACACTTTGATTCTTGTATCAAAAGTAAATCCATATTACAGACCTTCACTTAGAGTTCCTTTGATATATCTGAGTACCCTTTGAGTTGCAATCCAATGAGTCTTCTTTGGACAATGCATAAATTGTGATAACACACCTACTGCATATGATAGGTCTGGCCTTGTCAAGGAAGCATAGATTAAACTACCTACCAAACTCTGATATTTCTTCATGTCATTAAACTCCTCACCTCCATACCTGCTCAATTTATGATTTACCTCCAATGGTGTGCTTGAAGGCTTGCAATCCTCCATGTTGAATTTGACAAGAAGATTCTTCAAGTACCTCTCTTGTGTAACATATACTCCATGTTGAGTACATACAATCTGCATTCCTAAGAAATAAGATAAGTTTCTCAAATCACTTATCTTAAAATCCTTCTCTATTTGTTTCTTAAGCTCATTGATTCCTTGAGCATCTGTACCTGTGACAATAATATCATCAACATAAATACACAATGTATATGTATCCATTTTCACTTGCCTTCACTAGCAAGCTACTATCTGCCTTTGATGCTTGAAATCCACATTCATTCAAGAACTTAACAAGCCTGTAATTCCATGCTCTTGGAGCCTGTTTCAATCCATACAAAGCTCTCTTGAGCTTACACACATAATCTGATCCAATTAAATCCATAAAACCTTCTGGTTGCTCCATGTACACTTCATCTGCAATATACCCATTCAAAAATGCATTCTTCACATCTAATTGTGATAACTTCCATCCTTTACAAGGAGCAATAGCAATCAATGATCTAATTGTAGACATCTTAGCAACAGGACTAAAGGTTTCATCATAATCTACCCCATAAGTTTGGGCATAACCTTTGACCACAAGTCTAGCCTTGTATCTAGACACCTTACCATCTACAAACCTTTTTGTTTTATACACCCACTTACATCCAATGACTTTCTGATTCTTTGGTCTTGGCACCAATTCCCATGTTTCATTTTCAAGTAGAGCATCATACTCTTCTTGCATTGCCCTCTTTTAATTCTGTTTACCTTTAGCTTCTTCATATGTGATTGGATCCTCTTTTGTCTTCACAATGTAAGCATATTCTTTTGTTGTTAGAAAAGATGTATCATAGCTATACCTGATAGGCTCTTTTCTTTCCCTTGAGGATCTTCTGACCTCTACACTTCTTGAAGTCTAAGCCACATTTGATTCTGGATCAAATCTTGGCCCATCTTTAACATTATCCTGCAATTTACTAGTCAACATCATCAATATCTTCTTCATACACATTTACTTTTGCCTTCCCTTTCCTTTGTATTTCTTCAACACCTGCATAATCATTTGTCGACCCTGTATACCATGTGCTTTGCTCATCAAATGTAACATCTTTGGTAACAAGAAATTGCTTTGTGGATGGACTCCACAATCTGTAACCCATCTGTCTATCATCATACCCAATAAACGCATACTTCTCTACTTTGGGTTCTAGCTTATGTCTCAATTGTGAAGGAACATAAGCATATGCTAAACATCCAAATACTTTACAATGATCAAGAGTAGGTCTCTTACCCCACCACTCAAATCCAAATCAACCCTTCGGGCTTGAACATCTAGTGGTTAAATTCAAAGAAGGTTCATACATTGATAAGCAAGGAACCATGTATGTGGTCACTAGCTTACCAGATAGGATAGATGAGTTTTGAGACATCATTCCTGAGAATGAGATAGGAGACCTAGAGCAAGGAGATGTAGGACAAGAACCCAAGATTTCTAGAGGTAAGTGAGTTTTGACTAGAGTGATCACTCCTGATTGGATCCCTCAAGACAACAAAAGCATAGAACTATCTTGAATAGAGAAACAGAGGAAGACCTTTAAAGATTCAAGCCAGATCAACCTAGCCCAATAGTCACCATCTATGAGTTCAAGGATCTGGAGGTACTAGGCAAAGTTGTCTACCTCAATGACACATCAGAGAAAATGTTCTTGGTATTAGAGCATGGTAAACATGCATACACTTGGCAAGGCGAATTGATTTTTCCTCCACGATCTAATGTTTCTCATGGCCTCCAAGGAGCAAGATCATCCCAGGCTCATGACGCTCACAGGGAAAGAGCTAGAGAGAGACTTGAGGTAAGCTTTCCACATAATGTGGGTAGAGACAAATCAAGATTTGAAAGTGAAGGACCTGAAAGAGAGAGACATAGAGCATATAGGAAATAAAGATATGAACATGATTTTCCATTGCCTAGACCTCGAGAGTACACAAGAACCCTTAGAACCTCCAAAGTGATCAAGGCAATGAAAAACTACTTCGACGGGGCAGAAGATCCTTATGATCATGTGGTAGAGTTCAAACAAGTGTTAAGAGCTTGAACAGGCCAAGGATTTGTTCACTCAATTCGAGGCATTTGGTTTGACTCTTAAGGGTACTGACTTAGCTTGGTTTCAACCCCTGAATAGTCATAATTATCAAAATATAGGTCAACTTCTAGATGAATTCATTGTAGAATTTTCCAAGAGTGGCATTAGGCATAATACATCATCCTTGATCCACAACTTTAAGTAGACATGCCAAGAGACAGTGCGACTTGTAGGAAGATAGTTCAAACAGTACTTAGAAAGATGCACTATTCCAAAGTTACCCACACGAGCCAAACACGTGGCATTGTTTTTAGATGGCTTACTAAGCACAAAGTTGAGATCATATGTGTACTTGAAAGAGCCTAGATCCATAGAAGAGTGTGTGCGGATATGCATTGACATAGAAGATAACTTGTGTGAGAAGTTAGGATTCTCCAAACTCTATAAGGATTCTAATAGTTCTACTAGTCGTACTTCTAGAACCTCCATTGAGATAGATGAAATAGCTGAGCAAGTTGCCAAGAAGCTAGGAGTCTAGAATAGAAAAACACCAAAAGTCACCTCATCGAACCAATGTTTATACTCGCGGAGGGGACCACATGGCTAACGTTTGCCCAATGCAAAACCAGAACGTGAGAGAAAGGAATGCCCCATATTGCACTATCGAGAGAAAATACACAAACCATACGGCTCAAGATTGTCCCTACAATAGGTAAGCTATTAGACAAACTTATCAACATCCCTACCAATAAGGTAGGTATCAGAACCAAGAACAACAACCATATCATAGGCCACAACAATATCAACCTCAATATCAACAACAATATCAGACACCAAGTTGGCATACAAAGCAATAAAGGAGTCATGCACAATACGGCAACAAGGCCAGATCATTTTTTCCCATAGATTATGTACAACCCAAGTGATTTTAATCACTACACAAACATTGTAAATCCCGTTTTTGGTAGATTAGACTCCATTTTGTGCAAGCCGAGGAGTCCTCGAGCTTGAGGAGTATTAGAAGTACCATCGTACCAAATTTCATAATTTTTAGACTTCGTTTGAGCCCTCAAATAAGCCCTGGAACCTAATTTTTAACTAGGCCGGACACTAGGTCTGGACAGGGCCAAAAGCTAGTCAAAAACTATAAAAAGAGCTAGAGAGCTCATTTTGGAGGTCAGATTGTAATTGAAACGAACTTGTAAGAGCATTTTGAAAGTAATCTAAAAAGCCCCATTGATCCTCACTCTTTGTCTTGCCTTGTGTGCGCGTGTGTGTGTATGTGTGTGCATGCTTGTGTGCTTCTCACTCACGCACTTGTGCCGCCACTTGCTCGAGGTCTTCATACCATCCTCACGTCTTCCCGGATTGACATTAAAGGAGGTGCTACTCATCACTGAGCTACACCAAATTTTGGCGCCGTTGCCGGGGATCGAGCTTTGAGGACGAGCGTGTGATGGTAAGACGTAGAGTTGACGTGTTGGAGTTGTAGGTATTTTCTTCACTCTCATCGATTTTCTTTTACTTTCTTCACCATCATCATCATCACCATCTCCCACGTCCATCTCCATCATCGCGAAAATTTCAGTTTTTTGACTATATCCCCACCTCCACCTCATTTCCCTCATTTCACTTGTGAGAGAGAGCGAGAGAGCGAACTTGCATGTGCTGTTTTTGCATGTTTTCTGAGCTATTTTGCAGGTTTTTTGCTGTACCATCATCCCCAGCAGTGTGCGCAGGTACGACAGGTTCTGCACAGGTCCCGGGACGACAGTCTCTGTCTATCGCGACAGACAGAAAATCTTAACATTTTGTGAATGCATGATTACCACTGTAACCTACACCTTGTGGGCACTCTAGATCACTAGAAGTTTTTCAAAAATTTGCATTTTTTCAATCTATCGCGACAGACACTGTCTATCGCGACAGACACCGTCTATCGCGACAGACACCGTCTATCGCGACAGACAGAAATCCACGATAGACACCGTCTATCGCGACAGACACCGTCTATCGCGACAGACAGCCCCCACGATAGACACCGTCTATCGCGACAGACAGAATTTCACGATAGACACCGTCTATCGCGACAGACACCGTCTATCGCGACAGACAGAATTTCACGATAGACACCGTCTATCGCGACAGACACCGTCTATCGCGACAGACAGAAATCCACGATAGACACCGTCTATCGCGACAGACACCGTCTATCGCGACAGACAGAATTTCACGACAGACACCGTCTATCGCGACAGACAGAATTTCACGATAGACACCGTCTATCGCGACAGACACCGTCTATCGCGACAGACAGCCCCCACGATAGATTGTGTCTATCGCGACAGACACCGTCTATCGCGATAGACAGGCATTTTCGGCAAAAATTAAGGGTGAATTTTTGGTAAATTTAGGCTAAATTTTGGGCATATTTGCACTTTCATGTACTCATCTACTTACAAAGGCCTTAGAAAATGCATTAAAATCCCTGATAGTATCTGTTCGTCTATTTAACCCCCTAAACCCTGAACGGTCATAACTTTTTCATACGAAATCCATTTTCTGAGCTCTAGGGCTTGTCGGAAAGCTCGTGACATATACTACACGCCCTCAACTGTTTTTTATAAGAATAATGCGTTGATTTTCAGATAGGATATTTGGAAATTGACATACCGAGGGGTAGGAACACCAAGGGAGCTCTAGAGTAAATTTCTAACAATGCAAAAGGGGGAATAAGGGTCATTAAAAAAGTGTCTGAAATAAATTGTCTGTCAATTGAAAGGTCTACTTGGAGCTAATCTTGAGATTTATGCAGGCCTATTGAGAAGCAATTGAGAGTATCCAAGCAAGGGTGTGGCACACGCTTGAGAATCAACTTCTCGAGCACTAAAGAGCAAGGTTCGGCAAGAAAGGTCGGAATATTCTCAACTCCTCTTCGTCAATTCCTAGCCTAGGCTAAGAGCGATTAGAAGTAAGAGTAAGTCAAGGCGACGATAGGCCACTATCAAGTTGAAGACTACCTAAAAACTCAAGTTCAAGCTAAAAACTTAATCTCTGTACTGTCGACAACATAAAGGAAAGAACCTAACGTGGAACGATCAACCTGAGAGTACGAAGAACATTCAAGTATTCCTGACGACGTAATAGCAGACAAGACTTTAAACACGAGGAATAACTAAAAAGAATCAAGTGACTGGTACCAATTGATCGGCAACGAGGTTGTACTCTGAAAAAAATTGGGCTAATCAGTTAGGCATATGAACCTTAGATCAGGACGACACCTAGCAAGAGAAAGACAAAGCCTTAGGTCTTCAGAGGCTAGTGTCAACCACACTGCAAGGTCTTGGGCCCAGCAGTTGAGTCGCCACTCTCATTACCCTAGCTCTGATACCAGTGAGTCAGAGATGTCTCAAGGCATGGACAGACCTACGGGAAGTTCAGGTGTGCCTTATTTGTACAGGGTAGAAGGCCCTTACAAAACACAGTTGGAATACCTTAGGACCAACCGATTAGGTGCTAGCATCTATGAGGATGGCCTAGGAAGATCTGTGGTCCAGATTAAAAACCCTGACCAATCCATAGGACTAGAGCACCCAGCTGTCAAATTTGAAAACGGTGCATACCTGGACAAGGAAGGAACCATATACGTAGTCACCAGTCATCCAGATAGGACAGATGAATTTGGAAATGTAATTTCAGAAGCGGACTTAGGTGACTTGGAACAAGGAAACATGGGAGTGGAACCTAGAACCCCTCGAGGTAAATCAGTTCTCACTAGGATTATCACGCCTGAGTGGGTTCCCCAAGATAACAAGTGCATAGATTTGCTTCTCAATCGAGAAACGGACGAAGCCTTTTGGAGGTATAAACCGGATCACCCAATTGATATAGGAACAATCATGATCTATGAGTTTAAGGATCCGGATTGCCCAGGCAGAGTGACCTACCTAGATCATGCTTCAGAACGGATCCTTGTGGTGACAGAAAATGATAGGCATGCTTACACTTGGAAGGGTGAATTTATTTTCCCCCAACCAAGATCAAATGTATCCTATGGTCACCCCGGGGCTGGAACTTCCCAAGCTCATGGTACGCAAAGAGACAGAAGTAGAGATAGACCAGAAGTAAGTTTTGCCAACCCAGTGGGCAGAGAAAGAACGAGAACAGAGACGAATAGGGTAGAACCTGAGATGCATAGAGCCCACAGGAACCAAAGAAATGTAGATGGATTCCCTCTGCCGAGGCCTAGAGAGCACACAAGAACTTTGAGGCCCACCCAGCTAGTTAAGTCCATGAAGAATTACTTTGACGGCACAGGAGATCCCTATGATCATGTGGCAGAGTTCAAGCAAGTCTTGAGAGCTGAACAAGTGGAAGATCTGTTCACACAGTACAATGCCTTCGGTCTAACCCTTAGGAACACGGCACTTACATGGTTTCAGCCATTAGATGAGCGTCAGTTCAGGAGCATAGACCAACTCCTAGAGGCATTCATTGTAGAGTTCTCCAAGAGTGGCATAAGACACAACACCTCCTCACTGATTCACAGCTTCAAGCAAACCCCTCAAGAGACTGTGAGGCTTGCAGGAAGAAGATTTAGACAATATCTTGAAAGGTGCCCTATTTCGGAGCTACCCACATCTGCTAAACAAGTAGCCTTATTCCTTGATGGACTACTGAGTCCAAAATTGAGATCCTACGTGTATCTGAAAGACCCTAGGACCATAGAAGAGTGTGTACGTATATGCATTGACATTGAAGATAACCTAGGAGAAGAGCTAGAGCTGTCCAAAATTTACAAAGATTCAGACAGTGCATCTAGTCACTCTTCCATGCAATCCACATCAATTGAGGAACTCGCAGAGAAAGTGGCCCAGAAATTAGGAGTAACTAGCAAACAAATCCCAAGGTTTGCCCCAGTGAAAAGATGCTATACATGCGGTGGTGACCACATGGCGAATGTCTGTCCCATTATGGCTCAACCCCAAGTGAATCCTAGTAGCCAGTACTGCACCATAGAACGGAGATACACCAACCACACCGCACAAGATTGCCCATACAACAAGCAGGCGGTTAGGCAACCCTACCCTCAGCCCTACCAACAAGGCAGATACCAGAACCAGTACCCTCCACAACCATATGGCAGGCCACAACAAAATTTCCAACCTCAATATCAAAACCAACAAAGGCCTCAGCCTGTGCTAGCACAACAACCCCCAGCCCCAGCTAATGTGATCCCGGTAAAGTATACTGCTGCAGAAGAGAACCTGAATAGAGCTATAGTCCCAGTAACACCCTTGATCTCTGAAAATGACCCAAGTGATCATAGCTTTGATTCTACCCATGTTGATAGCCCCCAGGCCTACTACATGCAGTCTCCTGAGCATGGTGAGTCCTACTATGGTGAAGAGCCAAACAAACCTAGTTGGGAGTCAGATTACACGAACGTCATGTATGCAAACCCCAATTCTAGGCCTCAACCGAGACAGGTACGACCACCAATTCCTAGAGGACCATGCTACCGATGTCAGGGGGATCACTTCATTCGTGATTGTCCCTTGCCTCCGCCCACACAACCTCAGTCCGTGACTATCCAAGGCTTTTGCCAAGACTGCGGAAAAGAGCATCTCTTACGAGATTGCCCTAAGAACCCCAATAGCATGCCTAAAATCACCCCTATCAACGTTGTTGGGTTGGTGGTAGACTCCTCAGGAAGCGTCACTTCCACTGCACCAGTGCAGGTAGTCACTAGGGCTCAGGCATTGCAGCAAAACCAAGGGGTAGGCCAGGAAAAGAGCCTAGATGCTAGCGATACTGAGAGCCAAAATAAAAAGAGAACAAGAGCTTGGAAAGATAGCCGCGAACGCATGAAAAGGCAATGGGCAAAGAAGATGAGTGAACTTGAGGAAAGTCTACGAGAAACCAAGGCTAAAATCATAGAGATCACGTCTCAACCGCACTCTCACACATTCCCACCGCTACCATCCCCATCACCCTCCATCCCTTCACCCTCTAAGACAGCCCACGCAACCCACCCGCCACCCCAAACAGGATCAGTATTAGCTGATCCCACTCCTGAAGACATAGACATGATGCTTAAGGCATATCAGGCCAGAATCCAAGAAGGGCCAAACGTCACGGATCATGACAAGTGCTATCCTAGAGCTGACCTAGAGATAGAAAGAACAAAACTATGTGCGAAAATGGTCGCATTGGCTCAGACTATGTTTGAAGCCAGTCGCCTTTTCAACTACTCAGGCTCAGCCAAAACGCAATTACACTTGGATGGATTCCTAGAGAAGTTAGAGAGGATAATTGCAAGATCTGACAAGGAAGAAAAAAATCAAGACCAAGAAAAAGCAAGCAAAAACAGGAATCATTCCCAATCAGAAGTGTATGTGGCCAAGGCCCCTAAACCGGACAACTTCCCCTCCTTAGAAAGAATAGAGAGGCCAATAGCACAGCCAGAAAAGGAACCTACCCCTCAAAGAAAGGAAAGGGCAAGAGAACGGGTGAGCCAGCCTCTTCAGGAAGCCCGTGGGCCTCCTCAAGAAGCTTATCTCCCCCCCCAAAAGGCAGATGAGCCTCCCTCGAAAGCTCAAGTACCTCCACAGGTTGCCTCCATTCCTTCTCAGGGGATGTGTGAGCCTGTTCGGAAAAGTAATAGAATAAGTAATCCTCCCCAAGAAGCTTGTGCTCCAGCCATTTGCGAGAACGAGGAGAGAATCAACAATAGAATCAGCCCTCCTTCACAGGTTGCTTATGCGCCCAATTCTACGGAGCCAGACACTTCTTCTTCTATAAATCGGTTTGCACCAGACTTCCTACGAGAGATTCAAGAAGACAAATGGGATAACGAAAGCGAGGTCGCCCCTCCTTTTGAACTTGTGGATGATGCACACGACCAATTCCCACAAGACATCCCATCTATTTACGGGGAGCATGAGAGTGTTCAGTCTCACGAGAGATTAGACTTTGAGTCGAATTCCATACAAGAGCTACCCCACTTCACAGGCCCTTGGGAAGCAAAGTCCACATGTATGAGAGCACCCACAGTCATGGTAAGGAACGACGACTCAGTCATACCTAGGAACACAGAGGTAGTGAAGAACACTAACGTGCAATGTAATCTCAAGTTAGAAGAGCTACTCAAGGTTAGACCTGAATTATGGAAACATGTAGCCAAACAAGTACCAGAGATAGCAAAACCTCGTTCCCAGGTAGGATCCCATAGGACAGTGCCAGAAATTCCCTTGGATAAGATAGGGGATATGTGTGAAGGCGAAGAAGGGAACACCTATCTTCCCATCACCTACCAAGAGTACACCACCAAGGCAATTTTAGACTCAGGTGCAGGAGTTGCAATTGCCACTACTTCCCTTTGGAAGCGTTGGGGCAAGCCGGCACTCAGGCCGACGAGAATGAAATTGCAAATGGCCGATGGTCACATAGAGAGACCCCTAGGATTGCTGGAAGGAATAACTCTCACCACTTGTGGTGTTGAGTTTGAGCATAGCTTTGCTATATGTGACTTCAGCAAAAATCATGCTTATGAGATGATTTTAGGAAGACCATTTATGCGACAGTTGCAAGTGGTACAGGATTGGGGAACCAACTCCTTGTATTTGCAACATTTGGGTGTTACGACCAAAGTCAATCTCAAGGATTATTCTCATAGAGATGTCCCTCCTATCCAGTGGAATCCCATCCATAGAGCTAAAGATGACACAGAATCTGTGCATTCCATAGAATCTGGATCCTCATGGATGCATGAAGACACCCACTTATGGATGTGCAAGGTAGCAGTAGAGGAAGAGAAGAGAGAAAAGGCCAGAGAGGTAGGTGCGAAAGAAACCCATAGATCAATCCAAGACCCAGCCTATGCACCTGTAGTTTTTCCAGACGAAGAATTTGAACCTCACGGTTGGGCAGAAATCTTAGCAACAATGGACGTAGCCATCAACGAAGAACAATGGACACCTCACTGTGATGAGGATGGCTATGATATTTCAGTCTTCTCCATAGAACCAATCATGGGAGAGGCAGTCCTAGAAGAATGCGAACCTAGCCCTGATGCATTTGAGGATGCAAGTGACTCCGATCTAGAGTCAATCATTATGGACCCACCATTTGCATCAGATGAAGAATATTTCCATGAAGTGGAATTTCAACCCCAGAGGCATGGAGAGGTTACAAATGATGTAAGATTAGCAACACATATGACCCCGAAGGAAGAAGGAAAGAAACGAAAGAAGAAAGAAGTCTCACCAGAAGAGGAAGAATCTTTGTTTGAGGTCCCCGAAAATTTTAAGAAGTATGAGATAGATGACAGGAGAGTCATGATAAGAATGCCTAAACGAGAGGCACAATCAGGAGAGGCCTATGATAACAAAGAAACTACCAAGAAAATCGTAGTGGCCCTAGAAGAAGGAGAGGAGAGATGCACGTATATAGGCCATGACCTGACAGAAGAAGAAGAGCATGAATTGATTGCCTTGCTAAGAGAATACAGAGATGTATTCGCTTGGAGTTACAAGGATTTGAAAGGGGTTGACCCGGACATATGCTCACACACTATTCCCATGACCTCAGATGCTAAACCCTCTAAGCAAAAGCCTTATACATATAACGATAATTATGCCGCTAAGATCAAAGAAGAGATAGATAGACTGGTCGAAGCTGGATTTATCTATGAAATTGAGCACACTGAATGGGTCTCCCCCATCGTAGTGGTGCCCAAGAAGAATGGCAAACTGCGTGTGTGCATTAACTTGAAGAAGGTTAATGCAGCCACAATCCGAGATAACTATCCGCTTCCCATCACAGAACATCTCTTAGAAAGAGTGGCAGGCAAGGAAGTGTACAGCTTCCTTGATGGATTTTCGGGCTACAATCAAGTAGCCATAGCTCCAGAGGATCAGCATAAGACAGCCTTTGCCACAGAATGGGGCATTTTTGCTTTTAGAGTAATGCCATTTGGGCTTACCAACGCACCAGCTACCTTCCAGAGACTGATGTGCCATGTGTTTAAGGAGTTCCTAAGGAAGAGTTTAGAAGTCTATGTTGATGATCTTTGTGCTCATTCCAACGTTAGGCAAACTCATATTCCTGAACTCAGACAAATCTTTGACAAATGTAGAGAATATCAAGTCTGCCTAAACCCAGAAAAGTGCGTTTTTATGGTCAGGCAAGGCAAGATTCTAGGACACATAGTGTCAAAGAATGGCATATCTACCGATGAAGAAAAAGTGAGAGCCATAGCAGAGCTACCTAGACCAAAGAATGTCAAGGAAGTGCAAGCTTTCATGGGGCATTGTGGTTATTATCGACGATTTATACACATGTATGCTGTCATTGCAAAACCCATGTACGGACTTCTGACAAACTTTGAGTGGACGGATGAATGTGAGAATTCCTTCCAAGAGCTTAAACGAAGATTGTGTTCAGCACCAATCTTGACCACACCAGATTGGAATAAGCCATTCCATGTTCACGTGGATGCGTCCAATTATGCTATTGGTTGTGTGCTCGCACAACCTACTGGTGAAGGTAATATGGATCTTCCAATTGCCTATGCCAGTAGACAATTGAATGCGGCTGAACGAAATTATACCACTACTGAACGAGAAGGATTAGGCATGGTATATGCAGTTAAAAAGTTTAGACATTATTTTCTTGCAAATAAGTTTAAATTTTTTACAGACCATCAGGCATTGTTGTACTTAGTAAACAAACCATGCAATACGGGAAGATTAGTAAGATGGTTTCTCCTGCTAATGGAATATGATTTTGAGGTTGTGGTAAGAAAAGGTAGAACCCACTTGAGAGCAGATCATCTCTCTAGGCTCACATCGGGAGAAGCCCCACAAGGAGTGTCAGATGACCTTCCTGATGCTTACTTGTTTAATTTGGAAGTGGTGCCGCAGTGGGCTAAGCCTTTGGTACCAGTCTTGACATACGGGCCTAACCATCCAGTGGTGAACACACGGAATAGAGAGGTTGTAAAAGCCCAAAAGTATCACATCATGGCCGGAAGCATGTACAAGCACACAGATCAAGGGATCTTGGCTTGTTGCGTAGAAGAGGATGAGTACGCTAAATGGTTGCAATTAGCACATGTAGGTGCATTAGAGCAACACCATTCAAAGCAAAGAACTTTGCAGACTCTAAAGAGATTCGGAGTGCATTGGCCAACTATGGAAGCTGATGTCCAAAAGTTGTGCAAGGAATGCCCAATCTGTTGCACTAAACCACCAGTGGAACATGCCACTCTTTATCAAGTATCCATTGTGCCAGATTGGAGCGAACCACTAGTATCATTCCTGAGGACAAACACTTTCCCCCCAGACATGACTCTGGCTAGGAAAAGGAGTTTAGAACAAGAAGCCTTGGATTACTCACTCATTGGTGATAATCTATACAAACGCGGTAAGGATGGTTACCTGAGACTGTGTGTCCATGAAAGTGAATATCTCAAGATCTTGGAAACTGCTCACCAAGGGGTAGCAGGAGGACACTTTGGACCAGATCGGGTGATCAAAGCGATACTATTTGCGGGCTTCTGGTGGCCTACCCTTCACATGGATGCACATACCTATGTGAAACGGTGTGATGTATGTCAGAGGACTCAGTATCCTATACGCAAAGATGAGATGCCACTGAAACCTATGATGGGCGGACGTGCATTCTCTAAGTGGGGAATAGACTTCGTAGGTCCTATTAATCCCCCAGCTAAAGGTTCTCATGCGGAATACATCATTGTTGCAACAGATTATCTCACCAAGTGGGTAGAGGTAAAGGCTACAACCAAGAACGATGCTCAAACAACTGCCAAATTCTTGTTTGAGAATGTATTCACGAGATATGGACTACCTATAGAGCTCGTAAGTGATAGAGGCACTCATTTCTTGAATGAAGTTATTGAAAATCTACTCCAAGAATTCTTGGTAATACACAAGAAGTCTGCCCCTTATCACCCTCAAGCTAATGGACAAGCTGAGAGCACTAATAAGATTTTGTGCAATGTACTGACAAAATTAGTGAACACTAAACGCTCTGATTGGGACAAACAGCTACACCATGCTGTTTGGGCATACCGAGTTGCCTACAAAACGGTACTCCAAGCCACCCCCTTTCAGATGGTATTTGGCCAAAACGCTGTGTTACCCTTGGACTTCCTGATCCCTACATTGAGCGTAGCACAAGAGCACGGATGGACAGGTCATGAGCTCTCCTCTAGGATCTTTGACCTTGAACGATTAGGGGAAACGAGACTGAGAGCTGCTGCAGGGATATACGCAGCCAAGAAGAGACAGAAGGCATACTTTGATGCCCACGTGAAGGATAAAGGCTTGAAAGCAGGAGATCTAGTTTTAGTCTATACACTAAAACAACACGCGAGGAAGCTAGAAAAGAGGGGCTACGGACCCATGATCATCAATAGGATCTCCACGAGCGGAGCAGTACAATTGGCCACACTAGAGGGTGATGTTCTCCCAAATTATATTAGCGGTTGCAGAGTCAAGTTGTATCAGGAACCCCTCACGGAGGAAATGCTCAGTCGACTCAACACTGCTAAGAAACGCAAAGAGGAAGAAAAGCGAGTTCGAGAAGAAGCTCAAGCTGAAGCTTTAGAACGCATCAGAAGGATGAAATTACGAAGGCAAGGTAGAGATCAGCCTGGA
The DNA here is from genome assembly GCA_020310875.1 of Ceratopteris richardii. Classification (NCBI taxonomy): domain Eukaryota; kingdom Viridiplantae; phylum Streptophyta; class Polypodiopsida; order Polypodiales; family Pteridaceae; genus Ceratopteris; species Ceratopteris richardii. The sequence goes on along the minus strand of CM035426.1, from coordinate 46,561,642 downwards.
GCGAATGACTATGCAGACCAAGGATTTCCTATGGCCATGTGTGAAGTCGCGGGAACAAGCTCGCATAGGATAATTGATAGACGTCCTTTCGTAACCTTAGATATAGGACATGGAAAGAGTGCAAGGACCGTAAGGGCCTTGATTGACTCAGGAGCAGCCACTAGTGCTGTTAAATTGTCGTACTGCCAAGAATTACAATTGACTGTCAATCCTGTGGAAGCATATCTTATAGGATTGGGGGGAGTGGAAACCCCTTGCATGGGCGAGGCGGAACTTCCCCTTTACATTCATGATGAGGCAATGACAGTTAAAGTACTGGTGTGTCAAGATGAAGATCTCACTGAACCTCTAGTCTTGGGTCAAGATTGGATCTATGACCAAGCAATTAACTTAAACCTAAGAAGTGGACTTCTCCAGGTTTGGGTCAATCATAGTCGAGTTACAGTAGAATTAGACAATGGAACACTCAAGGAACTAGGAAAGGCACAGACTCCTGGTCCTTCCAGGGGTACACATGAAGATGACCATGCTGTTCTTGTTCAAAACCCTGTATTGCAGAGGAATGACATTTGCAAACAAGGAGTCAGGGATACAACGGATCTCCCTTCTTTTCCAAAGACCCGAAGGAGGCAGCAACCAAAGGCGGATCACAAGCAGAAGAGGCATAGTACTACCTATGTCCGAGATCAAAAGTACCTGCACAGCAGAATGCCCCAGAAACTCAACCAGGTGTGGGTGCGGAAAGGCGAACGACCAGCTGCACCACCGTCAACTACACGGACAAGGCTTCTTATTAGTAACCGACAACACAACGCTAAAAAGAAGTCTTTCAGAAATTCTTCTGCTAAAGTAAAATCTATTTGGGTGCCCAAGAAGTCGATGAAGGCAAGCCCACAATCTAGACAAATTTGGGTGCCTAAGGCTTGCTTGAGGGCACAAGTAGTTACGCCAAGGCCACAACCTATGCAGCATCACCCAACTATGAGTACAACCAGAATTTCCTCGTGCTCAACACTTAGGAACACACCAAGACCCAGGAGCATGCATGTAATCACTTATAAGTGGGTCCCTAAAAGGCCCCACTCCCAAACAGCGACACCGACACAGCTCTCTGGTGTCTCTACAAAACCGAAAGCAAAGCCCATCCACTGCATTTGGCAGTCTAAGATCTGTAATAAACCCCCCGACCCAGATTTGTAAATTCACCCCACTTACTAACGGCATTAGTCTCCTAGGGATACACAAACGTTAACTACACTCACTGTCTTCGTGCACTTACTAACCACTGACTCACCATCTACCTCATGTTAATGTTGTAACGGGGACAATAACGGATTTATTTTGTCCATTACGATGTTAACACATGACTCTATATTCTCACAGAATCAGAAAGCAAGAAGAGAAATGGCAGAAGCGACAGGTTCGGGCTCACAAGCAGGGATACTTACTGCAGGAATTGATGTGGATAGCCTACCTGTGGACGTGCCTCCGACTGAACGACCAGTGGAGATGCAACACCTTCAGCAACTCCCGGTGCCGGATCCACCTACAGGCATCACGGAAAGAGTTCATGCGAATTCTCATTGGTTCAATGGCATGCCCGGTCCATTAGGTGAGGCCAAGTATATCTGGGAGTCTAAATGCGAGTATGACAGATCATGGGTGCGATTCCAATTTTTCTCCAAAGAGTTCGAGACTTTACAGAACACAGAAGATCTACAGATCATATGGCAACGAGCAGGATTGGCGGAATATTTTGAAGCCCCACTACCTAAACCCGATCTCCTCCGATGTTACTATTTGGTCTCCACATTACAAGCTAATGAAGATAAGGACCAACCCGGATCATTTGTTCTCCCTTCATTGCTGGGCAACAACGAGTTGAAGAGGTTTGAGCTTACTGTGGAGTTGGTAAGTGATGCTTTAAATATGCATGGCACGCATGTACCCTCAGAAAAGGATGCTCTCGTTCCCACCAACATGAAGGACAGGAAAGTAGTGAAGCTGAAAGACATGGCAGCACTCACCCCAAATGTGTCCATCCCTCTCCGAATGTGCATGCAACACTTCGCCTTCCCCGGTCAAGACCGATTCACGCAACCACACAAGAAGATCTGGTTTGCTCTCTACTTGGCGGCAGCAGGTGCGTTACCTATTAAGCTACCAGTGTGGATTATAGATCAGTTGTATGAAGCAAACAAACGGGCATCTAGGAAATTAGTGGTGAACGGATGCTGCGCACTCACACGCATCATTTATCGATGCTTGGCATATGATGTCCCCATTGAGCGTGCCTTAACTTGTGCACAATTACAAATGTTTAAAAGGCTCAAGACATCCACACATCAGTCCAAGCGCATGAGGGGCGCGATCCCTTGTGTCCAAACAAGGGAAGTCCTGACTACTCCTGAGGCATCACCATTAAGAGAGGGCACTGTACCCCCCTTTACCATTAGGATACCCAGGTCGGAATCTGACACTACGGCGCAACCTACCCCATCGGCTCCTCCTGTTACACCTGAATTCGAATTTGCTGCCACTGGAGAGGCTGAAGGACTGGACCCCCAGGATTTCGAAGCATTCCTACAAAGCACACAATTCTCTGATGTGGAGTTTTATTCAGAGGCAGAGGAGCAGGGCACATCCTCACGAAGAAGACGAAGGTCTACAGACGGTAGACATGTCCATTGGAGTGACGCTCAGCAAAGTCAACAACACGGACACCTGGAAGAAGAAGAAGCGTATGAAGAAGAGACCACTGAAGCCCCAGCATATACAGCAGAACTCCGAAGGCTGTATCAGATTATGGAAAGAGTACGATCGCAGCAATTACTCACTGAACAGAGCAGCAGAGTACTTATGACTCAGTTGTTGGAAGAAGCGGGAGTTGACTCAGAGTACAGGGAAGGTCTCTTATTAATGGCAGAAACATATGGAGTTGTAGAAGCTGTGCGCACTGCCATTCAGAGGCCTTCAGTTCAATATGACCCACGAAGGTTCCAGACACGACCTCGCCCAGGTAAAAATATACAAATTCCCGTTACAGTTGCAGAAGAGCCGACTACTACACCTGAAACTATCAGAACAACCTCCCAGACAGCTAGCCAACAGCACCCAGCCACCCATGAGGAGTCCACCGAACCACTACCACCTACTCCCCCGCCATCACCTCCTAGAGGAGAAACAGTAGAAACCACATCGACTAATCAACCCACCGACCCCACCTTCATCTTCCGTACTCTGATCTCCAGTGCCACCCTATTCTCTACCACTGATAATCCTATCTTCGAAGGCAACCCCAACACTACACAATCCGCCGAACCCCTCCTAGACCCTGCCCTAGGGCAACCATCCCCAACGCCCTCAGCCACGGGTCATCCTGACCCTAGATCCACATTCATGGGCTTCCCTGCTACCACGCAACCCTTTCAGCCCTCCTCAACTTTACGACCCCAACCCCCGATATCCCTCTCTCCATTTCTACAATCCCTCCAGGACATCTTTGCTAGGGCTTTTCAACCAGGCCCTCAACCATTCCCTGTCTTTTCAGCTCCTCACCCCACTTCACATCTATTCACCACTTCCACACACACACCACCTACCATACCAGTGTATATGGCAGGTCCCACACTAACACCCACTCCTGAAGGAATGGACATTTCACCACCCACGGCACCTCCACCCACGAGTTCACCTCCTCCCATTCCCCCTCCACCAATTACACCCACACACACAACTTTCGTAGACACATCATTCACTGTCTCCCTTCCCCAATTCCCTTCCCATGCATCTTCCACGGTAAACACCCCCCACTCATCTATAGGTAATGCATTGGACACCATGTTGGCTTGTATATCAAATTTAAGAACAGATTACATTCAGCTTCAGCAACAAAACGCACGCCTGCAAGAGCACTCAGCGACACTACAGCTCCGCCTTGCGGTACTAGAGGAGGAGAACACTCGCCTCCACACACAGTTCCACACCCTACAAGAAGCCCACAATATATTGGAAGTACAGCTACAGAACGTAGATCAGGAAGCAGTGCAGGTGGTAGAAGGTCACCTACGGACACAACTGGAACGCAACTCAAAACTTCAGCGCAATATGGCGCTACTTAAACGCCATCTTGCGGCTGCGCAGGAAGAGAATAGACGCCTGCAATTACAAAATCAAGAGAACCTGGAAGCAGCTATTGAGAGCACACCGGGGGCACCCATCAGCCCATCCAAGTTTCAAGCAGTGACCCCCGATAACATCAAGATTATATTGGAAGATTATGCCATGCTACTCGAAGCACATGATAAGCTATCGGAGGAGCTAGGACAACTGAAGCAGGAACACCAACAAGGCCCAACAGCTGCCCCTCCAACCACCCCCTCTGCAGCTTCGCTTCCCTCCGACGCAGAGGCCATAAAAGATCTCCAGCAACAGGTAACTGAATTGCAGACACGCCTACTACAATATGAGAGGCCATCGTCCCCTCCGGAGGCTCCCACGGACGAAGAAGTTGTGCAAATTCCTGTGGAACAAACGTTTGATGAAGAATATGATCCGCAACCATTCCCAGGAGGCCAACAAACAGAAGAAGCGCAGGACACGTTCGAGGCACCACGGCCGCCATGGTTACGACAAGTGGAGGAAATAGGGACCTCGCATGAAGAGCGCACTGTAGTGCAAAATCAGGCTATGAGGGTCATAGAGGAGACTGTTTTACAATCAGATTACTTCAAGAACTTGTCATCGAGACGCCTGATCCTCTCATCGGAACTCCAGTACAGGCCATATTACATTCTCCTGGCTGATTATAATGCTGAAATACAAAGAGTCACGGGTCAGATTCCTACTTTTGCGACCCAATTTCAACCCGAAGACCTTCCTCCAGAGGTGCGAAAAGGCAAGATTCGTCAACCAACATGGCGGCAGAAACTTTTAGAGACTTATCCAGAAATGCTACGCACATGGAACAGCGCGCCGCTGCACCTCCTGTACAACCCATGCTACGGTCCAGTCCCCCGCCGCAGGTCGTGGAAGGCATTTAATATCAAGGTACAGAACAATGCGCAATGCAAGGAATGGCTGAACTACCCGTACATCGCGCCACCACAAGGACCACCATCGGTAGCATATATGATGGGGACCATTCGCCACTGGATGCCGCGCTTGAAGCCCATGCAAGATGTAGCAGCGCAAATGATGCTTAAAATCTTAGATATGATGCAAGTGGTGCTGAAGACCTTTAGAAATGCAGCCGCACCACAGGTACGCCTTCCGGGGTTTAGCAATGGAAATTACGACTTGGTGTATGACATGAGCACCACCCCCAGTATCCGTGTGGCTTACGCTTGGCATGCACGCATCAAATACCTCCCCGCCTGCTACAAACAGACCTTCGAAGAAATGTTCAGATCAGGGTTCTGGGAGTACCACTCGGAGATTTTCGCGCCAAAGCCGACACATCTGCTTCAACTGTTTGCTTGTGAACAAGCAATGTATTCAGAGTACTACACCACCCCGCAACCAGAGACCCCCGGTGCAATAAATTGGGAGGCATTGGAAGCCGATCTAGCAAGAGGCTTAAGGATAGGAGAACATGAACTGGCCACCAATGTCATCCAATACTACATCGACCATCCGAGGGAACAAAGGTCTGTCAGGGGCGACAGACGCTAGGAAGGGGGGAGTGTTGGCATACAAAGCAATAAAGGAGTCATGCACAATACGGCAACAAGGCCAGATCATTTTTTCCCATAGATTATGTACAACCCAAGTGATTTTAATCACTACACAAACATTGTAAATCCCGTTTTTGGTAGATTAGACTCCATTTTGTGCAAGCCGAGGAGTCCTCGAGCTTGAGGAGTATTAGAAGTACCATCGTACCAAATTTCATAATTTTTAGACTTCGTTTGAGCCCTCAAATAAGCCCTGGAACCTAATTTTTAACTAGGCCGGACACTAGGTCTGGACAGGGCCAAAAGCTAGTCAAAAACTATAAAAAGAGCTAGAGAGCTCATTTTGGAGGTCAGATTGTAATTGAAACGAACTTGTAAGAGCATTTTGAAAGTAATCTAAAAAGCCCCATTGATCCTCACTCTTTGTCTTGCCTTGTGTGCGCGTGTGTGTGTATGTGTGTGCATGCTTGTGTGCTTCTCACTCACGCACTTGTGCCGCCACTTGCTCGAGGTCTTCATACCATCCTCACGTCTTCCCGGATTGACATTAAAGGAGGTGCTACTCATCACTGAGCTACACACCATATAGGCCACAACCAATCCTAGGAAACCAACCGCTAGCTCCTACCAATGTGATTCCAGTCAAGTATGTAATGCTAGAGGAGAACCCTAATAGAGCATTGGTGCCCATGACCCCTTTGGTCTCAAAAAATGACCATCATGCCTAGAATTCTGAATACTCCTATGAAGATAGTCCACAAGATTATTACACAGAGTCACCTGAGCATAGTGAGACTTATCCATATCAATATGAAGCACCACCTATGGAACAAAATTGGGAGCCAAAATACTCCCATTTCATGTATACAAATCCTAATCCTAGGCCCCAATTGAGACAAATGAGACCACACACCCCTAGAGGATCATGTTTTAGATGTCAAGGAGACCATTTCATTCGTGAATGTCCCCACCCACTTGCTTCAGGACAAGGACATAACATCACAATATAGGGCTTCTTTCCTGAGTGCAGCAAGGAACATCTCTTGAGAGATTGTCCAAGGAACCCCTCTAGTGCATCCAAGGTTACACCCATTAATGTGGTAGGCTTAGTGGTGGATTCAAGTTCAAGTAGCATGAATGTGGCTCCTATACAGGCAGCTACTAGGGCACAAGCCTTACAACAAGCGCAACCAAATGAACAATCAGAGTCAAGTGAATTAGGAGAGCCTAGTAAGAGGAAAACAAGGACTTGGAAGGATACCAGAGATAAAGCCAATCGTAAGTGGGCTAGAAGTTATCAGAACTAGAGGAAGGTCTGAGAAATGCAGAAACAAAGATTGCAGACGTTGCATCTGAAAACCCATCACATGCTAAAAACCCATCCACTCCACTTCGTCCCACCCCACCACTCATTTTAAATAGACCACAACCAGGGTATGTTCTCATATATCCAACCCTAGAAGACTTGGACATGATGTTCAAGGCCTACTAGGCTCAACTTCAAGAAGGGCCAACAGCTACAAACCTAGACAAGAGTTATTTTAGAGAAGATTTATAGATTAAATGGACAAAAATGTGCATGAAAATGGTAGAACTAGCTCAAGCTATGCTCGAGACTAATCAAATGTTCAATTAGACAAATTCTTTCAAGCTGGGTTTGCATTTCTAGGGCTTAATAGAAAGACTGGAGCAGTTGGTAAACAAGCTACATGTTTCTTTACCTACATGGGCTCAATCAATTGTTGAAAGAGAAAGCTCACCACCAATGGAAGGTTATGTTCCTGATTCCATAGGTGATGGAACACCTTTTTCAATTCAGCAGTACTCTCAAGAGTTCTTGCAGGAAATACAAGGGGAGAAATGGGCCAAGGAGAAGGATAATCCCCCTCCTATTCTTGAGATTGATGATCATGATCAATTTCCCCACGAAATTCCATCTATCTATGGAGACCAAGTAGAGCAACAAGAAGAGGAAAGTTTAGATTTTGAATTTAATTCTTTACAAGAGTTATCACATTTCACAGGCCCATGGGAATTTGAATCTCTTCATATCAAAGCTCCCACAATATTGGTAAGGAATGAAGACTTAGTGGTTGCAAGAAACACTAAGGTCTTGAAGAACACTAAGGTTCAGTGTCATCTATCTTCCAATCACCTACCAAGCTTACACAACCAAATCCATCGTAGATTCAGTTGCAGGTGTTGCGATTGTGAACACCTCCTTGTGGAAGCAATGGGGCAAACCCACATTCATACCAACTAGGATGAAGCTTCAAATGGCTAATGACCATATTGAAAGACCTCTAGGATTGCTAGAAGGGATAACTCTAACCACTTGTGTAGATTTTGAGCACACTTTTGCTATATGTGAGTTTGGCAAAAATAACGTCTATGAGATGATCTTAGGAACACCCTTCCTATGACAATTGCAAATAGTACAAGATTGGGGAACCAAATCCTTATACTTGCAGCACTTAGGGGTTACAACAAAAGTCAATCTAAAGGATTATACGTTTAGAGGTGTACCACCCCTACAGTGGAATCCTATCCATAAAGCACAAGAAGATTCAATCTTTGTGCATTCTGAAAGTTCTTTTGATCCATCCTGGATGCATGAAAATACTCACTTGTGGATGTGCAAAGTCACTAATGAAGAGGAAAGACATATGAAAGCAAGAGAAGGAGGAACTTCTCAAGGAGACAGACCAGTTAGAGACCCAGCCTACACACTGATGATCTTTCTAGATGAGGAATTCGAGCCTCATGGTTGGACAGAAACTTAGCCACCATGGACATTGTTGTCAATGGAGAACAGTGGACACCTCATTGTGATGAGGAGGGTTATGATATCTCTATGTTCATGTGTCAGCCCTTGCTAGAAGAATGTGATCCTAGTGATGCCATAGAAGAAGATGAGAATGATGATGATCTAGAGTCCATTGTGATGGATAGTCACTTTAACTCAGAGAAGCACTATCTAGAAGATGTAGGAGTATTTACTAAAAAAGAAGAAGAACCTCTCGCATGCATTAAAATGGTAAATTCAAAGGATGGAAGCAAGGGTGCTCAAAAGGAAAAGGAAAGAAAGAAGATGAGGAATCATTGTTTGAAGTACCAAATAATTTCAAGAAATATGAAGTTGAAGACCAAAAAAATTTGGTACAAATGCTTAAGAGAGATGCCACCATAGGAAAAGTATATGATAATAAAGAAAAGACATATAAATTGTAGTAACCATTTAAGAGAACGAAGAGCGGTGTACTTACATAGGAGAAGACCTCAATGCAAAGGAGGAAGCAGAGTTGGTAGCTTTATTAAGGGAACATAGGGACGTGTCTGCATGGCACTATAGAGACCTGAAGGGGGTAGATCCAAAAATTTGCTCTCATACGATCCCCATGATAGCTGATGCCAAGCCCCCCAAACATAAAGCCTACACATATAATGATACTTATGCAGCCAAAATAAAAGAAGAAATTGATAGACTAATTGAAGTTGAATTTATCTATGAGATTGAGCATATTGAATGGGTGTCCCCCATTGTTATGGTGCCCAAGAAGAATGGAAAGTTGCGAGTGTGTATTAACCTTAAAATAGTTAATGTCGCTACAATCAGAAATAGTTATCTACTTTCGATCACTGAACGTTTATTGGAGTGTGTTGTAGGAAAGGAGTTTTATAGCTTCCTTGATGGATTCTCAGGCTACAATCAAGTAGCCATTCCCCCAAAAGATCAACAAAAAACAACTTTGCCATAGAGTGGGGAATCTTTGAATTTTGTGTGATGCCATTTGGGCTCACCAATGCACCTACAACATTTCAAAGGCTCATGTGTCATGTCTTCAAAGAGTTCTTGCGAAAGAGCTTAGAAGTATATGTGGACGATCTATGTGGTCATTCCCAAGAAAGAAGACTCCACATCCCTGAGCTAAGACAAATCTTCAAAAAGTATAGTGAATATCGAGTTTGTTTGAACCTAGAAAAGCGTATGTTCATGGTAGGATAAAGAAAAATATTAGGTCACATTGTTTCTAAGAAAGGAATCTCAACCGATGAAGATAAAGTAAGAGCCATAGTAGAGTTGCAAAGGCCAAGGAACCTTAAGGAGGTACAAGCCTTTATGGGCCATTGTGGGTATTATCATAGGTTTATCCACATGTATGCAATCATAGCATGCATAGCACCAATACTAACCACTCCTGATTGGAATAAACCATTCCATGTCCATGTGGATGCATCTAATCATGCAATAGGATGTGTGCTAGCACAACCCACAGATGAAGGAAATCTAGATTTGCCTATAGCATATGTGAGTAGACAACTAAACACATCAGAACAAAACTATACCAGAATCAAGCGAGAAGGCTTAGGCATGGTATATGTCGTGAAGATGTTTAGACACTATCTATTTGCCAACAAGTTCAAGTTTTTTACTGATAATCAATCCTTATTGTATTTGGTTAATAAACCTTGCAATACAGGACGCTTAGTAAGATGGTTCCTCTTACTAATGGAATATGAATTTGAAGTTATTGTTAGGAAAGGTTGAACCCACCTCAGGGCAGATCACCTTTCTTGTATAACTTCAAGAGATTCACCATAAGGAGTGTCGAATGAACTACCTAACATATCTTTTCAATTTAGAAGTTGTTCCTAAATGTGCAAATAAGTTGGTACCTATCTTAACCTTCAGACCCGCAAATACTAAGAATGTGAGAATGAACAAAGAAGAAATTTTAAGGTTGCAGAACTATCAAATATTGGCAGGAAGCATGTACAAACAAGTTACAGAGGATGCATTAGCTTGTTGTGTCAACGACGATGAACCTAATAGTTAGTTGTAGCGAGCCCATGAAGGATTCCTAGGAAATCACTACTGTAAACAATGAAGATTGCAAAATCTAAAACGTTTAGGAGTGTATTGGCATACTATAAACAAGTAAGAACTATGAGAGACCTGATTGACTTAGGTGTTGCAACTAGTGTAGTTAGATTTTCATACTACCAGGATGTGCAATTGAACATCAATCCCATAGAAGCCTACCTCATAGGGGTTAGAGGTGTAAAAACCCCTTGTTTGGGTGAAGTGGAGCTTCCCATCTACCTTCAAGATTTATGAGAGTCAAAATGCTAGTGTGTCAAGATGAGGATCTTAGGGAACCACTTGTCTTGGGTCAAGATTGGATCTATAACCATGCAATCAACTTAAACCTAAGAAATCAACTTCTTCAAGTTTGGGTACATGAACACTTCAATCACACCAAATATATGTATTTTGAAGAAAATCATGAAGTAATACATTCTTGTTCATTTACACAATGTTTGTATTGTTCTTTTCTTTATCCTAAATGTTCTATTCTTGCATTGTATTCATCTGCCTATGGTAAATCAGAAATTGGATATCTTAGTAATTGTGTTGTTTGTGAGAATATCTCTGCAATAGGAAGTGTTCAAGAGAGTGAATTGTTTGAGTCAGTAGATTTGTGTTGTTGAACCCCAACACATTTGGTGATCCTACTGTGTTCGCTAAAGAAGCAAGAGATGCATGAAGGGAAGAAGAGGAAGATTTAGTAAATTTTACTACACAAGAACACAAGCACAAGTGGGCAACGTGGAGTCATCTTCTGAATTTTATGATTGGTACCAAGCACAAGAGGATTCTAATGTTGAAGCTGAAGAGGAGGAAGGAGGAATAGGTGCAACAAAGGTAAGGCTGGTGGGCAGAATACTATGAGCATTGTTCTTAACAGAAGCAGCTCTAAGAGTTAAAAGACGACTCCAATTCGATCCACTTGGAGGGGGACCAGTCAAAGTACTAGGCATACACCTCAGCTAGTGCCCATGGTGCAACCACCTCCAAATCCCAAAGTGAAAGCAACACATTTCAGAGGAGAATCAAAAGAAGATTCAGATTGCCATGTTGCTAGGTTTAAAATAAAGTGGACATCAAATGGATATCCAACAATATATGGTGATGTAGTAAAACTGCAGCAATTCGTAGCTACATTGGAAGGAAGGGCAATGAGTTGGTTCATTCAATACGGTATCACTCATTTTGCTACTTATGATGCACTAATATTAGCATTTTTACAAAGATTTAGGAAAGAAAAAACTCCTTCAGATGTTTTGAGAAAGTTAAGAGCAATTAGACAAAAGAGCATGTTAGTGGAAGATTATGCATAGAAATTTTGAATTTTAAATGAAAGATTACAAGGAAATGAGAGACCTACCGACGAGATGTTGGTGGGTAATTTACTCAAAGGATTAAGGAGCAACATTAGGAATGCAATGCCAAGTGTGGATTTAGCTAACGGTTTTGATGTGTTGGCATTAGTAGCTACAAGAGTAGAATGAAGATTTGGAAGATCGAAGAAGCAACACAATGACTCCAATTCCGATGCTTAATCCAATTTAGAATAGGAGTTAAAAAAAGGGATGACTGATTCAAAATTGGAGAGTGAAGATGAAGAGGTTGTGGTAAGAAGACATTGCAAACACAAAGGTAAGCAAAGTAAAGAGGAAGCTCTAATCAGTAGACTAAAGAAACACGAATAATCAATCATAGCTCCCAAGGAAAAAAGTTTTCGCAAAATTTGTGATAAAGAAGGACATAGCACAAGTCAATGCTAGTATAACCCAAAGTATCCAGGACAAAATTCAAGACATGACAATAGGAATAAAAAAGAAGTAGCAACAGATTAGGCCATTCCAGTTCAAGGATGTGGTGATTTTCAGAGGTAGCAGCAAGGAAGACATCCATGGAGAGATTAGCCAAACCAACAAGGAAATTATGAGGGTAATCAACAAGCGAATGAACATGGTAGACCACCTAGAGTGATGCCATGTGGATATTGCTAGGCACTAGATCATTAGATTGGGCCTAATTGTCCTTTATGGTTTAAGCATAGAGAGGAAAGGGTTATACCGATTTTTCATTATAATTAGAATAACCAACAAGGGCAGTAGTAACAACAAGATCATTGAGCTGCTTAGGCGAATGTTATAGAAATCGATTTATTAGATCATGAATTTCATAATGATTCAAGTGCAAGTACATCAGAAACTCAAAATCAAGATCATGAAAATCAATGGAATTGTGACTGTAAGCAATGTGCTTTGGTTAAGGATGTGGATGTTTTGGTAGTTACAAGGTCAAAGAATAAAGGTCCTATTGATTGGTAGGAGCAAAGAAAGATTCGGGACCAAGTGCAGAAATGGATCCATCAAGATTAGAAGAAGCAAGTACAATTTCAGATTTTATCCCAAGAAGATGATGATGGAACATCTATACATAGAACAAAGAAGGATGCTAAAATGAAGACCAAACAAGAATTGGACAATGACTGGTTTGAGATAGTAATTAGTTCTCCTTTGTAGTTATTCTTGGATCAGTTGTTATCATTAGTACCATCTTTTAGAGAAAAATTCTTGAAAAGGCTGATTGGTCAACAATTGGACCCAACAACAAAACATGTGCTTTCAACATCAGACAAAAATATCGATCCAGCTGATGTGGAATTTGTAGTTCCAATAATTGAGGCACAATATAAAGAAAGACTATTTGAGGAGGTTTTGTTGGATGGTGGATAAGGAGTGAACATATTACTTCAACATTTTTAAGGAAATGGGGAATGCAACTTTGTCTCTAGCACCTTTTCAAGTAAAGATGGCAGATCAAACAAGAGTCCAACCTTTGGGCATCTTGAAGCAACAATAGATAATAATTGGAGGATGTCATTCATGGTCAATTTTGTTGTAATTCCATATGAAATGTTGTTAGGGAGACCATGGTTTGGGTTGGCTAAAGTAAAACAAGATTGGGGACTAAATGTGATTGTGATCATGAAGGTTAAAAAGCATGTCAAAATACTAATGAAAGGTAGAAGGAATATATGGGTAAGGGAGAAACCACTGATGGCTCAAAGTTTTAGTTTAGCAGATGAGATTGAAGATGATGAAGATGATGAAGAGGAAGAATTGTTTAAGGCAAATCCAAAAATGGTCCCAGTATTGGAAGTAGATGTGGAAGGAGTATTATCAAAAGAAGAGAATCTATTGGAGAACAGAAGTGAACTAGTTGAAGGTGACACATTGGAAGCTACACAACTAAGATAGAGGTTTGACAAAAATTTGGAAACTCCGACTCAACAGAAGTTGGAGCAGCAAGAAAAGGAGGTAATTAATCTAGCGGAGAAAATATATGAACAAAAATATGCAAGCTCAGGTAGAGTAAAGGAAGATGAACTTCAAGAAGTTAATTTGGGAACTGATGTTGAACCTAAGATGGTCAGAGTAAGCAAAGAATTAGAAGGCAAGTTCTTGGAAAATCAGATTTGTTTCTTGAAGGAGTATGTTGATGTATTTGCTTGGTATTACTCATGGGTGAAATGCATAGATCGAGATCTACATCAACATCAAATTAATGTAAAGAAGGATGTAGTTCCAATTGTGCAGTAAAGGTACCGAATGAATCCTATTTCCCAAAACAAGTTAAGGAAGAAATTGACAAGTTATTGGTAGTAGGATTCATGAAACTAGCTAATCAAGTCACTTGGTTATCTCCTATTACTGTGGCTCCAAAGAAGAATGGGAAGTTTATTATTTTTGTTGATTATAGAGAATTAAATGCAGCGACAATTACATATCCTTTTCCAATGCAATTTAGTGATGCAGTGTTGGATGCAGTATCTGGACATGAAAGGTATAACTTTCTAGATGGATTTTTGGGCTATAATCAAATTCATGTTGTTGAGGAGGATTAGCACAAAATTGCATTTATTACAAAATTTGGTGCATATGTGTTTACAAACATGAGATTTGGATTGAAGAATGGGCCACCTTTGTTCAATTATGTGGCACATAAATTTTTTGAGCCTTACTTGTAGGATTTTATGCAAGTCGTTGTGGATGATTTTTCAGTATTTGGAAAGAAGATACATCACCTACTACACCTAAAATGTTGTTTTGACAGGTGCAAAAAATCTAGATAGGTGCTCAATCCATTCAAGAGTGTCATTCTTGTGAAGAGCAGTATTTTATTGGGCCATGTCATTTCACAAAAGAGGGAATGGCTATTGATGTCGAGAAAATTGAAGCCATTAGGAGAGCAAAATCTCTGGCAAATGTAAAGGAAGTAAAGAGGTTTCTTGGACAAATCAAGTGGCATGCTAGGTATTTGAGGTACTTGGCTAATATCTCATTACCTTTGTCACATTTAGCAAAGAAAGGTGTTCACTTTGTATGGGTTGAGGCTCATGAGAAGGCTTCTCAGTTATTGAAGAAGATGGTTTCAGTAGCACCAATTTTGTAGCCACCAGATTGGTCTTTACCTTTTTGCACATTTGTTGATGCATCAGATGTAGCAGTTGGAGCAGTGTTTATGCAGCAGAATGAAAGAGGATGGTATAGACTAGTTTATTATGCTAGTCGGGTGTTGTGCTCAACTAAAAGGAATTATCCAGTGACTGAACCTCAAGCATTGGCAATGGTGTATGCTCTTAATAAATTCAGACATTATTTGTTGGGTAATAAAGTGGTTTTTCATGTAGACCACCAAGCTTTGCTTTATCTAATCAAGAAGCCTCTATTAACATGAAGATTGGCAAGATGGATGTTATTATTACAAGAATTTATTTTGTTATTGTTCATACTCCATGCAAAGATCATGGAATAGCAGATTATCTAAGTAGATTAGAGTCAAGAGAAGCACTAGTAGAAGTAAATGATGAGTTTCTAGATGCAGAGTTATTTAATGCTCAGATTGTTGACTTTGATTCTTGGTATGATCAATTGTTAGCATTCCTAATAGATGGAGTATTGCCTCAGCAGTTTACACCTGATCAAAGAAAGAAGTTTGCTTTGAAAAGTAGGCCTTATTTGGTCATAGTAGGTGCATTGTACAAAAAAACGGGTGGATCAGGTTATTAGAAGATGTGTACCATATTTTGAGCAACCAGTTGTTTTGTAGGAAGCACATTCAGGAGCAACAGGAGGACATCTATTAGGGGATATTACAGGTAAAAATATTTTGCAAGCTGGTTTGTGGTGGCCTACCGTATTAAAAGATGCTCATGAATATGCCAAAAGATGTGTTATTTGTCAAAAAACAAGCCAACGAAGTAATTCAAATCGAATGTCTGATCATTTAATTTTGCCATTGGATCCATTTCAAAAATGGGGCATGGATTGTTTTGGGCCTATCAAACCTATTACTCAGCAAGGCAATAGATAAATTTTAGTAGCAAAATATTATTGCACAAAGTGGGTGGAAGCAGTAGCACTAAAGGACAACAAGGCAGCCAGTGTAGCAAAATTCCTTTATCACAAAATTATGATCAAATTTTGGTGTCCGATAGAATTGATGAGTGATAGAGGTGCTCATTTTCTTAATGAAGTCATTTCAGAGCTAAAAAAATCATGCATGACAATCAGAAGAATTAGGAACTATTGTTAGATTCAGCATTGTGGTAATTCAGAACACCTTTTAAGGTAACAACAGGAATGACACCATACTCCCAATGGCATTTGTGGTACCACGTTTGAGAGTAACAGTAGAAAAGATTTCTCTTGAAGTATTGGTCAAGCATTAGAGTAGGTACCTTCTTCAATTGGAGGAGGATCGTTTAGTTAGTGCATACATAATGGAGGTAATTCAAAGAAGAAGATAGGCTTGGGTTAATATGATTGTAAAATTCAAGATATTTCAGGTTGGAGATTGGGTGATGGTGTACAACTCTAAAATAGGTCCACATCCAAGAAAGTTCACCGTAAGGTATAAGGATCCATATTAGATTGTTCAAGATTTAGGTCAAGGAACGTTTCAGGTAGCTGATGTTTTTGGCACAAGAATGGAAAAACTGATTAATGGATTTTGTTTGAAGAAATTTCAAGGGAAGCCGCCACATATGGATTGTTTGTCATCTAATTTGGTGCATGTGATGCTTAACTCTGATAATCAGATTGGCAACATTAGTGATCACAAAAGTAAGAAGGCTTATTTGTCTACATTTTGGTCAATGATAACATGTTTTCTGGGAAAGTGTTGCTTAAAAATTTACATTAAATACCTTCTTAAGACTACAATGGTCATCACATGCTAGTTTGAAGTTTAGGGTGATATAATTCATAATTTGCTACATTGGATCTTGATCAATTGGATTTTACTTGGCAAGAATTAGAGGATCTTGGTATATCTGAAGCTACTCAATCAGATCTTGCTTGTTCAAATTTTTCTAAATCAGATTTTGTTCACTTCGAAGATGTCGGATTCGTGTTTCTTTGATTGGATGGTCCTATATCAAATTATTTTTTGTCAATAATTCATCAATGGAAAAGGGAAGGAAAAAAATATTTTAAATCACTACATCTATTTGTGGGTGAAATTCAAACCATTGTGTGAAATTTTTGATCGACATTATGAATCATGGAAAGGTGGCATTATGTGTGTGATTAGTAGTATCGTATGATTACTTGATCTTGGAAACCTGCTGTCACTGTGGAGTCTTACGTTTCAAGCACGCTTTTACATGAGCAAAAGAAAAATGATTAGTCTCGCTTCTATAATTCTGAGCAATGATACACCAACAATGAGGGGTAGAGCAAGCAAGAGAGAAGTCATGACCCATAAAGAGGAATCTTCCATAGATGATAGTGGTTGTTTGTTACAAGAGGAAGAAGATGATACTCACACTTTGACATCGGCAAGCAAAGTAACACACTCGCTTATGGAGCCCTTCACAGATTTTAAAGTAGAGATTGACATGAGCGCACCATTGAATGTTATATGTTTCCAACATATTTCTCTATTAGAGTTTGCATTGCCACCTTGGGTTGGAGACTCAACCACTATGTGAAGAGTCAAGTGGACATCATCAGAAAGACTAAAGGGTAATTATCTCCATAGGTAAAGTTTCCTTGAGAATTAATTGCAAAGGTTTATAAATTACCCATTCTCAAGGATCCATTGTGCCTGAATGTTTTGAAGAGGCATTGAAAAAGGAATTTGGCCCTTGAGAAGGAGGTCACCACTATTATATGTTGAAGAATGCATCTTATGCATGCATATAACAGCTTAAATGGTACCTCGAGAGGTTGTGCTTTATAGTAAAATATGATATTATGTCCAAGGATAATTTTGCTTCATTATGTTGGGCAGAAAAAGTAGAAAAAGTTAGTTGGGCCCATTGTGTATTTGATAGAATGTACAGTGAAATATTCTCTCTGGATAAGCGCACGACAAAAGCCAATAGTAGATTAGCATCTTATCTTGTAGTGATATTTTAGTTTCTATAGAAGGTTGAAAGAAAGGAGGTTGTTTCACCCACTCTATAGGAACAATAGATTGGTTCTCCAATGATTAATAAGAAGGATCAAGATAGTATTAGAGAGGAAGAGCAATTGGATGAAACATATAGTGATTTATTGAAGGCTGGATACAAGGTAGAGGAAGTTGATTTGGTGGTACAGAAGTTGATGGACAAAACTTCTAAAGGAATAAGTTTTCATGAAACACCAATTAATGTATTGGAAGATAAAGAGTATCCCAAGATGGTGGCTAGAAGCTTTAAACTGTCCAAAAAATGCAAGTTGGAATCTGTGCTAAAAGCTATGGTGGATAAGGTTTCGGTACAATAGGTGTCTCAATCAAATCCGAAAGTTAGTACAGAAGTGTCGGAGATGCAGCAGAAGTTGGATGAAATGTACAAATTCATAGTAAGGCAAGATGGTTTGTTGAAGGAACAGAAGTTTCTTACTGATATATTAAACTTTGATGAGTATCAATTGATGAAGTCTCAGGTACAAAGCTTATAGGAGGAATTGCAAAAGAAAACATAGAGCATCAAGAATTGTTGCCTCAATTTTCACCAACAATAGACAGTTGAAATATTCAAATTCAAGAAGCCCCTTGAGGAGTTTGATGATTGGACAGGAAGAATGAAACAAATGGTGGAGACAGAAATACAAAGCTTAGTTGCATTGAAGACAACTTTGCAAGTTGATAATGAATTGAAATCTAGAATCAAACCTTTATTGGTGCTAGAGAAGCAGATGCTACAGAACGAGGAAGTGGAAATGGATGCAGTGTTAATGTCAAAAATGGATATGATGATCATCAAATAGTGAATGCATAAGTTTATGTAGGACCTATGCATAGGATTGAAAGAAAGATTACAAGCACTTATCAAGTATCCACTTGAGCAGATGAAAGATGGCTTTATATTGGTATATGAATATAAGTTGAAAGCGTGAAACTGAGAAGCAATCATTATAAGAGTAGATTGCAGAATCAAAAGAGCCGATTGTTCAACACACTCTAGACAAAGAGTTGGATGATCTAGTTCAGTAGAAAAAAAAACTAGTTTCACAAAAGATGGTGGAGGAAGAAGATATGCAGGTTGAAGTAGATCAAGTTCACAAAAATACTAAGGTTGTAGAGGAAGATCAGCAAGAAGGTTTCAAAAAAGAACTTAGTCTTATAGTCTATGATCAAGGGATCATGAATTCAGGTCTGATTTTTGGGAAAAATCCCCCAATGGGTAGTGCCAGGTGTTGAGGGGAGATAAAGTGCAGGAATAAGTAGTGAGTCAGATTCTTGAAGGTTGCTAAATTGGAATGTTGTAGACTCGAAAGTTGTTGAGTTTGTATTTTGGTCAATTGGATATTTTAAAAAGAAATAGTTATAACTACTTAAGGTATGTCATGTAAGAATCTCGTTGTAATTTTGTTCACGAGGATAAGTAAGGATAGAGGAAGCATCTGGAGAAAGACAAAAAGCCTAGAGAAGTGGAATAGACTCAGTTCATGTATTGTGCAGGATGAAAGTATCAAGACATGACATATTCTATCAAGTAGAGGCCAAAATTGTACTTTAGTCATGCCCAATATCTGTATTTTGAAAACAATCGTGAAGTAATGCTTTCTTGTTGATTTGCCCAATGCTTGTTTTTTCATGTCTCTATCCTTAATGTTCTATTCTTGCATTGTATTCATTTGAGTATGGTAAATCAAAAATTTTCTATCTAAGTAATTGTGTTGTTTGTGAGAATATCTCTATGATAGGAAGTGTTCAGGAGAGTGAATTATCTGAGTTAGTGGATTGTGTTGTTGAACCCCAACAATCACCACTCTTCATCTAGGGTTTCATTGATACCCCTCCAGACATAGTCTAAGAATCATACAAAAATTGGTGAGCATATTTAGGGGTATTTTGTCCTTTTGTGCCAAAAATTTATACATGTTTTGGTTTGCCAATACAAGCATCTCAAAGTTTGCTACAGGTTTAGCGGAGCTAGACATGGTAGTTCTGTTTAACTTTTTGAGATACAATTCTTTTTCTTCATCATGGTATTTTAGTTAGTGGCTATGGTTGAAAGCAATGATGTATTCTTTATGTTGGCTATTGAAGACAAGCTAGATGGTACCTATTAACAATTATGGGCATATATGAGGGTGTTTAAAAATGCCCTACTACACCTACGAATACATTCATTGAAGGTGATCCAGATGGCATTGAAGATGACGATCTTCAAGTTCCTGTTTCTGATGTGGTTCCTACTTCACTTACTATAGAGAAAATTCTGATGGGATGGCAGAGATGTTTAGGCACATGCATTGATAGATTTGTTTGTCTAACATTCCATTATATATAATATTCACTCTTGCAAAAGGATGCTTGGGATACACTTATACCAAGAAAGAAATGAGGCTTTGTTACTTACCTCCGAAAACAATTTGAGAGTGAGCATATGAATGAAGGAGATTCTATGGATTATTTTTTGACAAAGATCAAAGATTTGAAAGAGGAGTTGATTCTCACAGATAAAGTCTTGTCTAATACTCCACTTGTGCAGAGCATTCTTAATGATCTTTGAGATCCACATTAGATTTTTACTTCTACTCTTTGGTTAATGATGAAAGTAAATCTAAATACCTTAAAATTTGAGGAGTTACCCTCTATTTTATTTCAAGAAGATCACTCTAGGCAAAACAAGTCCATTATGTGTGTTGTAGTTCAAGCTTTCTTAGCTAGTTAGAAGGGCAAAGGTAAATGGAGCTCATCTACTAGTAAGCAAAAATCTGCTAATTCCAAATATTCAAAAAAGGAACACAAAGATGACAAGAAAACACAAAAGCAGAAACAATTATGAAAACACTATAAAGGAAATTATCATGTCATAAAGATTTGTACAAAACTGGTTGCAAAAGAGGAAAATAAGAAAGAGGTTCAAATGGTTGTTGTAGAAGCCTCTACAACTAAAACCGAGTCTACTTATTTCTTGTTTAATGAAGAATGATGTTTACGATTGTTTGCACCTATGATCCATCTTCTCATGAACAATGTATGTCTATAGCACTCTCAAATGTTTGGTCCTTTGATAGCGGTGCAATGAACTATATTACCTCATAGCATAGTTTCTTTAGTTCACTTGAGCCTACCCCTATAGGGAATACTGTCACATGCACTAACAACTCCTGTTATCCTGTAATGGGAGTTGGTAAGGTCATTTCAACTACAATTGATGGTATTTATTTCACATTTTATGAGGCTTTTTTTGTGCCAAGGAATCAAGAAAAATTAGTCATCACATTTAGCATTAGCCAAGATCTTCTTGGTTGTCAAATTTATTAATGTTAGATGTACAAATCATGATTTAACAAATGGTGATGTTATTATTAATTCTTCCATTTTATTTCATGGGATGTATAAGATCATTAACTATGCAAAATCTATGTATAATTCAATATGTGTAGCTCAAGATTCTTAGGCTAGCTCAGATGCAAAGCTTTTCCATGCACACTTTTGACATCTGAATTTTGCTCGTTTGCTATGCCTGCAAAAATTTGAAATGGTGTCCTATCTACCCAAACTTGAGGAACTTGGTAAACATATATATGAAGGTTGTATTTGAGTAAAAATGTAGCATTCCTACTTCCCAAAAGATGGTTCAGTACGAGCTACTAAGAAATTGCAGCTTGTTGGCAATAATGTCTATGGTCCTATGTAGACACCTTCTTTTGAAAGCTACCTTTACTTGGTGAATTTTATTGATGATTTTGTGAGTCATGCATGGATGTATCCATTGAAAGGAAATTCTCAAGTGTTTATGTGCTTCAACAATTTCTAATTTTGATTGAAAATCTATCAAAATGTAAAATGGACGACCTTCATTTTGATCAATGGGGGGAATACATGTCTTTTGCTTTTAATGTATTTTTTGTTGAACATGAGATAAAACATCACTGTACAGTGCCATATACACCTGTAGAGAATGGAGTTACTGAAAGAAAGAACATGTCTCTCATGAAGATGGTGGTGTATGGTCAAAAGTCAAGATTTACCACATGGATTCTGGCTTGAGGCTGTGTGTCTTTGGTTGCCTAGAAAGGGCATTAGTGCCTAAAAAAAAATATAGAAAATTGGATGATAACGCAATAAAATGTACTTTTGTCAAGTACAATCTTGAAAGCAAAGGCTATCATCTGTATCATCTATAGACAAAAAGCATTTTGGTTAGACATGATATTCTTTTTGTAGAAGATGTAATTTAGCCATTAATCTCACATATTAAGAAGACATTAGCTAGCTCCAAAAATGTATGAAACTTTGTTGCCTCTTTTTACACGTGGATAGTCAAGTGCTAGTGCAAATGATGCAATTCCTCAGCCTTTACAAGTTTCATATGAGGATGCAGATCATTCCATTTCTTGTGAAAATTTACATAATGAACTTGTTGATGAGAGGCTGATATAGAGGAGGTAAAAAAATGGCTAAGTGTGTGGTGCAAAATTTGCAAAGTACCAAATTAGATGCACCTCTATCATATCATACTTGTTTACACTCTCGTAGTGCTTGTTTTGTATCAGATTGCTATGCAATGACTACCACTTTTTGATAAAAATGAGCCAGTTTCTTTTGATGAAGCACCAAATTCTAAAAAAATTGGATTGTTGCTATGCAATCACAATATAATGCTATTATGAAGAATGCTACTTGGTCTTTATGTGATTTTCCTCTAGGAAAAAGGCCATTGGCACTAAATGGGTGTGCAAGCTGAAGTGTAAGCTTGATGGAACATTTGACAAGTATAAGGCTAGGCTTGTTGTAAAAGCTTATGCTCAAGAGAGAGAGGAGAGGCATTGATTTTGATGAGAGCTTTGCACCCACATGCCGAATAAACATTGATCATAGCATATGTGTACTTGTAGCTCATCATGGTTTGAATGTACATTAGTTGCACATTAAAAGTGCATTTCTGAATGGGGACTTACATGAAGAAGTGTATGCATTTCAGCCTTGTGGTTTTGTGTAGAAAGGGCATGAAAACAAAGCATGCAAGCTCAAAAAGGCATTATATGGTTTGAAGCAAGCACCACATGTTTGGTAGTCGAATAAAAAATTTTATCATTACCTATTACTTACCTCATCTACTCGCAAAATTTGGGGGTAGGTCTGTTCATAATTGCTTGAAGAATTTTCATCATGGATACCTACTGACTTTGACCTGATAAGCTACAAATTTTCCTACATATGGTAGAAGAGTCCCAAAAAAAAGATTTAGAACCACGTCTTGAAGATGTAGACATGGCCAATGGGTGAACTGCTAATTGGGAGATAGTAAAGATGGAGGTTCATCGCCTAACACAACCATAAGAAACACATTTTAACCACATAAGTGCTAGGGATGGATCACTGAAATTGGAGGTGCCTAGGCTTGAAGTAGATCATACAAATCAAACTAGAGACGAACCTAAAATTTTTCAATTAAAATCTAAAGTAGATTCCCTTACTAAACACATTGAAGCATTGCTAATTGAATTAATATCCTAAAAACTATGCAAGGATAGGAAGTGAAACCCTCAATTGAAGAACCAATTAAAAAGCCTTTTAACCAACCAAGAAGATATATATGGTGTGATGATTGTGAAAACCCTTATTGGACCTATACATCTCCCTGAGGCTTGAAGAAGCTCTAGATACCTTCTACAAGTCAAATTTCCTACTCTTACAATTTAGATTTTGATGAAAATGATAATCCTTTTTGGATAAACGTGTATGATGCTTATTGTAAGGATAAATTGACTAAACAAATGATTAAGGAGTGTAGCTCTAATATACGTGCAAAAATGCATTGAAATGAACCTGTTGAACTTCTTTTAGTGTATGCACATGAAGTAGAGGTAGAAGAGAAATGTATGAGAGATGAGGAGAAAGGAAAAAAAGATAAGAGATTGACTAGATCTAGGAAGTAAACTCATGATCAAATGCCAAATGAACAAACTCAAGAGCCTAAAGAGAGTTCTAGGAAAGGAAAAGGAAGACCAATGAAAACCAAAACTCAAAATCAAGATAAAGAACGAAAAGAATTACAAGGAGTTAAAGTTGAGGAGAAAGGAGACAAGGCAACAAAGAAACCTCCATCTTATAGATTAATTTCCCAATTGGAGTGAATTATTGACATCAAAAGAGTCATCTATGTGAAGATTCTTAAAGCCAAAGTAACTTTTTGTGTAGAGGAATTTTTGACAATCTGAGGATCTGATGTAAATTAAGAAGTAGTTAAATAGATAAGAAGAAGAAGAAAGCCGATAACAAATAAAGATGAAGATGTAGAAATGGATGAGCCAAAAATAAGCACTGTAAGACTCGATGAACATGAAATGGAAGATAAGTTCGTGCATAGAAACTATTTAGGACCTTTGGTGAAGTATTTCAATGGCGATGCACCATAGTGCACTCTCCTTTTTGAGAGCTCCACGATGATATCCTCGGAGTAGAAAACTAAGCTTCTAGGGAGACACACGATACTCCACACAGAGGCTGTAGAATATGCAAAAAAACATAGTACATAGGGATCACAAATACAAACTTCTTAGGTGTTACAAATTCAGTCAAACTTTCAATCTGTGATTGATCAGACCACTATATGTTTAATTAAAGAACACATATGAAGAAGTGTTCGATATCCATTTGGCCTTTCACATGGAAAGTAACTATAACAATCTCCCACTAAAGGCCAATATGGCCAAAATAACTATGGGAGAAAAATAAAGAATAATAAATAATACCTGATTGTAAGCATACAAACTATACCTCCCACCTAACGGGCATGTTACACATTATACAAGTGATTGTGTAAGTTCATGAATCAAGTAACCCCGATCATCAATGTCAAAAGCTATCCTATGGTAGAGCTTTACTCAAAGCATCTCGAACACGAAAAATGTACCTTGATGTAGACTTACAATTGTCTACACAATGAACATAGTTAGAATCTAGCCAATAATGGATGCTTCCCTACCTAAGCATAGACACTTGTCCTTAGTGCCACTCAGATATCTCAAAATCATCTTGATTGCTTTCCAATATTTTTTTTTTAGGATTAGACATATACCTACTCACAACCCCCACTACAAATGCAATGTCTAGTCTCGTAGCTACCATAGCATACATTAGACTATCAACAACAGAATGATAGGGAATTTTGGTCATGAATTCCTTTTCCTTATTTGATTTGGGCCAATCATCCTTTCTCAATTTTACATATGTTGGTAATTCAGCCATATGTGGCTGGAAATTTCGAGCAGTTTTGATATTTTTTGGCTGAAAAATTTCAGCCATGTTTGGCTAGAAATTCTCTGCATTTTCAACTCTATTTTCTTGGAACTTTCTAGTCCTTTGAGCCTGAGTTGGTTGGTCTACATGGCCATAATCAAGCGCACTATTTTGGAACAAAGGCATGAGTGTATCGAACACATCTTGTGAGCTAACTATTGGCTGTTTTTGTATTCAAGTAGAGGGAAAACTCATTTTCAGCAAATATCACATCTTGACTCACAATAATTGTATGCATCAATGGATGATACAATTGATATCCCTTACTTTCAGCACTATAACCAATGAATATACATTTCTTTGCCTTGTCATCTAGTTTGTAACATTGTTGTGATGGCACAAGAGCATATGCCAAACAACCAAACACATGCATATGATTAACCATAAGCTTTTGACCATTCCAAGCCTCATAAGGAGTGATGAATCTCAATGCTTTTGTAGGGTAGTGATTCAACACATAATTTTGCACACATGACCGCTTCCATCCAAAACTTATCAAGAAGATGCTTTCCTTTAACCATACATCGTGCCATTTCAAGAAGTGTTCTATTTTTACGCTCGACAACACCATTTTGCTGAGGTGTATATGGCACTGTACATTGGTGTGAAATACCTCTTTCATGAAGAAAATCTTTAAACTCATGTGACATGTATTCACCACCATGATCTCTGCATAGAGTCAAAAGCTTTTGTGAAGAAAAGATGGGTGACGGATTTCCCTCAATGATCGAGAAGCTTGATCGACACAACTACGCGGCTTGGCAAATCAGAATGGAGGCCTATTTGCAAGGTAGAAATCTTTATGGAATTGTAGCAGGTGATGAAGTTATGCCTATTCCAAGATCCAAAGGAGGACCTACACAAGAGGAGACAGATAAGCTCACACTTTGGTGTGCAAGGGATGCTCAAGCAAGGTCGTACATACTAAACTCTATCTTTGACTTTCTATTACCACATATTAGAGGATGCAAGACATCTCAAGAGACTTGGGATGCCCTCGAGACTTTCTTTTCTGCTAGTACCAAAGCAAGAAAGAATCATCTTTGGAACGAGTTCAACCAAATGAAGAAGACACTTAAACAAACCATCACAGAGTTTGTTACCAAGGTCAAGGAGGTTGCAGATCAGTTAGCATCCATTGGAGAGCTGATTGAAGAAGAGGTCATCATGAGGCAAATTCTCAACGGCATTCGAAGTGATAAGCAATGGCAATCCTTCACGACGGCTTATGATCTCATCATGGATGTGCAGACTCCAAACTTCAACATCTTTCTTGGACAACTCTTCAATCAAGAAGCCAACAATAACATAAAGGAAGGTAACTCTTATCATGGTAATTCAACTAGTGCTCTATATGCAGATAAGAAGGATAAGAAGCAGAAAGGCAAGAAGAAGGAAGAAGATGAAGAAGAGACTTCTCAAGCCAACTTTGCAAGCAAGAGCAAGTGGAAAGGGAAGAAGAAAGGACCAAAGCAAGACAAAGCCAAAGGTCAGAATGTTCAACCTTGTGCCATATGCGATAAGACCAACCACACCACTCAGATTTGCTGGTTCAATGGGAAGACCCAGAAAGGAAGTGGAAGAGGTCGATATGGCAGCAATAGAGGCAGAGGTGGACACATCTTCAACAATAACAATAGAAGCTATAATAGAAGGGACTACAACAATTATTCAAAAGATCAACCACATGAAGACTCATTGCTTCTTATGAATCTAAGCCACAAAGAAGGTAAAGAAGATGATCATTTGTTCTACATAGATTCAGGATGTTCGAATCATGTTGCAAGCAACATTGCTCTTCTATCTGATTTGGAAAGTCCAAAGCATAGACATGAAGTGCAAACAGGGGATGACACAAAGCACAATGTGGAGAAGATTGGTAATGTCAAAGCTTCCAATGGCACGACAAACATTCTGAGTAAGGTTCTCTATGTACCCACTATCACTAAAAACCTAATAACTGTAGGCCAAATAGTTGAAAAAGACTTGCAAGTTAGGTTCACCCAACATGGAGCTTTTGTGGAAGATCCATGTCAAGGCTTCAAGAAGATAGCCCGAGGTGAGAAGCATGGTAGGCTCTTTACTTTTGAAGTAGGAGAAACCAGGAACATAGCTCTATTCAACTTTGGGTCTCAAACCCTAAGTGAGCTTGAAGTGTGGCATAAGAGACTTGCTCATGTGAATGAAAGAACCTTGAAGGATATATGCAGGGATCAAAGTGTTCTAGGACTGCCAAACATATCAAAGCAACACATGATCAACAGGTGTGATGCATGTCAGATTGGGAAGGCACAAAGACAACCATTCAACCACAAAGGCTACATCCACAACAACTTATTGGACTTAGTACATACAGATGTATGGGGACCAAGTCAAGAACCTTCATTGGCAGGATCAAGGTATTATGTCTCATTTATTGACGACCATAGTAGATCGACTGTTCTATACTTTATCAAGAGTAAGAATGAAGTATTTGATTGCTTCAAGAAGTATCTTGCACATGTGGAGAATCATACAGGTAGATCACTAAAGAAGCTCAGATCTGATGGAGGGGGAGAATACTTCTCCAAAGAGTTTGATGAGTTCTTGCAGGACAAAGGTATCAAAAGGGAAGTGACTACTAGGTACTCTCCTCAACTAAATGGAATTGCAGAAAGAAGAAATAAGACATTGGTTGGATCAGCCCAAACAATGCTTGAAGAGAAGAAGCTGCCACATTATCTATGGGCAGAAGCTATTTCAACTGCTGTGTACCTTGTCAATCGACTACCATCCAAATCACTTCAAGGTATGACTCCTTATGAAGCATGGCATGGAAGAAAACCTAGTCTTGGACATTGCAAGGTTTTTGGTTGTTTAGCTTATGTTCATGTACCATCACAAATAAGAGGTAAGCTAGATGAAAGGGCAACAAAGGCAGTGTTTATTGGATATGATTCAACTCAGATGGGTTATAGGTTCTTCAATCCTTCAACCAAGCAATTCACTACAAGTAGAGATGTTGTGTTTGAAGAACACAGGTCTTGGTATGATGAAGACAAACAAAAGGTAACACTACCATATGATCTTGATTCTAACTTTCATCAATTAGGAAGCAAGCACGATACATAGGTCAGGATCCAAGAAGTGATACAGACAATGACCAAGATGAAAGAGAAAAGGATTACAAGCTATGGAAGTCAAGAGGCAAAGCAAAGATGCAAGAGGTTGGAGAATGCTCCAAACAAGCACCTAGAAGATCAGCAAGAGAGAAGAAACAACCAGAAAGGTATGGATATGATTCCACGTTTGTTACAAAGCATTCAATCTACTTGGCAAAAGACTCTATTTCAGAGGAACCCTCAACCTACGAAGAGGCAAAGGGAATCCCTAATTGGGAAAAGGCCATGAACGAAGAGATAGATGCATTGAAGGAGATGGACACTTGGGATTTGGTTCCAATGTCGCCGAATCAAAAGGTAATTGGTTGCAGATGGGTATATAAAGTTAAAAGAAATTCAGATGGATCAATTTAGGGGTACAAGGCAAGATTAGTTGCCAAAGGATGCTCACAAACTCATGGTATAGACTATGAGGAAACATTCTTACCAGTTGCAAAGATGACTACAATCAGGACATTGATAAGTGTAGCTGCTACAAGGAATTGGAGACTCCTTCAACTTGATGTAAAAAATGCATTCTTAAATGGTTGGATAAGTGAAGAGGTATACATGTCACAACCACCAGGTTTTGAAAACCCTAATCATCCATCTTATGTTTGCAGACTTAAGAAAGCATTGTATGGATTGAAACAAGCTCCTAGAGCTTGGAATTACAGGTTGATTACATATCTTCAAGATCAAGGGTTCAATGCTAGTAGCTCCGATCCTTCTCTATTCATCAAAAGGGATCACAATGATGTTATCTATCTATGTGTATATGTAGATGATATTATTGTGACAGGTGATGATCTAAATGGCATTCAAAGGATCAAGAGACACATGCAAGAGGAGTTCAAAATCAGTGACCTAGGTGAGCTCACATATTTCCTAGGTATGCAGGTGATATACACAGATGAAGGAATGTATTTGACTCAAAGAAGATACATTCAGGATCTTCTTCTCAAGTTCAAAATGGAGAACACTAAACCTGCAGGTACACCTTTGGAGATGAATCATAAACTTAGTGTTTATGAAGGTGAGAAAATTGAAGACATTAAAGAATATCAAAGCTTGGTAGGTAGCTTGATATATGCTACTCATACAAGGGCAGACATATCATATAGTGTGGGAGTGCTTAGGTAGTTCATGCACTCACCGAGAAGACCACACATGGATGCGGCCAAGAGAGTACTTAAGTATCTCAAAGGTACAATCAACGAAGGTATATTCTATCCTTACTCTTCAGATTTGGATATCAAAATCTACTCAGATGCAGATTGGGCAAGAGCTAAGGATGATAGAAAAGTACATCTGGTTACTTAGCATTTGTAGGTTCGAAGCTAGTGTCATGGAGTTCCAAGAAGCAACCAACAATTGCTTTATCCTCAATTGAAGCAGAGTACAGAGGCTTGACCATAGCAACTCAAGAAGCAATATGGTTAAAAGCATTGTATACAGATTTGGGACTTGTGAGTTCCAAACCTCACATATTTGGAGATAATGTAAGTTCCATGCATCTAGCGGCAAATCCTATTTTTCACGCGAGAACCAAGCACATAGAATTCCATTACCACTTCATCAGGGAGAAGCTCATGGCAAAGGAAATTGACATTTCTTTTGTTCCAACTGAAAAGCAAGTAGCACATATGATGACGAAGGCACTTGATGGAATAAGGCTTTGTAGATTCAAAGTTATGGCAGGTATTCAACCTATGAGAGAATGAAGACTCAAGCATACTTTAGCTTGAGGGGGAGCTGTTGGAACATCAAGCTTACACTATGCTTGAGGTGGATTTGATCTACATCAAAGGCTATCGTGTCGAAAGAATATCCGTTGGAGAGTTCCTTTTCATATGCTCATTTATTGTATTTTTTGAGAGATTATTGATGGTTTATTTACCGTTGTAAAAGCCTTGAGCTTTACACATGTAAAGGTAGAAAGATAGAGCCCAAATCCCACGAATTTGTGGTGGTTGAAGTTGCATTCAATCAAGAAAATCAAATCACCTAAAAGTAGATCAAACTAGATCTTCACTTTTCCTAGATTGTAGGAAAGTGAATTGATTCCCTCCAACAACCATTCCCACCTTCATTTGAATTCAAATTCAACTTGTAAAACTCGTGGAACACTCCTAGATTCTATATAAAGACTTGGAATCACTTGTGAAATACATGGAAGCAATATACATACACTTGTGACCATCATTGTTTTGCTCCTTCAATTTTATGCATCATCTTCTTCGCCAACATTAATCTTGTAGAGGCTGCTGCTCTCTCTTCAGAGCTCCAAATTGAGTGCAAGATGACTCATTAGAAAGGTATACATGTCTAGTTTATGTCTCTAAATTTTCAAAGCATTTGGTTCAACAGATTTGGAGAAATCTGAGTTTTTTAGCCTCAGGGTCAATCTCTACATATTCCTGAAAAATAGGAAGTACCACCAGTGAATGTCACATTCATTCCTATAGCATATTTTGCTTATTCCTTATACTTTTGTGCATTACATACACTCAACCCTATGTGTATGACTCCCATAAAAGGATTTTTTCTAATTGTAATCAGGCTGGTCGCTATGGGCATTTGAAGTTATTGTCTCTTCCACAGATAGTAAGTTTTTTGAGCTAGTCGACCCGTGAACCTGTCTGTTTTGTATCGACTCATTCTCCTTGATGCTCCAAAGTACATAGTGTATATCTTTGCACTTATTGCATGCCTATAAGGTCTATTTGAGTCTCCATAAGCTTAAGGGCTGGTCTTGTGCCAGTTGGCTTGACCAAACTTCGTCGCTTCGAAACGCACTTTTCTACCTTCGACAAGCTTCTCCAAGTTCTTTCAGATAAGAGGCATTGTTTGCACACACCACATGTCCTGCTTTGCGTGCATCTTTCAAAGAGGCAAAAAATCTTTTGCATGATGTTATGTGCTTTGAAGCACCACTATCAAAGAAGCATCCGAATCAACCTCACTCACAACCATACATTTAGAATGCAAAGAAGCATCATAATGACATGTAACATCACATGGACAGAAATCTTCAGCCATGTTAGTTTGATCATTCTTTACATTGCAGAATTTTGAGTGATAGACATGCCAAATTCCTTCTTCTTTTCATTGCATTTAGCAAGCTTTTTGCACTCATCAATAGTATGACTAGCCTTTCGACAATATTTTCGTCTCTTTTTCTTTCGCAAATCACCATCATTAGAGGAATGAGTGGAAGAGGAAGGTTGAGGCTTTCGCTTTGATGAACCCAAAGCGGAACCATAATTGCTTTTCCCCTTTTGTGAGATAGCAAGTGCTTGCGTTCCCTCAATCAAACCACTCCTATTCACTCTAGATTGCTCTTCTTGCAAAAGAAGAGACACAAACCCATCAAATGCATATATATTAGGATTCATTTTGCAACCAAGCAGAGTGTAGTACCAAAGCTTTGAAAAGATTTCATTAATCCTTTCAACAATGTAGAGATGAGTGATACATCCGGAATAATCTCATCTATGTTTGCCAATTGCCCTTTCAAGTCGTTGATGCATGTCACATACACATCCACAGACTCAATTTCAACCATACATACATCCTCAAGTATGCAACACGTGCTTCATTACACACGGCATACAAAGAAGCAAGAGTGTCCCATGCCTGCCTTGATGTAGAACATGCTTGAGAACCTTTTCCATCCCATCAAAGCTGCTCCTATGTAGGTGGAGAAGGAGAAACCACTGTACTCGAAGAAGAAGCTCCATCTGTGATAGTAGATTGTGAAGTAGAAGAACTTGCAGGTCTTCCATCTACATCTGCCACTATGTTCCAAAGTTGTTTAGCAACAAGAACATGTTTCATCATGTAACACCACATCAGATAGTTGGTCCCATCAAGCTTATCTTCACCTTGAAGCAGGCCAAACAAGTCATTGCTGCCCACCATTTCACAAAAGAAGAAGAATGTGATAAAATATTCACTTCGACGAAAGTTGAAGTGAATGCTGAAATTTTAGCTCACAAACTGTCACTCTAATGGCAATTCTAAATGTAGGAATGGCTTTGAAATGGGGGTAAAACTACAGGGCACCTAGTGGAAATGTTTCTTGGCTGCTGGAATTCAAGGTTGTGTGCTCCGAAGTCAATTTGCACTGTTAAATGTGCATCCATGTTGTGATGCAAAAAAACAAAGCTTGAGAAGGAGCTGAACCTACTCTGATACCACTGTTGGGTGTGTGTAGAAGTGCAAGAGACACACAAGAAACATATGCAAGGAGCACAAACATAACAAGACGCACGGAGAAGACAGATGGTTGGAATAGCTCTCTCTATTGATGATGAACTAAAATGAAGTAAGAGCTGAATAATATCCCTAAGTACAAAGTACCATCACATATGAGTGAATCATGTATGTCGTAACATGGGGAAAAAACATGTAGCTAGCAGTAGAATAAAAAGTGCCCATGTATAGGGAAAAGGTTCACATCAAAGCTACTCAAGGAACACATGTGTAAAAATTATTACATGGGGCATTTGTGGTACCTATCTCCTTGCTTTCCCACATTTTGATTCTTTCCTTACTAATCAATTTTCTTATGGTTTTTCTTTTGGTCAAATTTATTTTCAACATAGTTAGTTCTTGCAAACAAAAATAAACAAAAAGCTTAGAAAACATGAAAATAAACTAAAAGTTAATGGTTTGATTGATGAAAATGAAAAGATATGTGGAATATTTGAGTATGTCTCATGTGTTGATGTTATAGATGAAATCAAAACATTCATCAGGGAAAAACAAGCTAAACCAAAACTTTTTCCATTGCCATCTTTACAAATGTATGCAATTTTACATGAGTGGATTTATGAGCATCCTTATTTTTTATGGATTTAAACCAAAAATAGATACAAAATACTAAAGAATAGACAAGAAAGTAAAGCTAGTAGCTTAATCACTTCCCAAATTTAGTGATGAGATCATTAGAAATGTAATTAATGATCCAAATTTTTGTGATCCATCAAGAATTGGGCATGAATTTAAATGGGAAAATCTTTTGCTTGCTAGGTATTCCGATGGGATTTGATGTATCGATGGGCCAACAATGGAAATGGGTTCTCTCGAAGCTGGATAATAAACTGGCCTATTCGAAAGGTATGCAAATCAACCTTGTAGGAAGGGCCATGGTGATTAACACATTCCTGATTTCTTCAACTATCTATTTTCTTTCTTGTTGGAGACCAAAAGACCAAGATATTGTTAAACTCGAAAGGGTCTGCAGAAACGTTCCATGGACCGGTGACCCCAACAGAAGGGGAATCCCCAAAATTAAATGGATTACTTGCACAAGCCAAAAGGATCAAGGTGGTTTGGCCATAATTGACATCAAAGGCATGGCTAATAAGTTAGCAACAAAGTGGTTAATCAAGGCATGGAACAATAGTTAAGCCTCTTGGGCCAAGCTTATTTTTAAGAATAATAGCGATCTTAAGCTAATGGGCCTCCTAGGATGGAAGGACCTCAGCCTTCTCACCCTACTCGTCTCCCCTTTATCGATTTCTCCACGTGGCTTAGATTTGGTATGCTCACTGTGGAAGAGTTGGAACAAGTTCAAACAATTTGTTCAGATTAGTGAAGATTGATGGTGGGTGGCTGGTATTAGATAGAATGATTCAATATGGTTCCCCATCAAGGGTATGAGAAGTGTGGCGACTTGGAACCTCCATAAAGCTAAGAAAATATGGAACAAAGGCTTTTGTTTGTGGAAACATATCTGGAATCAAGACACATGCCAATGGATTAGATTTGAAGACATTGATCTGGATGTAAGAGTAAACTATGAAGAATGGACCCTATTGCAAAGTAGATTCATTGCTTGGCAACACTCAAAGACTTGCCTCCTCATTGGCTAGGACTCTCCCCACCATGAGGGCCTTAGATAGGTCAATGGAAATAGCCTTGACAAAATTCCAAGATCCAAGAAGAATTTTAACCTTGATGTGATGCTTAATAGGAAGTGGTGCCTTGATTGGTTGAACTTGTGATGGTAGTTTAAGTTCCAATCACTTTGGCATCCACTCATCGAGATAAAAAAGTCGCTGCTCATGTGGAGAATCCTCCACCAAGGAATTCGGACCAATGCAAAGGCTAGAAAATTTTGCGGGTTCCTAGCTCCTATGTCATGTAGAGATTGGAGCACAAAGTCCCATTCTATCCTATCATAAGCCTTGTCAAAGTCAATTTTGAAGAAATAAATAGATTGGTTGGACTCATTGGCGTACTCAATACCTTCCGAGAGAGAAATAATAGCATCAAGAATAAATCTACCTTAGATGAAGCCGTTTTTCTTAGGCAGGATGATGTCTTTCATAAGAGGGCTGAGTCTCCTAGAAAGGGAAGAGGCAAATATCTTATAGATACTGGTAAGATAGGATAGGCCTCCACTTATTCAAATCCTCTTTTGGTCCTTTTTTATGGATCAACTTTATCACTCCAGTGTTGATTTCAATAGGAAGAGTGCCTCTGCTAACATATTCATTCCAAATCGAGAGAATAAACGGAGTTAGGAAATCTTTCAAAGCAATGAAAAACTCATTAAGAATACCATCAAGGCCAGGAGTCTTGCAAGGTTTTCATTTACCTATGGTTTCTTTAATCTCATTGGCAATTATATAAATGTTTAAGTTCATCATTATATAATTTATGAATTGATAAGCAATGATCGACTTGTACTCTGCATTCAAAAGTTTGTACATGAATTGGTTAGATTGCATTGACTTTATGCATAGGTTTGATGGATCACATCAACTGTTTCCTAAAATGTGAAGAGATGTATAAAGAATGTAAATGAAGGGGAATCATCTAGGTCCAAAACTCAGTGTTTCACCTAAATTTCAAGAATAAAATCATTTTTTTGCGTCAAGTTTACACATTTATTGATCCAATTTAGCGTTTGTATAGTCCTTATGCTAACGTTTCTTCTCATGTGCGAAATACACTTTCAGGATCACAAACATGGATTTAAGAATTACTCATTTTACATTAAGGCAAAATTTCATCCCATGAAATGCTTAAATATTTGGAGACAGGAGTCCCGTAGTGCACAGCTTGGGGCATCACTTTCTAGATTCAAGGCTAGGTGACTACTTACGACAGGAGTCCCGTAGTGCACAGCTTGGGGCATCACTTTCTAGATTCAAGGCTAGGTGACTACTTAAAATTTTTACCAAATACATATTTTTCTTTGCTTTTAATAATAAAACATCAAAAAATTGAGACATAATTAAGAGGTGATTAATAGTCTATAATAGAATATTCCCTAAAATAGTCTATAATTTAGATATTTTTTCTGATATTTTTTCTAGATCTTTTATACAAATATACATAGTTTTAAGAAATTATCTAAAGATACGCAATTTCTAATGAAAAAAGTAAAATCCATGATTATTACAGTTGCGCTATCTTCATTTTATTTCAAGAAGTGATGTATGACACGTTGATATATTTAGGTAGTGATGTGTGTGAACACACTAGGACCGCCGGGGCACTTTTTTCCCTCTTTAGGAGGTTTTTTTCCCCTGGCTTGTATATATGCCTATTGCCCTAATGGGCTACTTATATTTTTACATTCTCTAGTAATACATTCAGTATTGTGTGTTTGTGCTCCAAGCTTCTTTTTCTTCCTTGTGCTGTTCGCGTGCTTCCGCAGACATCTATCTCCAACAATTGGTATTAGAGCAGGTGGTCGCTTCATCTAGGGCACCGTCGACACTCCTCCGTTTGCAGTCTCAGAATGGCACGAATTGTGGTGAGCACCCTCATCGTGTTTCCAAGATTTGAGCTCGTTTCGGCCTCCAAATGCATTATCGCAGTGCTTGTGCAGGCTATTTCCTCTTTTTGTGCCAAAGATATATACCAGTTTCTATTTGCCAGTATAAGCGTCTCGAAGTCTGCTATAGGTCTAGTAGAATTCGTCGGGACAATTCTGTTCAACTTTTTGAGATACAATCAATTTTCTGCATCAAGGTATTTTAGTCACCGGCCATGGCTGAAAGCAGTGATGTATTTCGTATGTTGGCTATTGAGGATAAGTTGGATGGTACCAACTACCCACTATGGGCTTATATGAGGCGACATGTATTGGTTGCAAAAGGATTGTGGAACATTGTGCAGGGTGTTGAGAGACGTCCTGTTACACCTCTGACTACACATACTACAAATACATGTGCTAGAGATGATGAAGATGGTGTCAAAGATGATATTCTACAGATTCCTGTTTGTGCTGCTATTTCTGTTGCACCTACTGTAGAGCAGATTCGTTGGGATGGCAGAGATGCCCAGGCACATGCTTTAATAGCCTTGTCTGTCAAACTTGCCATTATTCCTCACATTCCATCTTGCAGAATAGCTAAGGATGCTTGGGATACGCTTACCACATTGTACCAAGCTAGGAATGAGGCTCATGTTGCTTACCTCCGAAAAGAGTTGGAGAGTGAGCACATGAATGAAGGTGATTCTATGGACAATTTCCTAACAAAGATCAAAGACTTGAAGGAACAATTGATTTCTGTTGATGAGGTTATACTAGATAGCTCACTTGTGCAAACCGTTCTGAATGGTCTTCCTGATTCATATCAGAGTTTTGCTTCTACTCTTCGGTTGATGATGAAAGGCAATCCAAATGCCTTGTCATTTGAGGATTTAATCTCTGTTCTGTTGCGGGAGGATCAATCCAGGCAGAATAGGTCCATTATGCATGTTGCAGATCAAGCTTTCCTGGCTAGTCAAAAGGGCAAAGGAAAATGGAGCTCTTTTACTAGTAAGCAGAAATCTACAAGTGCTGCACATTCGAGTAAACCAAGACAAAGATGAGAAAAAATCAGGAAAGCAAAATTTTTTTTGTAGGTACTGTAAAGGGAATTATCATATCATAAAGAACTGTCCAGAACTAGCTACTAAAGAGGCAAAGAAGAAAGAGGCTGGAATGGTTGTTGCAGAGGCCTCTACACCAACAATAGAGTCTACAAATCTTGTGCAGGAAGAAGAATTTGCGTTTACTACTGTCTGTAGTTTTGACCCATCTTCTCATGAGCAGTGCATGTCTGTAGTAGACTCAGATGTTTGGTATTTTGACAGTGGGGCGACCAAACATATTACCTCGCAGCGCAGTTTCTTCTCTTCACTCGAGCCTGCCCCTACAAGGAATACTGTTACATGTGCCAACAACTCCTCTTATCTTGTTATGGGAGTTGGTAAGATCATTTTGACTACTACTAATGGTAGTTCTTTCACTTTGTTAGAAGCTTTTTTTGTGCCAGGGATCAAGAAGAACCTGTTATCAGTTTCTGCATTAGCCAAGATTGGCTTGGTTGTGAAATTTGTTGATGACAGGTGTACAGTTCATGATCTGTCAAATGGCGATGTGATTATTGCTTTTGGCATTTTATGTCGTGGGTTGTATAAGCTCATAGACTATGCAAGATCTGAAAATGATTTGGCATCTACAGTAAATGATTCTTAGGCTATGTTAGATGCAAAGCTTTGGCATGCAAGCTTTGGTCATCTGAATTTTGCTAGTTTGCTACGCCTGCAAAAATATGAAATGGTGTTCTCTTTGCCCAAACTTGAGGCACCAGGAAAAAATGTTTGTGAAGTCTGTATTTTGGGCAAAATGCAGCGTTCCTCCTTTCCAAAAGATGGTTCAATTCGAGCTACACAGAAATTGCAGCTTGTACATAGTGATGTCTGTGGTCCTATGCAGACACACTCTTTTGGAAATTACCTTTACTTCGTGACTTTAATTGATGATTTTTCCATGCATGCATGGGTATATCCGCTCAAAGCAAAGTCCGAAGTGTTCATGTGCTTTAAACAATTTTCGGTTTTGGCTGAAAATCTGTCAGCATGTAAAATGGACACCCTCTGTTCTGATCGAGGAGGGGAATACATGTCTTCTGATTTTAATGCATTTATGGATGAACGTGGGATAAAACACCAGTGTACAGTGCCGCATACACCTCAACAGAATGGATTCACTAAACGAAAGAATAGGTCACTCATGGAGATGGCGAGGTGCATGGTTAAGAGTTAGGCTTTACCACATAGTTTTTGGCTTGAGGCTGTCATGTGTGCAGCATATGTATTGAACAGGTGTCCCACTAAAGCACTCCAGTCTATCACTCCATATGAGGCTTGGCATGGCCACAAGCCATCTATTGCTCATCTACATGTTTTTGGTTGTTTGGCATATGCAGTAGTGCCTGAACAACATCACAAAAAATTGGATGATAAGGCAATAAAATGTATTTTTGTTGGGTACAGTTTTGAAAGTAAAGGCTATCGTTTGTATCATCCACATACTAAACACATTCTGGTTAGCCATGATGTTGTCTTTGTGGAAGATGCTATTCAGCCATTGCTTTCATGTACTAAGGAGACATCTGTTAGCTCCAAAGACATGTATGATACTTTGATGCCTCTTTTTACAGGTGGATAGTCTAGTGCTGGTCCTAATGAGGCAACTTCTCAGCCTTTGTAGGCTTCATATGATGAAGCATATCATTCCATTTTTGATGCAGATTTACATGACACACTTGTTGATGAGAGAGCTGATATTGAGCAGGAAAAAACTATTCCAAAATGGCTGGTGCAGACTTTGTGTGACAGCAAATTAGATGCATCTTTGTCATATCGTACTCGTTCAGGCTCTCATAGTATCTCCTTTGCATCAGATTGCTATGCTATGGCTGCGTCTAGTCTCTGTGATGAGAATGAGCCTGTTTGTTTTGATGAAGCACAGAATTCGGAAAATTGGATGGATGCTATGCAATCTGAATATGATGCTATAATGAATTCGGTAGGTCTTTATGTGACTTGCCTCTTGGCAAGAAGGCCATTAGCACTAAGTGGGTATACAAGCTGAAGCGTAAACTTGATGGTACAGTTGACAGGTATAAGGCTAGGCTTGTTGCAAAGGGTTATGCGCAGGAAAGAGGCATTGATTTTGATGAGACCTTTGCACCTACATGTCGTATGACTACTGTTCGGAGCATTTGTGCACCTGGAGCCCATCATGGCTGGAATGTATATCAGTTGGACATTAAAACAACATTTCTAAATGGTGACTTGCATGAGGAAGTGTATGTTTTT
Source organism: Ceratopteris richardii (assembly GCA_020310875.1). Lineage (NCBI taxonomy): Eukaryota > Viridiplantae > Streptophyta > Polypodiopsida > Polypodiales > Pteridaceae > Ceratopteris > Ceratopteris richardii. The sequence goes on along the minus strand of CM035426.1, from coordinate 46,522,097 downwards.
CGGCCCCGTGGCTTTGTGCAAAAAGGGCATGAAAACCAGGTGTGCATGTTAAAGAAGGCATTATATGGTTTAAAGCAAGCACCATGTGCTTGGTATGAGAAGATACATGCCTATCTGGTTGCACATGGTTTTGAAAACAGTCCAACTGAAAGCACCTTATATGTTAAGCGTGCTAATGATGTGCTTCTGATCATTGTTGTCTATGTTGACGACATGCTGCTCACTAGTCCTATTGAGAAGCATATTGCTGATTTCAAGGCCGATTTGCATGCCTCATTTGAGATGTCTGATTTGGGGCATTTGCATCACTATTTGGGCATTCAATTTATGCAAGTTGATGGTGGAATGGCTTTGTGTCAAACGAAATATATTGACACATTATTGCAGCATTTTGGCCTTGAAGACTGTAAGCCTATTGCCACTCCTATGGAGACAGGTTTATGATTGAGTCTTCATGATGCTGGAGATGCATTTGATGTTGTTCTCTATCAGTAGGTTGTTGGATGCTTGATTTACTTATGCATTACTCGACTAGATATTGTCTCACAGATGAGCACGTTTATGCATTGCCCAGGAGTCACATATTGGAAGGCGATTAAGCACATATTTTGCTACTTGAATGGTACCGGCTACTTGGGTTGTTTTATCCCAAGGGGGGATCACTACTGCTAGATTTGCATGCTTTTTCTGACTCAGATTGGGATGGTTGCTATGACACTCGTGTGTCCATCAGTGGTTTTTGCTTCATGCTTGGTAGGTCATGTATATCTTGGTTGAGCAAGAAGCAGCCTACTGTGGCCACTTCCAGTTGTGAGGCTGAGTATAGTGAAGCTTTCATAGCGAGTGTTGAGTGTGTGTGGCTCAGACGCCTTATGATTGATTTGGGTGTTGGCCAGTGTTCTGCCACCACCATCTTCACTGACAGTTAGAGCGCATTGGCAGTTGCGAGGAACCCTGTGTTCCATGCTCACACTAAGCACATTGAGGTGCATTATCATTATGTCAAGGAGAGGTTCTCTGCTGGGGATATCAGCTTCGCATATGTGCCCACGCAGGAGAACATTGCAGACCTTCCTTATACATGAGTGCCAACTCCTTGTTCAACGCATCACTCCCAGGGGGGATTTGTTGATATATTTAGGTAGTGATGTGTGTGAACACACTAGGACCGTCGGGGCACTTTTTTCCCTCTTTAGGTGGTTTTTTCCCCCCGCTTGTATATATGTCTATTGCCCTAATGGGCTACTTATCTTTGTACATTATCTAGTATTATATTCAGTATTGTGTGTTTGTGCTCCAAGCTTCTTCTTCCTTGTGTTGTTCACATGCTTCCGCAGACATCTATCTTCAACAACACATATATATACATACATACATACATACATACATACATACATACATACATACATACACACACACACACACACACATATATATATATATATATATATATATATATATATATATATATATATATATATATATATATATATATATATATATATATAATGTGTGTGTGTGAGGTGTATGTATGTAGGTATGTGTATGCATGCGATATATCCATGTGTGTATGCATGTGTGTATGAGTGAATGTGTGATATATACATTTTTGTGTATGCATATATATGAATGTGTGTACATATGTGTATATGCACATGTATGTGTGTATCCATGTATGTCTATGTGTGTATGTGTATGTGTTTATCCATGTTTATGTGTGTATGTATATGTGTTTATCCATGTTTATGTGTGTATGCATAAATGTGTATGTGCATGCATGTGTATGTGTGTATATGTGTATACATGTATGTGTACATATGTATGCATGTATGTGTATATCTGTGCATGTTTGCATGCATCTATGTCTATGTGTGTGCATATGTGCATGTGTTTTTGTGTGTGCATCTATCTGTATGTATATGTGTGTTTGTGTGGGTGTATATATGTATGTGTGGGTGTATGTGTGCATGTATATGTGTTTGTATATGTATGTATGTGTATGTTTGTGTTTGTTATGTATTCGTTTATGTGTTTTTATGTGTGTGCATGTGTATTTGTGTGTATGGGTATGCATCTATGTGTATGTGTGTATGCATGTTGAATATATGCATGCATGTATGTGTATTTGTGTATACATGTGTATGTGTGTATGCATGTATGTGTATGTGTGTGCATGTGTGTATGCACATATGTGTAGGTGTGTGTATGTGCATGTATGTATATGTGTGTGTATATGTGTGTATGTGTGTATGTGTGTGTGTGTGTCTATCTGGGTGAACATATATGTATGTATGTGTATGTTATGTATGTGTGTGTATGTGTATGCATGTATGTGTGTGTATATGTATGTGTATGCATGTGTATTTTTGTGTTTGTTATGTATGTGTGTATGTGTGTGTATGTGCATGTGTATGTATGTGTATATGTGTGTATGTGTATGTGTGTATGCATGTGTATGTGTATGTGTATATGTATGTATGCATGTGCATTTGTGTGTATGTGTATGTGTATGCATCTATGCATACATGTGTATATGTATGTGTGTATGCATGTGTATGTGTGTATGTGTGTATGCATGTATGCATATGTGTGTGCATGTGTGTGTGCATGTCTATGTGTATGCATGTCTATATGTATGCATGTATGTGTATGTGCATATGCATGTGTGTGTGTATGCATGTGTATGTGTATGCATGTATGTGTATGTGTGTGCATGTGTGTATGCATGTGTATGTGTGTATGCATGTGTATGTGTGTATGTATATGCATGTATGTGTATGTGTGTGCATGTGTGTATGAATTTGTATGTGTGTGCATGTGTGTGTATGCATGTATGTGTATGTGTATGTGTATGTGTATGTTTGTGTATGTGTATGTGTGTTTATGTCTATGTGTGTATGTATGTGTATGTGTGTATGCATGTGAATAAGTGTATGTATGTGTATATATGTATGCATGTGTGTGTGTGTTCTTGTCTATGTGTGTGCGTGTGCATATGCACGTCTATGTACATGTATGTGGATGTGTGCATGCATGTATCTCTATTTGTGCACATGTGTGTATTTATGTGCATGTTTGTGTATGTGCATGTAAGTATATGTGTTCAAATGTGTATGTGTATGTGAGTGTATGTGTGTGTGTATGTGTGGGTGTATATGTGTATGTGTGTGGTGTGTATATGTATGTGTGTGGTGTGTATATGTATGTGTGTGGTGTGTATATGTATGTGTGTATATGTTACTATTTGTTATGTATGTGTGTGTGTATTCCACAGTTGCATCTTTCTTTGATAGAGGTCACTTATGCAACACACTAAGTTTAGAGTGCCGCATAATGAACTGAACCTATTTTTGTTTCATTGTTGTTAGATATACTCAATACTTCACCCTCAATTGACCACAAAAGATACATGGTGTTGTAAGTTGTAAGGCCCTCATTATGAGGAAAAGCCATTGTGAGAGACAAACATTTTTGGAATCCTAAACTTCAACCTAGATGAGGTCTATGTGTGACCATTGATGGTAATAGATTATCTTTGCTAGCCTAGCCATTAGGTTAGGTAGGACATAAACTTCACAACCATTGGGTTTCTATTCAAGATGAAAATAAAGCCCTTGTGGTGTCGTGTGGTTTCCCCATAGAACCTTAATGGGGGGAAGGAGTGTAGAGAGGGGCTTGCCCCCTTTTGCAAGGTGCGAGGAGCCTATCCCCCTTGGCTCATAGGTCCAAGACAATAGGACTTCTAGTCATGGAGATATTGTTGGATTATCTATTTTTCTACCTATTTTGTCTTTCATGGATAGATTTATATATAGCAAATTCCATTTTAAAACTTATACAACCATAGCCCATGTGTAGATTTACATAGCATTGTGCACTAGTAAGCCCTTCATTTAGTGTCTTTCTAGATCGCTATCTAGGTTCCATAGTGGGAGTGTACAAGTGGAGAACACCACCTTTGTAGTTGCATTATTCTTGGCAATCTGTGAATTTGAGTTTGCTATCTCTTAGTTTGTGTATCTCATTGTCTGTGTTTTTTCTCAACTCTATCTATTAGTCTACTTTGTTACAACATTATAAAAGCTCTATCTACTAGTCTACAAGATATGTACTAGTCTACTTTGTTACAACATATCTACTATTCTACTTTGTTACAACAAATCCCATTTCAAAACTTATACAAGCATAACCCATGTGTAGCTTTACATAGCATTGTGCACTAGTAAGCCCTCCATTTAGAGTCTGTCCAGATCACTTTCTAAGCTTCATAATGGGAGCATGCAAGTGAAGAACACCATCTTTGTAGTTGCATTACTCTTGACAATCTAAGAATTCGAGTTTGCTATCTCTTAGTTTGTGTATCTTTTTGTCTATGTTTTTTCTCGACTCTGTCTACTTTTTTGTGCTATTATTTCTTACAACATTATGAAAGACTTTGTTGATAAAATAAAAAACCCATGGAGTATCCAATTATAAATGTTTCCATGAGACTATCCTTACATGTTTATAGGCGTGTATAAATAAATGTATGTTTGCATGTGGGGAAGCGTGCATGCCCATAAATATGATAATATGCATGCCCATAAGTACGATAATATGCATAGTGTAAGTAAAGATGTATGTTTTCATGCATGTATAAATGTACTTATGAGTTTTGAGTGTCTGTATTAATTCTAGTAAACAAGTAAAGAATAGAGGAGCGAGTTAGCAAATAGAGAAAAGATATTTAGAAAAGAGTGCTAAAATATTTATGTATGTGACCCTCCCGTAACGAGAGGAGAATCCATATGGTGAAGGAAAGCCAATCATGTAGAACATCCCACTATGTGAAAACGAATACAGGAGAACAAATTAAGATGGCAGTCTAAAGGAAAGGAAGTTTTTGACGAGATTTCATAAATAGGTTATTCAAGCTTCGTTATGGTCATCCTTGCTTAGCATTAGGGCAATTATGATAGCTTTAAATGGATATCTTCAAAAAGGCACAAGAAATTACAATTTTAAGAGAACAAATTTACACGTTAAATTGCAATTTTAAGAGAGAAAAAATTATCAAGTTATATCTTTTTTGTCAGACCTAATAATATAGATAAATCCATGATTTTACAGAATCTCCTTCCTTTAGGCAGGAGAGGGTGTTCATATTGTAAAGAAAACAAGCTGAAAAATAGGTGATTAAACCTTCTCTGTAATTGTTGTTAACGTCCTGCTCATTTTTTCCATGTTTCTAAAAAGCTCGTTTTGCCAAAAAAGGAATTTTTTCATGTCTATCCAAAGTCCCTTTACGGGGGTGAGTGGATAAGGGAAATGAAACTTCTGTATGTTTTGATTCGTTCAACCCTTTGCATAAAAATAAAACATGAAAAACTACCATTATAATGCTAACTATGAAATTATAAAGAGCGATAGAGATCAAATACACATCATAAATGTTCCAAAAAGAAAACAAAATTGAGCATATTTGAAATTTTAATGCTTATAATGGATTTGAAGGCAATAATTACAAGGGTCCTCTTCACTTCATGCCCCAAGTCAATGTAAATATAACAGGCCCTTGGGAGGGTCATGTTGCGATAGGGACAAATTAACTCGAAGCAAGCACTTTTGGATGAAGTGATACAATGTTCCTTGGCACTATGGAAGGCTATAAGAGGTGAGACACTCTGGAAGATTTGGAAAGAGAGGTGTGGTGCCAACTTTGGCAACCCCCTCTAAGGAATGGTTGATCAAAAGGTCTATTTTCCTTTTAGGCAAAAGAATTTTCAATTGTAAGAAGCCAACACCTTTTAGACATCATGGAGTGTTTTTCCTTGATAGCAACAAGATTAAAAGAAAGTGGGCCCCCCATGAGGTTGATGAAAGGGTTATCAAACCTCCTTGTAATGTCTTCTAGAAAGTTTTAAAAAACCCCTACTTTTTGGGATTCGGGGGGTCCCATGAGTGCTAGACCCGCTCACTTGTACATTTTTTTTTCTATTAATTAAATTTTGGGAGAGTAGGCAATCACCAAACTTGCTTGAAAAATTAAAAAAAAAGCACTACAAGGGTTCAAAAACCATCTCCTTTTAAAGAGGTCTACCTTGTGGAATGGCATCGGGGAGATGCACTATGGAAAATATGTAAAGAAATACGTGGGCCAATTTTGATGACAATCCAAAAAAATATTCAACTCATAAATTGTATTAGCGAGAAGAATTTGTAATTGTAAAAAGTTTCGTCCATTTAGACACCGTAGGATCTTCATTTTAGAAAATAACAAGATCAAAAGTACGTTGATCGCCCATGAAAAGGCATGAAAATTTCATTAAAGTTATTTGTAACTCTCTCTAAGACCTAGCTTTCTTGCCAAACTCTGTCCATTACTATTGTTGCACCCTTGGACCATCTTACCTTTGCTTTGTGGTATGCTATGCCCCTTCAGTGTACAATTGTGTTTTATAATTAAATCAAATACAATTGTGTTTTATAATTAATTCAAATTAAGGAAACAAGGCCTCGGCCAAAATTCCTCTTTAAAAAAATTACAAGGGTTAGAATAATTCTTGAGTAGGTACAACATGAACAATAACTATGTCCGATCCTTTAGCTATGGAGGTTGAGATCTACTACAAAACAAAAACACTGGCTTTTTCCTTTGCCTTTGAGTGCGAAGTGAAGATCGAAAACTAAATAGAAATAATGTGAATAAGAGAGAAAAGAATTATATTTCTCCTCTTTTAACCATAGAAAAATGTTTGAATAGTAATTTATTTTAAGCATGATTATCCGATATATAGATTTATTTATTTTTTTTTGCAAAAGGGAAGTTTGGTCTTGGCTTTCTCTCCTAGACTTTAATTTTTTTTAAAAAGGACAAGTTACAAGTGAATGGGATTAGTGTCCTTGGGACCCTCCGAATCCCACAAAGTAGAGACAAAATTTGTAGATCTAAAGAGTGTTACACAAGAGGTTAATAACCCGTTTGTCCCCCTCATGCGGGGCCCACTTGGGTTTAAGCTTGTTTATCTCGATTAGAAACACCTTATGATGCCTAAAGGGTGGGGACCTCTTACAGTTGGAGATTCTTGTGTCGCAAAGGAATAGAGACTTCTCGATCGACCACTCTTTAGGAGGGTGTCCAAAATTGTAGGCACACGGCTCCCTCCAAATATTCTAGAGGGTTTCCCCTCTTATAGTGTTCCTTAGTGCCGCCGAGAAGCCGATTACTTTGCCCAAAAGTGCTTGCTTCCAAGTAACTTGATCCTGGAGTCTCAAAATATTCCCAAGTGTCCACAAGAGCAGGTGAGTTTTAGGGCATGTAAAGATGTGACCCAGATCCTTAATGATGCAGCGGAAACACTTGCACCACAAAGGAGCACCATAGATTTTGTCATCCTGTATATTGGTCCACATACCATGGTGGAGAATTTGCCACATGAGAGCCGGCTTTTTTATCTCAAGGAGGGGATTCCAGATAGACATGAACTTCAAATCCCAATGCAGCCTTGTCTAGGTTAGGTACCACTTCTCATTAAGTGTGATATGATAGTTAGTGTTCACCATGATTCTAGGAATTTTGGACAAGCAATCGCCATTGTGCCAAATAAGACCCTCATGGCATGACGGATCCCGTCCAATGAGGGAGTGTTTTTTATCGTTCCAAGGCGAGGCATCTCCTTTAAAGGAGAGACCATTCTTCGTAGTTCACTCTTATTTCAGGGTCTATGTCCTCAAAGAAGATCCATTGGCCAATTTCCTATTTCCAGAGGTGTTTCCACTACCTGAAACTCTTTTTTCAGAGCCTTTGAGCATTATGGAGGTTCCAAGGAGGCACACCCCTGATGCCCATGATCAAAAACTAGATTGGGTCATTTTTCCTAATATTGACCACCCATTTCCATTCTTCTTTGATTCTGACAAATTGTTTAAACTTGTTCCAACTCTTCCACATTCTTTGATTCTGACAAATTGTTTAAACTTGTTCCAACTCTTCCACAAAGAGCGCACAGGATTCAAGACTTTAGGGGAAATTGGAATCGGGGAAAAAAGGGTAAGGATGTCCAAGTCCTTCCAACTAGGGAGGCCCACTAGCATAATCGCATTCTTCTTCCTAAAAGTGAGCTTCGCCAAAGAAGTCTCACGATTGCACCAAGACCTGATGATCCATTTTTCTGCCAACTTGTCAGCCATGCCTTGAATATCCATAATGTCGAGACCCCCACAATCCTTTTGGTTGATGCAAGTACACCATTTAATTTTGGGAACCCCCCTTTCGTTGTGGTCCCCCTTCCAAAGAAAGTTTTTCTAGGTTCTTTCCAATATGCTAAGCTCTTGATCCTTCGATCTCCAGCAGGAGAGAAAATAAATGGTCAAGGAGATGAGGAAGGTATTAATTACCATGGCACGCCCTGGGGGGTTGATTTGCATACCCTTCCAGTATGCCTACTTGTTGTCTAGTTTGGAAAGGACCCACTTCCATCGCTACTCCATGGAGACACCAAAACCCATAGGAATATGAAGTAGGCAAAAGACCATAACCTTGGGGATAATTTGGCAACCATGGTCAGCCAGCAGTTGGGGTGGGGGTCCGATGATGGCTCTGAAAGTGGCCTTTGAGTGGTTTGTTTTGGATTTGGATACTTCATAGAAAGTTTCAAGGCACCCTCAAAAGGTTTCAATGCTGGTTTCAATCATTATGCAAAAATGCATTCATGTCATCTACAAAGAGCCTCATGATCATTTGTCCATGGTTGAGAGGTAGCGAGAGACCTTTAATATGGTGCATTTCCATGTGATGTTGCACAAGACGGCTGAGCCCCTCCACGGAAATAACCAAAAGCAAAGGGTCCAATGGCACCCTTGCCTAATAGATCATTTTAATATGATCACCTTCGATGATCAATTGTTAATATTTATTTGCATCAATGCATTCCGCAATAGTGTAGCGATCATCGTAGTCAATTTCTGACTACAACCAAGGTCTTTAAGAGATTGAAGGACAATGAAGAGTCCTAATGCCCACGAGAAAGATAATACAGATATCTTCTTATGTGCACTGATAGTTTGTTTAACTTGCCTGTACAAACCGACTTTCTCTCATTTGTGTCCTCGCTTGCACTTGAAAGTGGTTGCTGAAGAGAAGAGAACACAAGCCCTACTGCACATGCACTCGAAGATCCACTCCCCAAGGTACCCCTCGTGATTCCCCTTTGCTCTCTCCTTGCTCACACCCTTTCTCACACACACTCATGCATGCACATGCTCAAACCCACACGTTCGAGTACATGACCTTTCTCACCCTCCTACGATCTCTCTCCCTCTCTCGCATACACACACACGCAAGCACTCATACACACCTAACAACCCGACACACCTCGCATACACCCACATGCACAACTTCTTACTTACACTCTCTTTCTCCCTCTCTCCTCTTTTACACACTTTCCGCACATGTACACTCCCTTACTCTTGCACCCAAACACACACACGTATACTGAGAACATATCCAAGAAACTACACCAAGGACATCCTCGATCACCTTAAACTTGCTTGGCACAGTTGTCTCATTTTAGATTCCAACTAACCTCGTTCAGTTAAAGTTACTCACTCCTACATGCAATCCAATGCTCACAGCTTTTCCAAGAGCCAAATCTCAAATTTCCCAATCAACTCCCTCGCTCTATTTGTTTAATATGTACCCAACATTGCTAACGACACTTTAATCCTTTGACACATCCTCCCTTCCGACCGTCACGGCTATCACCAAGCATCCAAAAACAGAGGGCAATCATGTGGGAATGCAAGAAAGGTATCAGCCAAGATCAAGCATCCGAACAACTAAAGGCCCAATCCTACACTGCAATATCCCTTCCGGAGGGAAACAACCATAACATGCCTGCCACTGATCTGCTGCTGGAATAGCAGGTAAAGCTATGATGACTGCTGCATAGCTCTTAATTTCATACAGCATTAACAGTGTTTTATACATTCCAAAAATCGATTTGATCATAGGATTCACACACAGTGATCGTGATAAAATGTCCTTTAATTGCATCGCTTCATCATATATTCTCCACCGTAAACGAACTGCCCACTTATGGATTGTTAATATGCTCAAGATCTCCACGCTTGGCTTAGGCTTATGTCATCACAAAGATTCAATCTTAACCAAACAACACACACAAAAACTTAGGAGCTTCTATGCTTGGAATTTACAACATCACATAAGACACAAAACTTTCGTGCATATCTACCACCCCAAAAGTCAACAAGAGTTTCAATCCAGAGATTTATCAGCTCTGACAGTGCAAATGAAAGCTATGCTGCCCAGAATTCATGCAATACAGTTGGAAATGCTAACTCTAAGCATGAGAGATACACAAGTGCATGATAAGTTAAGCATCACCTGCATAAGGCCCCCTGCCACCATCATGGACTTCCTCAGCACTTCAAGTATACTTCAAAACCAGCGGTCAACCCTTGCACGTGTAGAACCATCATCCTTCAATCCTCATTATAATAGTGCCACAACTTTCTTTTTCCTCTCTCATAGAATCCAGCTTGCTATCAGCATGGAGAGGATTGAAGCAAAACAGAGGGTTGGTCTTCTATAGCCTCGCTCTTGCAAATAAACCTTAGACCATCCTCAACACTATGTAAATAAGGACCCCTTCTTTATGCTCTTCTGTCAAGCATCCCCTTGTGTTGCAGCTCCTGTATAGCCCACACCATTCTAGAGTGCCTGCTTGGCTTGCATGCCTGCTGTAGGGATCTCCTCCTGCAGTTGGAATACACCACCTATGGATAATCTCTTCTGATTGCCTCTATTGTGTGGCACTTTCGACCAGTTGAAGTCCCCAAGTTGACATCCAATATCAGGGCATATTTGATAGATCAGATGATACGAAGTGTCTCTTAGTTGCACATGCTCATTGAGATGGAAAGAAGTAATTATATGATAACATGAATTCTAGGTAGCCCGTTGATTAGCTCTTCTCTTACTCTTGGAGCAACAGTCACCTAATGCAGCACAACATTCTATGTCAAAATAGCAATGCTTGCTAAAGTGGAGAATCCAGAAAGCACATGAACCACTTCCAAGGTGTCTGCTCCTCTAGAACACGAGCCCAAAAAAAACTCTCAAGAACAAAGCTTGTTTTGTGAATCCGCCTAAAATCTGAGAGTGGGAGAGAATACAACTACCATATGTTTGTATGATGAAGTATTTATATGCAGCTCTGTTGCTATTCCTTCAACTAGCTAACTGGGCTGACGACACAAGTTTCCATCATACATAAGAAAATAGCACTTGTTGCTCGGCCTCTCCTTCAGTCTGCTTTTGTAGCTTTCTACACACACCTCTCTAGCACCAAGTAGAAAGAACTTCAGACAACTGTTTTCCTTCAGGCCATCCGTCCCCATTCTTTGCAATGAAGTTTCCTCAGAGGTAGTTTCCAGAAGCACTATTACCCTTCAAATCTGCTGAATGCTGCTCTTTAATATTTTTCCCTGTTGTGCTCAACCCAGCAGTGCTCAGCAAAATGTTTTCGAATGATTGGGGCTGGAGATAGCAATTGACCACTTCGGACTCCTTTCGGTTATCATGTGCAGCTCTTCGAGGGACTGAAACAACATTCCTATGGGTGCTATTGTTGTCTAGTATTCATGTGCTTCCACGAGACTGTGATGCTCAATAATTTCTTGCTAAACCCCGACAGTTATACATGTGTCGTGGAGCAAGGAGTAACTCACAAATTCCTGTAATCTGATTTGGTTCATGTCTTCAGCCACATTCTAGATCCTTCATACAAAGCGGATTTCCCCTGAGTTGTCAAATCTCTTTTTCTTCAAAATACCATCTAAACCTTTCTTCATTCTTATGACCAAGAAGTTCTATCCCTCATCAACGATTAGACTCCTCCCTTTTGAGTCTTCAACGCATAATCTTCACCAAGCCCATATATGAATATCCCCCGATGCTGAATCCATTCAAAATTGGTCATCTGGCAAACATTTGACATTGGTGCCCTGCACACTTCAGAAGTTTCTATACGTTTATACCATCTGCTGGTTGTTTCAGTACTCCACCACCCTTCCAACTCTACACAGGTTACCTTCTTGATATGCCAGATAAACAAAACTTCTCCTCGCTGCCCCTACCACTCATGTCCTTCCCGTGATGCAGAGGTTAACAAAGATGTTGAGGGCGAATCGAATACAGAGTGGCCAGTCACCACAATGGCAGCAGATGCCCCTCCTCAGTCACATGCTTCCCTCTTTCAAATTTTCAATCTCAAAAATGCCTACATTGAGAAGATTTCCTACATTTGCTTTGCTCTTACCATTAAGGTTTGCAACCTGCTCAAGCTAGTTAGAATATATGTCATCTAGTAACGCAATAAGCATTTCCCTATTTTCTTCCGACATGTCTTTTCTGGAAATTAAATCACCTGCACTTTTGTACTTCCCTATGCGTTACACTTCTGGTTCTACACCCACTTTCTCAAGTACACCTCGTACTTGCCGAATTTGTTCAATGAACTGATCACTAGCGATGCCATCCCCTTTCTTGTTCCCATGTCCAATGCCCTCAGCCCTTACTTCTTCTCTGGCATACGTGACAGGTCCAGCCAAAAATAGAGCAGGTAACCACTTTTGGTTGACAAGGGACAGTCGAGTGCAATAGAGTGCCTGGGAGCACTTCCTTCACCATCAGTAGGTCCAACAATTTAATCTTGTCCACCTGCACCTAATCTTCTTTGCATCTCTTCTCATCCTTGATACCCTCTCTTCTCAGAGTCCTCCTTAAACTATTTCATTCGGGAAACTACATCATTGACTACCCTTGCATTATTCCATAGGTTCTTAGTTCCGAGTTCTTTTCCCATGCCATTGACTCCACCTGCAAGCTCGGAAACAATTCGAACACTACCTCCAACAATCACTCTAGTACCAAGGGCTACTGGCCGAAGCAAATCCCGATGGAGATGAGGCTACAGGACGTCCCCCACCACTTAGTAGCAACCTTCAGGTTTCCTCACGAAGGAAGACCACACCTCCCCTCAAGCGTGTGCATCTGCACCCTTTTCCATCTCAGAACAGCAGACGGAGGAGAACCTCTGCTGCACACCTCAATCCTCTCGTTCACAGCTCCTCTCCTCCCTTCTGACCCCATCGACACTTGCAAAAAAACAACAATGGCGAAACTCTTGTCTGCTCACCTCGATAGAGTCCACTCCCCACCTTCTTCTTGCTACTGCATGTGCGCACCTGCACACAACCACAACAAAAGGAAAAATAGAAAATGATCCTCCCCCAACGGAGAGAGAGAGAGAGAGAGTCCAAAAAAACACGCCTGCTGCCCCCCTCAATAAAAGCCAATAGTTCCCCTTTTCTTTTGAGATGAAGGTCGCCAAAAACTACCACTTTAATTATGTTTCTGCCAAAGAAACGTCTCTTGTCACTTCCTATCATCTGACCAACACCAAAACAGATTGAAACTGAATGTGTCTTTTTCTCTGTGACTTTGCAATCTCTAGAAAAGCAATAGAAAAGATAAAATGGCTTCCTCCACTGATAAAACATTTCCATAGGTGGATAACTGCATTTTGCAGGGGGTAATTAAAGTCCACAACTTGCCTACGCATTAATCCATGCGTTACACATCGGAAATATTTGCAATCTCGCTTGCGCTTGTAACTTTGCTTCAAATCTTTGCAATGTCCTATATGCCTCCACACATCCATGCTGCTATCAATTCTTTCAAACTGCCACATTGGTTGTGGTTGACGTCACCGACGAGCAATTTCACCTTGCAAGGCACCTAAATCCATTATATACTTTGCAATTGGAAACTTGTTGGTGCATAAAAAGACTCATTTTTTTAGGTTAACAGACAAAGTACCATTCTAACATGTCGTAGGATTTGTCAAAGTCGATTTTAAGGAATGCCACATCTTGCTCAAGCTCTTCTACAAAATCGAGACCTTCCCAAATGTCAATAATAGCTTCCAGTATTGATCTACCCTTGATGAATCATTTTTGGTCCTCACTAAGCAACCTCTTCAAGTGATAAGAGATTCTATTGGTAGTTACTTTTGTAAGAATCTTGTACCCAATTTGAAGCATCATGATCGGGTGCCAGTTCTCAGTCCTGTTCTTGTTACCATTCTTATGGATAAGCTTGATGACACCATTGTTTAGGCATTCAGGAAGTGCATCAAAAGCCAACTCCTCTTGCCAAACCAAGTGCAACAGAGTGGCCACCACCTATCTGAAAGACTTGAAAAACTCATTTGTGAGGCCTTCAGGATCTAGGCTTTTCCCATTGGGGAGTGTATCGATAACTTTGAGAATCGCATTACCAAAGATGGGTGTTTCAAGGAGAGACTTTAGATTATGTGGTATTCTCAAGGGAGAGACTCTCCAGATGGTCATCATGCAATCCCACCTATGCGGAGAAAGGGGTGTCGAAATCCCTAGGAGTTGAGTGAAGTGGTTGACAAGAACAACACTATTTTCTTCTTCTGTTCTACATTCGACCCCATTGCAACCAATCAAGAATGGAATAGTGTCTCTTGTTTGCTTCCTCTTGAGGATGCCACACATCTCTTTAGTTGGTTTGTCGGCCTTACCTACCCACCAATCTTTAAAGTATACTTGCAGGTTTATTCTTTGAATTTCTTCCTCAAATCTTAGCATTCTTTTGATTTTGCATAGCCCAATTTGTTGGAGTTAGACATCTGCGGAAGCATATGAAAAACACAAAGAAGAAGGAGAAGATTGGAGCACAACACACAATACTGAATGTATTAACACTAGAATGTACAAAGGTAAGTACCTTGTTAGGACAATAGGCATATATACAAGTCGGGGGAGAAAACCTCCTAAAGAGGGAAAAACAATGCCTCGATGGTTGTTGGCAGTATACGAGAAGAAGCAAGTACAAGCATACACGCAGATCTAGCACTAAGGCAACCCTTTATTTTTTTCAAAACCCTTACACCATTTAAAAGTGATTCTCATCACTAAAAACCCCTGTAAATACCATTTTCACCTTTTTTTAGCTCCATTTTGTACAAGCCGAGGAGTCCTCAAGCTTGAGGAGCCTTAGAAGTAGTTGCCTACCAATTTTCGTATTTTTTAGACCTCGTTTGAGCCCTCAAATAAGCCCTGGAACCTAATTTTTAACTAGGCCGGACACTAGGTCTGGACAGGGCCAAAGCTAGTCAAAAACTATAAATAGAGCTAGAGAGCTCATTTTTGGGGAGCTTCTTGTAGTTTTGAGCTTGTATGAGAACTTTGTTGCAATAGAAGTGATTCCATTGTCTTACTCTCTTTGTTCTTGTTGTGTGTGCGCGTGTGTGTATGTGTGTGCATGTTAGTGTGCTTCGCACTCACACATTTGTGCCTTCACTTGCTCGAGGTCATCATACCATCCTCATGTCTTCCCGGATTGACAATAAAGGAGGTGCTACTCATCACTGAGCTACACCAAATTTTGGCGCCGTTGCCGGGGATTCGAGCTTTGAGGACGAGCGTGTGATGGTAAGACGTAGAGAGGATGTGTTATAATGGTAAGTAGTAGGTAAATTTCTTATTTTTCTCCATCTCCATCTCCATCTCCACCTCCTTCTTCATCTCCACCTCCACCTCCTACTCCACTACATATTCCCTCTTCCTTGTCATTCCCCTCATTTGTTGTGTGCGAGTTTGAGAGAGAGCGAGCGCATGCATTTGTGTTGTGTGTTTTTTTTTGCATGTTCTTGCAGGTACCAGCTCCATCACCATCTCCAGCAAGCTCAGCAGGTACGAAATCCTTTTGCACAGGCCCCGAGGCGTTGAGCTCGAGCTATTGCGACACTTCGCAAACTTTGACTAATCGCATTTCTGAGTGCGCCACGACACTACGCAGGCCGAGAGCACCTAGGATCACAAGACAGAACTGAAAAATTCACCATATCCCGAGCTATCGCAACACCTCGAGGTATCGCGACACCTCGAAGTATCGCGACACACCGGCCCCACGACCTATCGCGACACCTCGGAGTATCGCGACACTCCCAAGTATCGCGACACCCCGACCTATCGCGACACTTCCACCTATCGTGACACCTCGGAGTATCGCGACACCTCGACCTATCGCGACACTCCCAAGTATCGCGACACCCCGACCTATCGCGACACTCCCAAGTATCGCGACACCCCGACCTATCGCGACACTCCGAACTATCACGACACCCCGAACTATCGCGACACCTCGACTTATCGCGACACTTCCCACCTATCGCGACACCCCGACCTATCGCGACACCTCGGAGTATCGCGACACTCCCAAGTATCGCGACACCCCGACCTATCGCGACACTTCCACCTATCGCGACACCTCGACCCGACCTATCGCGATACACATGCTTAACGCATAAATTTTTAGGATAACTTGATTGATTAAAATTGGGGTACTTTTTGGACTTAATCTTGGACACATTGGGAGGATATAAGAGCCTTAGGAGTGGGCAAAAGACCTAGAAACCAGGGAGGAATTTCCTGAAACCTGAGAGCCTATTTGGACCCCTAAGTGCCTGAATGGTCATAACTTCACCATACGAACTCCGATTGATGAGATTTTGGTCTCGTTGGAAAGCTTGTTGAAAATCCTACGTGGACCTCGACTGGTTTTTTGTAGAATCATACGTGGAGTTTTAGAACATGTATTTTCAAGTTGGCCTTTAGGTGAGACTAGGTGGTCCTAAGATTGAGGGGGTACAGTGAGTTACTCCAGGGGGGACTGCAAATATTGATGTGTGTCCTTCAATTACTTGTGGTAATAGAGCCATACTGACTAGTGAGCTTTTGCAGGAACATTGTGTGCACTCAAGGCAATCCAAAGCAAGCTAGCAAGGGTGAGTACCAAGCTTGGGAGAAGGCTTCCTGGGCTTGTGCAACAATCTGAGCAACCAGAGGATTAAGGTTGGAAGTTCTCTCAGCCCTCCTTTGTCAATTCCTAGCCTAGGCTAAGTATGACTTAGGTGTGGTAATTAATTAGGGCAACGTTAGGAACGAATCAAGTCCAAGAGAATTAATCAACCAAGTGCAAGAATTAAGTAGGTCTTAAGTGCGAAAACCCTAAGGGACAAAAAGTAAACTAGAGTCGATCACTTATCAAGTGCGAAATTCACTTAAGTACTCCTGACGACGCGATTTTAGACAAGATCATAAACATAATATTCAACTCAAAAGAACAAAGTGATTGGTGCAAATTAACCTGCAACGAGAGTGTGCTTGGGTCCAAGGGGGTAGATAAATAAGGCATATGAACCTTAGATCAGGCAGACACTTAGGCCGAGACAGACAAAGCCTCAGATCTTCTGAAGCTAGTGTCAATCACACTGCTAGGTCTTGGGCCCAGCAGTTGAGTGATTACCCATACACTCCACGATCAGAAACAAGTGATTCGGAAATGTCCTATCACATGGAGAGACCAGTAGGTAGTTCAGGGGTGGCTTATCTAGAAAACCCAGAAGGACCCTACAAGACTCAATTGGAATACATCAGGACTAATCGTCTAGGTGCTCGCATCTACGAAGATGGCCTTAGAAGATCTCTGGTCCAGATTAAGAACCCCGATCAACCCCATGGACTAGAACACCCGGTAGTTAAGTTCGAGAATGGAGCATACCTAGATAAAGAGGGGACTATGTATGTAGTCACCACTCTTCCTGATAGAACAGATGAGTTTGGAAATGTGATTGCGGAGACCGACATGGGTGATATAGAGCAAGGGAATGTAGAGAGAGAGCCAAGAACCCCCCGTGGTAAATCCGTCTTGACCAGAATCATGACTCCAGAGTGGATTCCACAGGATAATAAAAGCATATATTTGCTTTTAAACCGAGAAACCGAT